>SJYQ01001737.1:424578-439913 GCA_006410935.1 Redunca redunca | reverse complement strand
CTTCCTTTGCTACCAGTTTCCTTTAGATGAATTCTAAATCCATTTTACTCAAATTTGCTCAATGATTTATGTGTTGATGCTAAGTAAGTTTACTTTTTTCCTATTGTAAATGATCTAATTAGTTAAAAATTAATTATGGAGAAGTCAGTGAGTCTAGCACTAAAGATTAACATTAAATATTAGTAACATTTAGAGCTACCTAAATGGTAACTGCCAAAAGGAAAAGTTAGCTGATGAATGATAATTTAAATTGCTTGCTTACTCAATGCTCCCTACAATTCCTGTTGAAAGAGCATGTGATATTAGAAGAAGACACAACATTTCTAATGTATGGCATGGGGAGTCTAGGTAATAATACTGAAGTGTACACTTGCAGTTTGCTAAGAGAATAAATCTTGTGTTCTCATGACCCCTATACACACACACAAAGGTAACTATGTGCAGTGATGGATGTGTTAATTAGCTTGATTGTGGCAAGCATTTCTCAGGTATACACATATAAAATCAAATTGTACACATTAGATGTATACAATTGTTTTGTCAATTTTACCTTAATAAAACAGGTGGAAAAAAATCCGTCAGACTCTCAAATAAGCCAAGTATATACTTATGAATCAATAAACTTTTTTCTATATGCTTAACTTATTTTGCTAACATTGTCCTGAAAAATAAAAGAAACCATTGTTGCTGTCATTTACTTGCTAAGTCATATACGACTCTTTGTGACCCCAAGGACTGTAGCCTGCCAGGATCCTCTGTCTGTGTGATTTCCCAGGAAGAAAACTGGATTGCGTTGCCATTTCCTTCTCTAGGTGATCTTTCCAACTCAGAGATAAAACACACTTTCTTCTGCATTGACNTCTTATTCATAAAGTTAGAGAAAAAGATTTAAGAAGTTTATGTAGATCTTAATTAAACAGAAATTAATGAAAATAGAAATAAAATTATATATATATTCAAATCTGAAGATACTTAGTTCCATTTTATAGAAGAGTCTGGAATTCTAGGGTTAATGATTTTATAATTAATTAAAAAATTAAGATACTAACTTTCAGTTCAGTTCAGTTGTTCAACTGTGTCTGACTCCTTGCGACCCTGTGGACTAGAGCACACCAGGCTGCACTGTCCAACACCGACTCCTGGGGCTTGCTCAGACTCGCGTCCATTGAGTCAGTGATGTCACCCAATCATCTCATGCTCTGTCATCCCCTTTTCCTCCTGTCTTCAATCTTTCCCAGGATCAGGGTCTTTTCTAATGAGTTAGCCCTTCACATCAGATGGCCAAGGTATTAGAGCTTCAGCTTCACCATAAGTCATCCCAATGAATATTCAGGAGTGAATTCCTTTAGGATTGACTGGATTGATCTCTTTGCAGTCCAAGTGACTCTCAAGAGTCTTCTCCAACACCAAAGTTCAAAGATACTAATTTTAATTTTATACACACACACACACACACACACACACACACACATATTGAGAAGGAAATGGCAACACATTCCACTACTCTAGCCTGGAAAATCTCATGGATGGAGAAGCCTGGTAGGCTGCAGTCCATGGGGTCTCAAAGAGTTGGACACGACTGAATAATGTCACTTCACTTCATATAAATATATGTAATGTTTGTTTAAATATACTTAAGCTATAAAAACATGAGAATTTTGAGCAATAACACAAGAGCTTACTGTAAGATTTATATTTAACAAGTTATAAAAGTGAATTGAGATTGAAGTTTGAATAAACTTTTGGTAATCTTGACAGAGAAATATTCCTAGACAGATTCATTTGCAGATGATTATTAAAAATGGCTAAGTATTAATGCATCAAAAAGCAGAAATAAGAAAATTTGTTTAAGAATTAAAAAAAAAAAAACCTTGCAATTGGAAAAGACAAGAGTCTAGATTTGAAATTTTCTGACTTAATTACATTACATATCTTCTAAGGCTTTAGAGGTGTAAACCAAGACAGAAACCTAGCCTTGTAGTTTAATTTGCAAAAAAAGAAGAAGGAAAAGAAAAACTGAGCTCAGAGCTGAAAGATCAGCTGAAAACCAAGAGGGATTTTTCTTTTATCTGCAGTGAGAGGACTACAGAGATAAAGCTCAGTATAAATATGAAATTTTGCTTATATCACAGGTTGAAGCTAAATTATCATGTGCAGGATAAACGAAAGGGAGTCTGGTGAAGAAGTAGACAGAAACTGCAATATAATCTATTATTGAAATACAGAGCTGCACAAGGCAAGATTTGTAAATTTTATGCTTAATAGAGTGTAGCTTCGGAGAAGGCAATGGCACCCCACTCCAGTACTCTTGCCAGGAAAGTCTCATGGACGGAGGAGCCTGGTAGGCTGCAGTCCATGGGATTGCTAAGAGTTGGACAATACTGAGCGACGTCACTTTCACTTTTCACTTTTATACATTGGAGAAGGAAATGGCAACCCACTCCAGTGTTCTTGCCTGGAGAATCCCAGGGACGGGGGAGCCTGGTGGGCTGCCGTCTATGGGGTTGTACAGAGTCAGACATGACTGAAGTGACTTAGCAGCAACAGAGTGTAACTTAGTAGAGAGTTAAAGTTATAGATGCTTGAATTGTCATAGAATATAGTCCAAGTTCAGCAAAGGAGCTGGAAATTAATTGGACATTCCAAGAAGTGAAGAAAACAGAGAGCAATCTCACATCTGAGTGTAATCTCTGCTTCAATTCTTGGTTGACCACCAAATTAAACAAGGCCTGGGCTAAAAATAAAATATCAGGAAGACATTAGAAGGAAGAGGAGGTATTGCATACTGAATCCCATGGAAGATACAGTGGTTTTTTTAGGTAACAGCTAGGTGGGTTAACTGCTACTAGAATAAGGAAGCATTAATGAATATTACAAGGGTAATGCAGAATAATATAAGAAATGTAGTCACAACAAATTATTATCAGCAATGTCCAAAGTTCTCCCCAGAATTCCTAGACATGCAAATAAAGAGGAACACATAGAACCAGTTTGGGGTTGATTAGACAAGAGCTTGATTTACAAGGCTACTGTCACATGCTTTTCTATTCCCTATGTACTGACAGTTTGGAATGATGAATCCAGAACTAGGTCTTGGGTATGCTGCAGGAGTGTGTAATATCCTTGGTTCTGTCTCACTGCAGCAAAAATTTGAAGCGATGGACAGACGAGTACTACAGCCCCGTGTAAATTTTCTCAGTTGCAGAGAAATTTGAAGCAACGTACAAACCAGTGTTAGAGCTCCATGTTACAGCTCAGTTTTATTTAGAAATCAAAGTAAAATACATCCTTGAGTCATGAGGGCAGATCAACCCAAAAGACGCAAAGAGAAGAGAAACCCCTGGCTCAATTCTGTCCCCTCTTTTTGTATGTTTTTTCTCCTCCCCGCTGAGACTCTTCTATGTAAATTGGGCTAGCCAGGAGGGCTTTTGTTTTACCTGAGGTTCTCACTCTGGTCCTCAGACCTTCTTTTGTTCTATTTTAGTGGGCTTTTGCCTTCTTCATCTTTTAGCCACTGCCATTTTGGACTCCTTTTTCCTGTTCTAGCTACCTAACATTCCCCTCTCAAGAGATGAAAGTCCCAGTTCTTTGGGAATAGGGGCATCAAGGTCTCTTTGGCTACTTCCTGATGAACTGGGATGGCAAGGGGAATTGGGCCTTCCCCTCTTGCTAGTCTCGAGAGTCCTTATAGCGGTGTCCATCTAATGTTGAGTGATATTTTTTGTGGTTGGCTGTAGTTTTATATATCCTTGTGGAACTGGCACTGCATGTTGTAGCTTGTTGACCTGGGCAGAGACAAAATGGGTTAGACAATTGATAATACATGGAACAACCATAAGCAGCAACAATATGGTGATGACAGGGATTAGTAGGGGCATTAGCAGCTCCAAATTTCCCCTAGTCAGGAGATTCCCCAAAGAGAGATTTTAGCCACCCTGAGAACTCTCCAGCTCATTCTTTGAGATCCTGTGGGATCTGAAAAAATCTTTCTCTTGAGGACTATGAGACTTTTTAAACTCAGCTGGAGGTATTTACCCAGAAACACCATGTCTCATTAAAGATGGCTCAAGTCCCTCCTTGTTCAGGGATCAGAAGATCTATCTCCTATATATTTTGGAGTACAACCCCTGCCAAGCTGTGTTGGCTCTTTAGAGCTGTCCTGAGAAATCTTATCCACAGAAACTTAATTTTGGGGTTGTTCATTAGAATGGCACTCATTTGTAGTCCTCAATAGATATCTGAGATCTCCCAGGGACTCACAGGTGTATTGAGTGTCCTCCTCGGTTTTCTCCTCAGCTTGACTCATAAGTAGTGAATCAGGAGTTGTGTCCTGGTACCTTGACTATGAGGATGGAAAGTATTACAGAGTAGTGGCCCTTCCATGTGGGCTGGAGCTGAGCATCTGGGGACCCATCTTTCCTGACTTTAATTAGCACTTGCGTCCCGGAAGTATATAGTGATGGCTCTTTAGAATTTTTGGGGTCCTGGTTGATACTCCACAAGCATATATCCTGTTCTGACCCAATGGCCATGGTATAAGACTGGATGGACTGAACCTCTGGATCAAGGAAGAGGTCACTGACATAAACAAAAGGTCTCCCATATAGCATCTCATAAGGACTAAGACCAACCTGTTCCTTAGGGGCAATGCAGGTGTGGAGGAGAGCTATTGGTAAAGCCTCCTTCCATCCCAGGGAGTTCTCCTGGGTTATCTTTTTTATCACTGATTTTAATAATTCTTTGGCTCTTTCTACTTTTACTGAAGACTGAGGCCTCTAGGCACAATGGAGATAATAAGTAATGCCCAATGCTTTAGAGACCCTTTGGGTGACTTAGAAGTAAATGATGTCCCATTGTCACCTTGTAATGACCTGGGCAGACCAAATCTTGGGAATGATTTCATGGAGCAGTTTTTCTTACCACCGGCTCAGACTTCTCAGTCCAGGTGGGAAAGCCTACAATCCATCCTGTGAATGTAACTGTCATGACTAATAGGTATTTATACCCTTGAGAAACTGGCATCTGGGTGAAGTCCATCTGCCAATCCTCTCCTGGGTAGGTCCCAGGCCATTTGATGGGATGGGCCAGTTGGGGTCTTCAAGCTCCTTGGGTGTCATTTAATTGGCAGGTGGAACATGAGGAGACCACTTGCTTATAGTTATTTGGAGGCCTGTTCCTCTGCTTATAGTCATTTGGAAGCCTGTTCCTCTGAAGGACCTTTCTAGTAATCTTTGGAGGGCCTGCTTCCCTAAACATGTGGCAGCATGTAAGGAGTTAACCATCTTCCACTGGAGGTTCCCAGGCAGAAAAAGGAATCCCTCCTTTTGGAACCACCCTATACGATCTTCTTGAAAGCCCTCACTCTTAGCTTTAAGAGTCTCACCTTCAGTATATGAAGGAGTTTCTAGCAAATTAGTCTGTGGAACTAAGGTCATGGCCCCCATTAGGTCATTGCTCTGTAATGCTGCTCTCTTAGCTTCCTGAGTGGCTGCTTGGTTCCCTCTTGCCACTTCTGTGTTCCCTTTTTGGGGTCCTTTACAGTGGGAGACTGAAACCTCAGCAGGCAGATGAACTTCCTCCAAGAGCCTAAGCATGTGATCACCATATTTGATTGGGGACTCTAGGGTGGTCAAGTGGCCTCTTTCTTTCCAAATAGCAGCATGTGCATGTAGCACCAGAAAGGCATACTTGGAGTCAGTGTAAATGACTACCATTTTTCCTTTTCCCAGCCCTAACACTCAAATCAGGGCTATGAGCTCAACTAATTGGGCTGAAGTACCTGTTGGCAAAGGTTTAGCCTCTATGGTCTCAAAATTGGAGACTACTGCTTATCCATCTCTCTTTTTCCATCCAAGAAAAAGCTGGTTCCATCAGTGTACCAGATTTCCTCAGGACTGGTCAGGATCTTCTGGCTCTCCCTCTCGGGGATTTGTCCAGCGGCTCAAAGTTTCTAGGCAAGAGTGAAAGGGGAGAGAGCCCTTGAGGGTAGGCAGGAGGGTAGCTGGGTTAAGAACCTCATAAGGGGATATAGTCAGGCCTGGATTTTCCATCAGCACTACTTGATATCTAAGGCTCCTTTGATCAGACATCCATAAATGGCCTCTCACATTCAGGAGTTGTTTCACTTGGTGGTTGGTAAAAATAGTTAGTTTGCCCCCAAGAGAGAGTTTTAAAGCATCTTCTATCAGGACTGCAATAGCTGCAAGATTTTGAAGGCAGGGAGAGATTGCTTCCCAGTAAGGGAATGGGCACTCAGGGATCATCAGAAACTGGTGGAAAAATATTTGTCTATCCCAGCAACAAAGAAGTGTGCAGGTGAATCTTTTTGTAATTGATTTTCCTGGAGCACCCAAAATGGTACAGGTTTGTGAGGAGAAGGCTCTGGAGCCAGAGGTCAGGACAGAGTAGATAGTGCCTGTGTCAACCAAGAAATTCTTAGAAACATCCAGTTGCACCCTTGGCTCTGGCCCTGTGATGGTTATCTGTGACAGGTGGGCTGGCTGGAGCTCACCACTTCAGTCCTGTTGAACCATCATGAGGGAAGACTTGGCGCTTGACCTTGAGGCTCTTGGGTCCTGATAGCAGAATGCTGCTCAATGTCCCAATTGATGGCATTTGTAGCAAGCCTTTTTAGGAGACTTGCCACAGTTTGTACACTCTTTGGCCTCATATCCTACCTGTCTATAGATTAGGCATTTACCTCGTGCCTTGTCCATCAAAGACTCGGGGTTTGCCATAAGCCTTCCCTGGAGGGCAGCCAACATCCGAGCATGCCTGTCTCTTTCCTTCTCTCCCTTTCCTGAGCCTTGGCCTCCCTCACCTGTTCTCTGGTATAAAAGGTATTGATGGCTGTCTGGACCATCTCATCTGAAGATGCAGCCAGGTCCTACTGCTGTAGCTGTTGTAACTTTATCCTGATGTCTGATACACACTGAGACAGGAATTTGTCCCTTAAAATCACTTGTCCCTTGTAAGTATCTAAGTCCAGACTGGTAAACTTTTGGATGACCTCTTTTGGCCTTTCCAGAAAAGCAATGGGGTTCTCATTGGGTTCCTGAGTTATTTCTGAGACTGGGCACAGCCCCAGAACTAACAGGCTTCCTTCTATTTCCATGGGTGGACTTCCTTAGGGGTGAGTTTTCTGAAGCTTATCCTACCCAGTACTGTTGCAAGCTGAGAGCCAGGCATCCCTGACTCAGGGTACAGATCCTCAGGCAGGTTGAGGCATGACAGCCTCCTGGAACCCCTGGACTGGGGGATCCTCAAGCAGTTTGAGGTGTGACAACCTTCCAAGGACCAGATCCCTGGGCAGGTCAAGGCAGGTCGACCTCCTGGGACCCCTGGACTGGCAAATCCCTGAGCAAGTTGAGGTGTGACAACCTCCCAGGGAGCAGATCCCTAGGCAGGCCAAGGCAGATCAATCTTTTGGGACCCGTGGTTGGTGGAGCCCCAAATAGGCTGAGGCATGACAACCTCCTAGGGACCAGATCCCTAGGCAGGTCGAAGCAGGTAGACCTCCTAGGATCCCCAGGCTGGTGTTGGGCATACCTAAGGTCTCCAGCTTACTAGTACTGGGTAGGATTAAGGGTTTGTAATCTTAAGTCATTGCTGGTTTGTTCACCGTGGATGGGAGTAGATATCATGAATTAAACCAATCCAAGTCTGTGCCCTGAGACTGGGAACCTGGTGAAACAGCCATAAGCCTTATCTTCATTGCTCTGAGGGAATGTAAGTCACTGATTTTCTCCCCTAGTCCTCCATAAGAATAACTTAGGGTGTTTCCAATGGTAAATATCTCATTGTCATAGACCCACTTTAGGTAATAACAGAAATAATGACAAAGAAATGGGTTATCTGGTCCTGTTAGGGGCATTCAGAGTATTTTAATAATAAGTGGGGTGGAGCAATGTTGCCTACAAGGAGGCCGGGTCCTGGTTGTAAGAGTTAGTAAATGGCTTAAGAACAAATGATAAGAGGCAACAGACCAGATGTTTCATAAAGTGGAGTGCAAATTTGATCCAGGGATGTATGTATAACTTTAGGAGAAGGGTGGTAAGGGTTTGGGCCCAAATGGCCTGCAGGGCCGAATCCCAAAGTGTCAAAGTTTATCCCTGGAAGCCCAATTATCCTTGAAGGGACGTCATCAGATGAACTTTTAGCAGGCATTGTGTGTCTGTCACCTGCCCTATTGGGTTCACTGAGAGATGCTGTTGTGGCACATGTTGTAGGAAACATGGAAGATGAAGGCCTGAATATATAGAGAGATTGGGTATTACCCAGCATTTCTCTCCCAAGGGATAGCTATTTTCTGGTTGTCCCTAAAAAGTGACATAGCCCAAGATCATAACATAAACTGATTAAAATCAAATGGGTCCAAGATGACAAGTCAAATTCAACTAAACCTTGATCCTAATTCTTCAAGCTAAGTGACACGTGCAGAGCTGCCAGGACAGTTCCAAGGCACCATCAAAAGACAGGAGTGGGTGGTTCCCCAGTTGTTGGAGTGATCCTCCCACTCATTACCATATGAAATCACCCAGCCAGTGAAAACTAACTACATCATGTTCCATGGCCTCTCCCCTCTGTGATGGCCCATACTTTGGGAGTGTGCTTCTCTCTGAATCTGAGCAAATCCATCTGTTACCTATCATTGTGTCTCACTGAGTTTTTGTGATGAGACATCAAGAGCCTGAGCTTCATTAACTCCAAGCACCATGAGTTTTGGCCACGCTCAAGTCCCAGGAGACAGGAGCTGAAGGATGGGAGGAAAAAGCAGTGGGGAAAACATGCTGAGGAGTCCCCTTCATAATCTACCAGAAAATATGCTAAATACCTGACCTGTGCTCACAGTTTTCATTGGCCTGATCCTTGGCACAAAGAAGATTTAGGACAGAAGAACTCCTACCCACTTGGGAAACAGCTACTAAATAACCCTTGCCAGAATCCCTCAACTGCACCCACTGCCACTCGCCTGTTCATAGGGGATTTGAGGAAACAAGAAATGAGAGATGGCAAAGGAATTAAGATTTTGTTAGCCTTATGTACTTTCAGCACAGAAGCAAGGACCTCATACCTTAACCGGAGATCTTCTGGAATCTGAGACTGAGCCACATGAGCTTTCTCTTGAGTTTATTTTTGCTGTCCCAGTTTCCAGCTTGCTGGGCTTCTTGTCACTTCCCCTGAGCTGGGTTTTCTTTGCACTGAGCTTTCACCATGGGAACTTTTGGCAAGTTGGACTTCTGCTTACTTGGCTTCTGCCTCACAGGGGCCAACTCAAGATTGTTTCAGCCAGGTTAAATCTGAGAAACAGCACCATATATGTCGTGGGAGTATGTGATTTCCTCGGTTCTGTCTCACTGCAGCAAAAATTTAGTGATGGACAGACCAGTGTTATGGCTCCATGTTACAGCTCAGTTTTATTTAGAAATCAAAGGAAAATACAACCTTGAGGCATGAGGGCTGGTCAATCCAAAAGACGTGATGAGAAGAGAAGCCCCTGACTCAATTTTGGCTCCTTTTTTAATGTGTTTTTTCTCCTCCCCTGAGCCTAGCCTATGTAAATTGAGCTAGCCAGGAGGGCTGTTTGCTTCACCTGAGGTTCTCACTCTGGTCCTTGGGCCTTCCTTTGTTCTACTTTCATAGGCTTTTCCCTTCTTTATCTTTTCAGTTCAGTTCACTTCAGTCGCTCAGTCGTGTCCGACTCTTTGCAACCCCATGAATCGCAGCATGCCAGGCCTCCCTGTCCATCACCAACTCCTGGAGTTCACTCAGACTCATGTCCATCGAGTCAGTGATGCCATCCAGCCATCTCATCCTCTGTCGTTAGCCAACACCATTTTGGACTCCTTTTTCCTATTCTAACTACCTAACAGATGAGATATATACATTTATGAATGATAAAAACAAAAAACAGATTTGACAGATGAGGCGCAAGCAGAAACTGCTTAAATGGATACTCTTATTCTAGTCAGGCAAACCAGACTTGGCGGTTGTATTAAGAAGGAAGAAAACCAGGAAATATATTGGAATTGAGATTATACTCTAAGCCAAGTTAAAAGCTTTATTTGTGGGACTGAAAATGGGGAATGGTTATTGCAACGCAATACTATTAGAGAACTATGTATAAATAGCATTCTATGTTGTATATGATAATGTTTTGGAAAACTTTGGACAATCAGTTTGGTTTGGAAGACAAGAGACTTTTATCTTTGGCTATATGACAAGTGTTCCCTCTGTAAAATAATGAGATGCATAACATGTCACTACTTTTTTTTTTCTTGAAGCATGGGCAGAAGCTTGCCCTTAGACACAAACTTCTTACTCTTCAGTGCTTTGATTAAGGAAAATTATAATTGGATGTCATCACTGCCAAACATTTCTGCCTGAGACCAGGATAAAGAATGATGGGATCAGGTCAGTTGCTCCTCAGAATCATACCAGGTCCTACTGATTGATGGAGCTTTTTGGCTGTCCCTCCTCAAACTATGGGATCTCAGATACACAAAAAATCAAAACAATGGGGAAAAAACCCTCACCCTCCAAGAAATTAGAAATCAGTACAATTAATTCTCGATTTTATCCTGTGGAAAATTTCTTTTACCATAGAGAAAACACCTAGAGGGAGTATAGCACTGATGTGTTAGCCACTCTTAGCCATTTGGTTTTGTAGTAGGGATAAGCTATGGCCATTTAACCTTGGTTAATCTGTGTCCTGCTTTGTCCCATGAGTTGCGAGTGATGGTGATGGATATGCATCTTAGCAGAAGCTTGATGCTTTCCCAAGGTTTGGAAGCTCTGTGGGTCTTGTTTCTTCTTCCTTCTAATCCCTATCTCAGTTTTTCTCTACTATGAGAATGGCCACAGTTACCCACAGCCCCATTTAAAAGGTGCAATACTTAAAAGTTTGTTGAGTCAAGCCTGGAGATTTTTAGGGCTGTTTGTTGCTGCCATAAAGGTTCGGAACAGCATGGTTTTTGATGAATCTCCTTCACCATGTATCTTATATTTTCATATCACTCTTCTTGCAAAGTTCCATTATTTAGATCTTGAGAAAGAGAGAAGAAAGCTTAGAAAAATATTGAAAACATACCCTAAGTTCTAAGGAAAATAAGGAGCAATAGATTTGGAAGCACTGAGTCACTCACAGCAAAATTATATTTGGCTAAACCTTTAAACATCTGCTAGGGTAGAAAGAAATTGGCAGACATTTTGCACTTACTCTGCTACATCAGGTAAGGTCATATATAAGGCAACCCACTCTCTCTGTCCCTCTGATCCTCCCCAGCCAGCACAGCTGCTGGAAATTAGTTGCCCCACTGGCATTAATCAAAATTCCCACAAAGAGCTCCTGTCCTGCAGGCCTGTTCCTCAGATCTCTCTCTCTCTCTCTCTGTCTTGGCCTTTATCTCTCTCCATCTCTCTCTGTCTCCTTTTCCATCTCTCTCTTCCCTTCCTCCCAACATTAGGACCTCAGAAAGCCCTGTTGCTCGTGAGTCCCTGACATTCCTCAGTGAATATCTGCATGCAAGTATGCTCAGTCGCTTCAGTCCTGACTCTTTGTGGCCTTATGGACTGTAGCCTGCCAGGCTTCTCTGTTCATGAGATTTCACAGACAAGAATGTTGGAATGGGTTGCCATGCCCTCCTTCAGGAGATCTTTCTGACCCAGGGAGAGAACCCACATGACTTGCATCTTCTGCAGTGGCAGGCAGGTTTTTTGTACCCCTGGTGCCACCTGGGAAGCCCAGCATATATCTGACCGACTCATAAAAGTGTGAATTATTGTGAGCACAGGCTTCAGTGTGTGTATTCTTTTAAAGGGGTGGGAGCAGAAGCCAGTCTGACATAATAGGAGGCTAGAATTATTTTCCTTCTCATCCTCTACCAGAATCCTTTCATACTGTGGCCCAACATATTATAAAGATCACCAAGAACAGGTGAGTGAAGCAAACTGCTACAGATAGACCTTTTGATGAGAGAAATAAAGATGTTAAAAATATCCTTCTTTTAAAAGCAGTGACATATATTCTGAATGTGCCTATGAATATCGTATATCTGTTTGCATGTACACATGTGTGCGTGCGTGCGTGTATGTGTGTGTGTGTGTGTGTGTGTGTGTGAAGGAGGTACTAATGTGGTTAAGGCCCCAAAGTCAAATGGCCTGAATTCAGTTTTGGGCTCTGTGATTCCCAGCTGTTGGAGTGGGAGTATCTTGGAGTGTGAGACAGTGTCTTTATCTCATTCTCCTCATTTAAAAACAAAATGAAAATCATGTTATAGACTGCTCAGGTTCTTTGGGAATTAACTAAGTACATGCAGCAGATAAACAAAAACAGGCACACAATAAACATTAAATAGATAATGTTTTTAGTACCTATTTTTCAACCTTTTTCTGTCTCTTGAAGTTATCAGGGGTCATGTAATGAACCATACGGCTGCTACCAGAACAGTTGATGCATTCACAGAATTGAGCCACCACTTCTTATCAACATTTTGGGAGGACATAAAGTTACCTATTGAAAGCCATGAATGGGAACCTTATTGTATTTCAGGGAGACATAGACCAAGTTGCTTAGGCTACATTTTGTTGAGCCAAAAGTTTGATTTATAACATCTCCTTCCACTCAGTTTGGCAAGACAAAAATCTGCCTGGAGTTTTTCTATCAGTATCCATTCAATGTAAAGAAGATACATTTAGCTTGAGTATCCCTGTTTGCAAAATATTTCCCAGGAACCTGCAGGAGTTGACCCTGACTCAGGACTTCAAGAGCATAGCAATGTCCTCATTAAAGACACAAGTAACAGTTATGAATCTTCCCGTCTACATTACCATCCAGCCCACATTCCATACGGGGCTTATTAAAGACTTTGTCAAGTGCATTACTGGTTTGGAAATATATCATTCTAAATGCTAATGTGGATGCAGTAAGAAAGACACTTTCATATATTACTGGTGTGAGTGAATATGGCTACAAACTTCAGAAAGTAATTTGGCAACATGAATCAAGGGTCTTAAATTATTCAAACTGCGTAAATTCCATTTCTATAAATATATTCTAAGGAAATAACCAGAGAAATTGACAACTATGTTAACAATGATATTATTTATAAAAGCAAAAACTGAGGAAAATTCAATAGTCAATAATAGGAACTTGGGTGAATATAATATGGTGTAGTTATAGATAAAATACTTGCAGAAATCACAACTATAATAAAAAAAAGACACAAAAAATGTTTATGAAATAATGGTACTTGAAAGAAACAATCACAACCAAACAAATATAAGGAGCCAATTTATATCTAAAATGATACACACACACACATATATATACACATATATATTTTTACATGATATATTAACTAATACATATAGATGAAAAAATCTTGGGAAGTCATATAGCAGCATATTAAAAATAATTGAGTCTGAATTTCTGAATTCTGAGTGATTTTCCTGTGTATTTTTCTTTTTATTTTCCAACTTTGAGGGCTATAGTTCATTTCTTTTCCGAAAAATGTAAGTAGTTGGAACTTTGCTGTAGTTAGGATATGAAAATTGTTATAGTCAGTTGAACTGTCAGTTTACCAATAATATTATAACCTGAAATTGAGGTTAATATTTAAAAATTCATTCTAATTAAATTCCTTTTGATTTCAAGTACCCTTTCATCTGTCTCTCAGTGCTTAACAACCATTCACTTGAAATAGATTATCCTTTGGTTTGCAGCCTCCCTCTCCAATAAAAGCACACTTTCATGTCTACTAACAACTTGGTTTTCTCTTAGACAAGATCGGTTCCTTTCTTTTTTTAACATTTCTCTTTTCTTTTTTTGTTGTTTATTTAGTACTTCTCTTAATTCTTCTTTTTCCATTTTCAAATCAAATATAAAAAATGGTAAAGACATTTATTTGGGTTTGCTTATATAACTTTCTTTCAGTAATTTATGCATAATTATCTCAAAAGCAACAAGATTTTTCTTCAAAATTTATTTTTCTTTCCCTTGGTTATTTCTACCCAGTCATGTGGGATATTAAAAAATTCACAAAGGTAAAAGGAAAATGTAGATTGTTTGCCTTAATTAGTTTTTAGCAGCAATGTATTTCTAAAGACAGCATTACATTGAATTCCAGTGTATCAGGCAGGAGAATAGGGGATATTCTAGTTGAAAAGAGAACAATTTGGACCACAGCCTCCTCACTTCCTTGCTCGCCCCAGGAGCCACTGCTGAGCCTCAGCCTCTGCAATATCCCTAAAGATACTGCCGGGGCTCTTATAAGCCTGGAAGAACACAGTTGGAGATCAATATGCTAGGATATTCTGTGCATATGTAACATCACATTTTTGCTACTTCACATTTGAAAATAAGAAATTGTACTGCTTTGCTTCTTCTGCACCATCCAATAAAATCATTTTCCTCCTCGTCCCTCCTCTGCTCATCCATTTATTTCTACCGAAGTCCAAGTGGATGAAGGCAGCAGGGGCTGTGCAGTCAAAAGACAGTTACTGAAAATTTGTCGAATCACCCTACTGAGAACTGCTGGATACAAAGCTTCTAGTAGCTCGTTGTTTGTACAATGGGGCACTACCACCATCAGAATTGTATGCGTGTGCACAAGAATTCTAAAGTTATGACTTTGGAATGTAAATATTTATCGAGTCACAGATGGAAACTTGAGAAAACCTTGGAAAGAAGAGACATATTTCAATGCTTATGCACAATTACGATTTTCCATTTTTTGTTTAAAACATACAGATCATAGGAAACAACAGAGAATATCTATATAACTTAAATAGATTCAACAATGACACATGTATCTCAGGGACACTTATCTAATTAAAACTGCACAAGCAGAATTGTAGTATTTAACCTTGGTTAGGAAAGTTCTGAACTTTTATTAGACTAAGAATTTCCTATCTAATGAGTTTAATTTCTTAATGCTTATATAATGAGAGACTTTAAGTACTTCACAAATATTATTTTAGTTCAGGTAATAGTATTAGACTGTTTATAGATTATAAAATTAATTGAAGAGAATTTTGTACACATTATTGTTAGAAACTCTATTACTTTCTAAATATCACATGAAAGCTTCCAGAGTTGGGAGAATATATACTTGCCTATTTCTGTATTTTATTAGAGAATTTCTCAGGGGCTTCCCAGGTGGCTCGGTGTTAAAGAACCCAAGGCAGGAGACATGAATTTGATCCCTGGGTTGGAAACATCCCCTGAAGGAAGAAATGGCAACCCACTCCAGGAATCTTGCTTGGAGAATCCGCTGACAGAGGAGCCTGGTGGGCTACAGTCCGTGGGGGTTGCAAAAGAATCGGACATGACTGAG
>SJYQ01001737.1:394102-416828 GCA_006410935.1 Redunca redunca | reverse complement strand
GCAACAATGGGCATATTTACTTTATGAAATATAAAATACACTTTTATTGTAAAAATCTATACCTAAATATAAACAGATTATACAAAATATATTATTCTTATATCTTTTAGATAAAATGTTATATTTCTTAATTCCCATTAAATTCCTTTATCTTTAACAAATAAATGTTTTTAGTTAATTATTTTGTGCATTGACCCTCGGCCTCAGTTTGAAATAAACGTGATACAAACTTTAACCTTTTCAAAGTGTCACTTCAGTCAGACAACTGTGCTGCCAATCATTCTCTGCTGCAACTCCAATTTCTTAATTTTGTTGAGTATTGTATCCCAGTGCTCCCAATTATGCTTGAGTGCACAGAGCAAATCCAAACTACTTGAGCCCTGAATGAGTGATTCCAGGATTTAGAGTGCCCTCAAAGGTGTGTTTTCTTCTGCACTGAGCTTGACCTAGAGGCAGTTCATGTCAGCCCATATCCTGTTTTTAAAAACAAATTATTTATTTTTAATTGGGCTTACCTGGTGGCTCAGACAGTAAATAATTTGCCTCCAGTACAGGAGATCCAGGTTCAATTGCTGGGTTAGGAAGATCCCCTGGAGAAGGAAATGGCAACCCATGCCAGTATTCTTGCATGGAGAATTCCATGGACAGAAGAACCTGGCAAGCTACATTCCAACACTTTCATTTTTAATTGGAGGATAGTTGCTTTACAATGTTGTATTGATTTCTGCTATATATCAATGTGAATGAGCCATAGGTATGCACATGTCACCCCCTTCTTGAACGTCCCTGCTACTTCCAACCCCATCCCGCCTCTCTTGGTCTTCACAGAGCACTGGGTTGAGCTCCCTACATTGTACAGCAAATTCCCACTGGCTCTCTGTTTTACACATGGTCATATATATATTTCAAGGCTTCTCTTTCCATTTGTCCCACCCTCTTCTTTTCCTGCTGTGTCCACCAGTCTGTTTTCTATGCATGTTTCTCTAGTGCTGCCCTACAAATAGTTTCAATACCATTTTTCTGGATTCCATATATGTGTGTTAATACATGATATTTGTTTTTCTCTTTCTGACTTAATTCACTCAACATAACAGGCTCTAGGTTAATCCACCTTACTAGAACTGACTCAAATTCATTCCTTTTTATCGTTATCCTTGACTATATCTTTGCAACTCTACATAGAGTAAGGTTCACTGCCTCCAAGCATTGTATGACATTCAGGGTAGTGACACTAAATCTTCATGGACTGTTAAGCATGCATGTTTATTCAGTTCTTATTTTTGGTAGAGTAAAGATTCAGATGTGGAAAATTCTGAAAGAGATGGGAATACCAGACCACCTGACCTGCCTCTTGAGAAATCTGTGTGCAGGTCAGGAAGCAACAGTTAGAACTGGACATGGAACAACAGACTGGTTCCAAACAGGAAAAGGAGTACATCAAGGCTGTGTATTGTCACCCTGCTTATTTAACTTATATGCAGAGTACATCATGAGAAACGCTGGGCTGGAAGAAACACAAGCTGGAATCAAGACTGCCGGGAGAAATATCAATAACCTCAGATATGCAGATGACACCACCCTTATGGCAGAAAGTGAAGAGGAACTAAAGAGCCTCTTGATGAAAGTGAAAGAGGAGAGTGAGAAAGTTGGCTAAAAGCTCAACATTCAGAAAACTAAGATCATGGCATCCGGTCCCATCACTTCACGGCAAATAGATGGAGAAACAGTGGAAACAGTGTCAGACTTTATTTTTGGGGGGCTCCAAAATCACTGCAGATGGTGACTGCAGCCATGAAATTAAAAGACACTTACTGCTTGGAAGAAAAGTGATGACCAACCTAAATAGCATGTTGAAAACCAGAGACATTACTTTGCCAACTAAGGTCCATCTAGTCAAGGCTATGGTTTTTCCTGTGGTCATGTATGGATGTGAGAGTTGGACTGTGAAGAAGGCTGAGCGCTGAAGAATTGATGCTTTTGAACTGTGGTGTTGGAGAAGACTCCTGAGAGTCCCTTGGACTGCAAGGAGATCCAACCAGTCCATTCTGAAGGAGATCAGTCCTGGGTGTTCTTTGGAAGGAATGATGCTGAAGCCGAAGCTCCAGTACTTTGGCCACCTAATGCGAAGAGTTGACTCATTGGAAAAGACTCTGATGCTGGGAGGGATTGGGGGCAGGAGGAGAAAGGGATGACAGAGGATGAGATGGCTGGATGGCATCACTGACTCGATGGATGTGAGTCTGAGTGGACTCTGGGAATTGGTGATGGACAGGGAGGCCTGGCGTGCTGTGATTCATGGGGTCACAAAGAGTCAGACACGACTGAGCGACTGAACTGAACTGAACTGAAGATTCAGATGAAAGTTGTACAGAGGCATCTGGGCCAATGATACAGACTGGGGGTGGGATGATGGGAAGGAGGCTAAGAGTCACCTGAGAGATCACACTGTCTCACTTCTACGAAGAGTGAAAGGAGATGTTGTTGCTCAATCACTAAATCATGTCTAACTCTTTGCCACCCCATGGACTACAGTACTAGAGTCTTCCTTGTCGTTTACCATCTCCCAGAACTTGCTCAGACTCACATCCATTGAGTCAGTGATCCCATCCAACCGTCTTATCCTCTGCTGCCCCCTTCTCCTCCTGACTTCAATCTTTCCCAGCATCGGCGTGTTTTCCAATGAGTTGGCTCTTCGCATCAAATGGCCAAAGTATTGGAGCTTCATCTTCAGCATCAGTCCTTCCGATGAATATTCAAGACTGACTTCCTTTAGGATTGACTGGTTTGATCCTGTTGTCCAAGGGACTTTCAAAACTCTTCTCCAGCACCACTATTTGAAAGCATCAATTTTTCAATGCTCAGCCCTCTTTAAGGTCCAACACTCACATCTGTACATGAGTACTGGAAAACCCGTAGCTTTGACCATACAGACATTTATTGACAAAGTGATGTCTCTGCTTTTAATACACTGTCTAGATTTTTCATAGCTTTTCTTCCCAGGAGCAAGTCTTTTGATTTCATGGCTGGAGTCACCATTCACAGTGATTTTGGAACCTGAGAAAACAAAATCTGTCACTGTTTTGTTTCCCCATCTATTTGCCATGAAGTGATGGGAACAGATGCCATGATCTTAGTTTTTTCAATGTTGAGTTTTAAGCCTGCCTTTTAGGGATCGCCTTTGGTGACACTCCAAGCAGAATCTATTGGGTTGGGGAGCCAACCTAGCAAAGTTGGATTGAAGAAGGATTTTGCAACCAAGCATCAGAGAGGCTGCCTGGCTGCCTGTGCATGGCAGCAGGCTGGTGACCCCTTCCAATGCCTCGTTCACGGATTTCTAAGAAAAGCTTGGAACTCATTTGCATGTACTGCCCAGATCCTGAGCACGTGCGGAGACTATTTCTGCATAATTTTGAAATGAGTCAGAAAAATATTGAGACTATGACTAAGGGAATTATAGTTAGAAGCTCAAAAAACTACAGTGGAGGAAGATTCCAACCCTTATGATATATGCATTTTAAAGCTAAGAACCAAGTGGAACTAGAATATTACTAATATAAGCATGTGTGCATCTGTGCTGTGCATGCTAAGTTGCTTCAGTCATGTCTGACTCTTTGTGACCCTAGGAACCATAACCTGCCAGGCTCCTCTGTCCACGCGATTCTCCAGGCATGAATACTGGAGTGGGCTGCCATGCCCTCTTCCAGTGGATCTTCTCAACCCAGGAACTGAACCCACGTCTCTTACATCTTCTGCATGGAGAGGCAGGTTCTTTACCACTAGTGCCACCTGGGAAGCCCTCTTATAAGCATGGGAAGACAAAAAGCCAGAGAATGATGAGGACTGTGAAAGTCTAGTTTACATGTCTGGAAAAAAAAAACAAAACAAGCACTTTCTAGAGCTACTGCCTGTTGTTATCCTGAATATTAAATGCATTTTCAGAAGGAAAGAAACAATTATATGAGCCAAATGTTATTCCTCTTCAGTTTTAAAAGTAAGTTGTTTACCCTCTTGAGTCTAACAAATATTTGGAGAAGACAATATTTAGCAGCCTTGAGAATCTCCATTCCAGGCTTGCCTACAAACTTACTCAATGCTCTGTGCTGTGTGGTCACTCACTCATTTGGGTCAACTCTTCTGTGACCCCATGGACTGTAGCCCACCAGGCTCCTCTGTCCATACGGTTTTCCAGGCAAGAATACTGGAGTGGGTTGCCATCTCCTTCTCCAGGGGATCTTCCTGACCCAGAGATTGAACCCACGTCTCTTACATCTCCCACATTGGCAGGCAGATTCTTTATTGCTGTTTACTTGACAGATAGTCTAACTCCCAATAGATGTTACTTGTGCCTTTTACATCCTTCCTAGTTATTAAAGATTTCCTTCATTTTATTTATTTATTTATTTTCTATCTTGGCTTTTCTAAGTAGAAGACTGGAAAGCACACATTCAGCCAAAAATCTATGGGGATATTCAAAGTGTTTGAACAACATATGGTGTGTTTGGATATATAAGACAAACCTAAATGTTTGCAAGGAATTTTGTATTTCACAATTTTGAATTACACCACAGTTTACTCAAATTCATCTCACATATATGATCATAGAATAGATATTACTTAGTTCAAACGTTTGCAGAATATACCTTACAAAACATTAGAAAAGATATTCCAGGTTTAGAGGAGCATTGCAGGTGGATAACAATTCAGCTGTAAAATACCAGGTTGTCCCATCAAGAAGGAAATTTTCCAGTGTTGCACACAATGTCTCATGACATTTGTGACTTTTTCTGTAATAGAAATGATTTTTCTGTTCAGACAAATGCTGAAAGTTCTATTGAGTGTCAGGGTTTCCTGAACCCACTGCAGCATGACTTCAACACACAACGAAGTATACACACGGGGAGGCAGTGCGGAGTGATGGTATCACGGGAAGGCACACCCACGCTGCCCATAAACTGGGCATGCAATGTGCAGAATTCAGAGGGGGAAGATCTGTCTCTTTCTCTAAGCAAGGAGCTTGCTAAGTCTTATTAAGTCTTCCAAAAAGACTAACATTCCTTTTAATTTCTATTAAAAGGCACAAGATACGAAAGAGTATTCCAAAGAAGACAAAGTCATAGAAAAAAAATTCTACACTTTTCAGTCCTTAGTAAGGGGTCCATAAATTCTCAAGTGAATATAAATTAGATTAAAAGATTCTCATATATACACACACACATTCATTTTATATAATTATTTATCTCATTAAATATATGCATTTAATTTTTGATGATTTAAATACAGATTTAATTATTCAGTGTGAGTCTTCCCTGGTGGCTCAGATGGTAAAGCATCTGCCTGCAATGCGGGAGACCCCGGTTCGATCCCTGGGTTGGGAAGATCTCCTGGAGAAGGAAATGGCAACTCACTCCAGTACTCTTGCCTGGAGAATCCCACGTACGGAGGAGCCTGGTAGGCTACAGTCTATGGGGTCGCAAAGAGTCCGACACGACTGAGCGACTTCACTTTCACTTTCAATTATACCGTGTAAGCTCCACTGGGTAGAAGGTGATAGCACCCCACTCCAGTACTCTTGCCTGGAAAATCCCATGGACGGAGGAGCCTGGTAGGCTGTAGTTCATGGGGTTGCTAAGAGTCGGACACGACTGAGCGACTTCACTTTCACTTTTCACTTTCATGCATTGGAGAAGGAAATGGCAACCCACTCCAGTGTTCTTGCCTGGAGAATCCCAGGGACCGGCGAGCCTGGTGGGCTGCCGTCTATGCGGTCACACAGAGTCAGACACGACTGAAGTGACTTAGCAGCAGAGGCAGAAGCAAGCTCCACTGAGGTTTTACTTTTTGAAAACCTTAAACAGATATTTATTTTACCAACATATTCACTGGTTACTAATTTAATTGACCAAACTGAAACAAGTCTATTTAGACATATTTAATAACTATCAGCGATGTACTTTCTCCTCACTGAAAATTTCTGATCTCCTTTATTCTTGGTCCACAGTTTGATATTATGTTTTATTTCAACATGTTTTATTCTTAATGTGTTAATATGTAGATCATACTATGTTGCCAGTTTCAAAATGCTCTGAGTGATTTCATCACAATAAGTTAATTGTTACAAAACATGTTTGTTTAATTTGACACAATCTTTAAAATCAAGGAACAGCACCAGAATTAAACTTGTTTTTCTGTTTTAAGGGGTGATTTCCTTGTGGCTCAGTGGTAAATAATCTGCCTGCAGTGCAGGAGACCCAGGTTTGATCCTGGGGTCAGGAAGATCCCCTGGAAAAGGGATAGGCTACCCACTCCACTATTCTTGCCTGGAGAAACCTATGGACAGAGGAGCCTGGTGGTCTATGGTCCACGGGGTTGCAAAGAGTGGGACATGACTAACACTTTTACTTTCTACTTTAAGGTACATGTTAACTAGCAAAATATATAATCAGTTTATTGGATATGATGTCTTAATTTGTATTTCTCATATTTTGATTTAATTGAATTATATTGAACCACTTGTTTTTCTTTTATATATGTTTGATAATGTCTGTAACAATTCAAATGCTGTCATCTAAAATGTTCATTTGCTATTTCATTTTCATTATATCGAAGTCTTCTTGGATTTAACATTTATTTCAATGCTTCAATTTCCAAGGTGTGAGTATTCTGAGGTTCTCTGTTTCATTGTCCTGTCCCAAAGAAGCTGTAAATAACCATGCCCCAGTATCATTTAATACAATACTTCTTTCTCTTTATTATTTGCATGTCTGTGGGTTCCATGATGGCTCAGTGAGAAAGAATCTGCTTGCTATGCAGGAGCCTTGGTTCCATCCCTGGATGGGGAAGATCCCCTGAAATAGGAAATGGCTTCCCACTCTAATGTTCTTGCCTAGGAAATCCCATGGATAGAGGAGCCTGGCGAGGTAGAGGCCATGGGGTCACAAAAAATTGTCAAGTTTAATCAACTATGTATAAGTAGACTTATTTTTCATGTTGTGTGAACATGATTCTTTTTCATAAAAAAATAATAAAAAAAACTGTATCATCAACTATATCATCTTCCAATTTCTGGTTGATATAACTATAAAACAAAGCTGAATCCCAAATGTGAAGAGTACAAATTCACACAGACTTGTTTTAGTTTTTGATTGTTTTTAAATAAGAAGTGCTGTCTTACAGAACATTTAAACTCTTCCCATTGTCATCCAGCTTCATTTGCATATGTTTTCCAGTTTGTTCCTTATGTTTGTAAATGTTGCTCTTGTAGATTGCCAGAGTTTGGCTATATATAATACCTATTTTTTATTTATGTGTAAATGACATGCAACTGTGAATTACAAGACTGCAGGAATGGAATAATAACGAACTCATTTGCGGTGAAGTGGACTCATTATCTTGCCAGCTGCTGATATTTTCCCAGCCAGTACTTTTCCTGGCAAACAAGGTCCCAGGGGAGAAGTCTTCTGTCTAGCTAAAGAAAATCATCCTTTGCTTTAAAAATCTTTTCAAAATCTGGTATTCATTGCTTTAATAATAATAATAGTAATAATTTTAAAAGCCCATATTGGCTTTTCCAGTGGTAGTTGTTTCTCTAATGGATTCTAAATATGTACAAACATCCATCAATATACTTATAATATTGCCTAATTTTAGGTTAATCATTGCATATGAACTATATGTGACATATGCATGCATACACCTTCTTGGATCCATGCCAACACTGCAAAAATCATTGCAACTGGAGATGAGTGTAGCAAGGAAATGACAATCTATTTTATTCTTTTTAGAGAATTCTGACTCTGTAAGTCTTAGAGAATACTGATTTCAAAACCTCTAAATAAGAAATACTTGCTAAAGAATGATACAAATATGCTAATAATACCACATACATAACTCAGCTTCATTTCTTTTAAGTTTAATTTCAATGTGCATGTTCTTGAACATGCTTGGCATTCAATTAAGTAAGCTCTGCCTTCAATTTTCAAGAGCCTAGAAGAAAAATAAATTGGGGGGGGGGCTTTCATATTTCTTAATTCTCTGTATAGGCCAATTATTATCACCAACACAAGCTGCTATTATGTGGCATGCTAAGCTCTTTTATTCTTCAAAATTCTTTCCAAAATACATGTGCCACCTACACTATAAAATATTTTTGAATATATTAAAAATACGTGTTTATAGCAAAGAATCACAGCTCTTCTATTTTGTAACAACCTTACATAATGTCATTTGGGTTCTTTCTAGTCCTTTATCTCACTTAGCAGAGTGCTTCATAATATCGAAGAAATAAGTCATTTTTTTTTAATAAAAATAAGAGTTTCAAAAGTTTTTCTATCTTTAGATAAACATAAAAGCCAATATTTTGAAAGATTGCTGACATACTTAGAAAAATAAAAGTGTAGTTGCTGTAAAGAATGGAAAGTTGTTTAAATTTGCCCCAATACACTAAGAACTTTTTCTTAAATCCACTGCTTTTGGTGGGGAATACTGTCACACATTTAACACACTTCAAAAGACTATTTGGAGAAGGAAAAAAAATATTAGAATGAGTGTCAACTATTTCTAATTGTTATTAATACATCATAACATTGTCAGTTACATGTAACTCAATTAAATACTTCTTCACCCTACAAGTATGAATCTCAGGATATCTGGATACATTTGTAATATACCTAGATAACAAATCAAAAGCAAATGCATTTGTAGGATACTGATATTTTAAACACCTGATGATTACATTATGTCACCTGCTTTACTGGAGTCCTAGAAATCAATTTTCTTCTTTTTTTCTTTTGGCTGCGCCATGGCACATGGGCCCTTATTTCCTGGACCAGGGATTGAGCTCATGTCCCCTGCATTGGAACCACAGAGCCCTAACAACTGGGCCACCAGGAAATTCTCACCCAACTTTCACAAAGGAGCTGAATGAAGGAAAAATATAAGCAGTGGTAGAAAAGGTTGGTACCAATGAATGATATGTCACTTTCATTTAACCATCTACATAGTTAAATTAAACAAGTCTATTTCATCCATATTTTTTGCTATCTCATGTCTTACCAGAAAAAAAAAAGAAAGAAAAACAAACAAAAAAAAGGACCAATTCCCTGGGAGAATAAAATAAATGTATACAGAGCATACACATTTGCTCCATAAGCAGCAAACTATTTTTAAACAATTAGCTCAAACCATAAGGCAGTGTGGGGTGAGCAATACCTGTGGGTGTGCCAGTTGTAAGAGGCCCATGACAATCTGCAGGAGATAATTTAGCAGTAGGAGCATCTGGCTCCTTGGCAAGCTCTTTAGGCATTTTTCTTGGCACCAGTTAGTTACCTCTAGGTCAATCACTTGATGATACATTTTAAAAGGTCTATGGATTATTTGGCTAACATTTAACCTGTGCGGATCTCTTTTTCCCTTTTTATTCAATATTGCTTTTATTAGATCAAATACAATGTGTCTGTGTGTAAGTGAATCAAAGCTTTATTATTAATCTGAAATATGAAAAAGTTTTTGGAGATCATATCATTATAGAAAACTTTTTCCCGAATCGGTGTGTCTATGAAACACCATCCCCAGTAATGATATAACAGATATCTTAAAGAAAAATTTTGATTGAATAATACAATACTGAACACGTGTTAAGTAACAAATATAGTGTTGAAGTCTGCTGCTACCAAACATAAATAGGAAAAAACTAAACAAAACAGGAGCTCATGGTCTGGATTCTTGAATGATATATGGTTTCTGTGTATGATATTTGATTGAACAGAGCCAAGTTAAATTAGTTTAGTTGTGAAGCTGTCCAAATGGAGTGAAGTAATTATTGGAACAGATGAATTATTTCAGTTGCACAGGAATGGTTAATTTTCTCGCAAAGTCTTTTCAAAGATGCACATTTTGCACAAGATATGAAATTCTGCATTAGTTGCACAGAAGTGTGAGTTTCAGCCTTTGCATGAAGCATTTGCTATTTGGAGATTATTTCTAAAAATTATGATTAGGTATTTGACATGCAACAAATTTCACTACAGTTTATACTTACATCCATATGTACCTATGCACATAAATATATGCATATATAAATGTGTATGTATTTGAGTATGTGTATATGAATCAGATTAAATTGGGGACTGGTTTCTTGTTTCCACTTCCTTGCTTTGAAGTCTCCCCCTTAAAGGTGAAACTTCCTTCTTTGAACTTTAACATGGTTGTCAGCCCCTGACTTGCTCTGCTCAAAGGGAGGTTTGCAAACCCAGTGCAAGTAGAGATTTGAAGTACACTTGTGGAGACTTCCCTGATGGCTCAGTGGTTAAGATTTCTACTTCCAATGCAAGGGATGTGGCTTCCATCCCCAGTGGAGGAACTAAGTTCCCACATGCCTTGGGGCCAAAAACAAACAAACAAACAAACAAAAATATATATATATAAAACAAGAATCACTATTGTAACTGATTCAATAAAGACCTTAAAAACAAAGAAAAGAATACACTTGTGCAATAAACTCTGCTTCTTGCTCTGAGATTATTGCCATACAAATAGCTTCTACTGAACCACAAGTGAAATGTACTGTCATTACCACATAGCTAACCTGAGGCCAAACAGAGCATGGACTCCCCAGCCAATATATTCATGAGAAGAAAATGCTTATTGTGTATCCAAGCCTCTACTGCAACTGCTCACCTATGCAACAAACTTTACATTTTCAAAGCATTTTCTAAATGCTTAAAAGCATTGATGAATACTCTTAATCCAATAGAGTTAATACTTCTTATAGAATTTATTAACATAATTTTTAAATAAGAACTTTATATAATATTTTTATGTTCTTGGGGATGGGGAAGACCTTTCTTTAACAGAGAAGGGAAAATATAAACCATACAAGGAAAGATAAACTTTAAGCTATAAGAAAAAAATGAATAAATGTCAGCATAAAATTTTCTCATAAGGATCACAGAAAAACAAGGGGATTAAAATAACTGTAATATGCATTTAAAAGCACACATAACAAGAAAATGATATATGTGAAATTATAAAACAATGTTCCATTAACTATACAAATAAGAACAAATCAAAGAAAATTAAGAAAGCAAATTGTGAGAACGGCAGTACAAATGGTCAAAGAAGAATGAAATTGCAATTGGACTTCACTACAAGAAAGAGACACATGGCTTGTTTCACCTTCAAACAAATATCCTTAACAATGTTTTTGATTGCAAACACATGAAGAGTGGCTGTTCACAGTGTGAGAAGTTGCAAACTTTCTGAAATGGTAAGACATGATTAAAGAAAGATAAAAGACAAGTTTCCTTCACAATACCACCTTATATTGCTGAAATTTTATACATGTATACGTGTATAAAGAGAAATAGATGAAATACAGAATAAATTTCTACTACACATAAAGTGAGTGATCCCAGGAATTATTGCACCGTGTTCTTGCCTTTATGAGTTTCATTATTCAAATCTCATTCTTTTTTGCAAATCCTAGTGCCAATGATAGACTCTATAATGGACTTCCCTGGTGGCTCAGTCGGTAAAAGCATCTGCCTGCAATGTGGGAGACCTGGGTTCTATCCCTAGGTTGGGAAGATCCCCTGGAGAAGGAAATGGCAACCCACTCCAGTATTCTTGCCTGGAAAATCCCATGGACTGAGGATCCTGGTAGGCTACAATCCGTGGGGTCACAAAGAGTCAGACATGACTGATTTCACTTTCACTTTCAGTGCCAATGAAGTTGCTACAATTCCATTTCCAATTTACATTCCTTGTTTACCTCAGCCTCTTATCTGTTTTCAAAAAATTTTTGCCCATATTGTGGACATACTGTGTTCAACAACTGAACAATCCTCTTGTCAATATTATCATCATCTCATCTTTTAAATATTAAAATCTTGAGGGCAGGGGTTGACTTTTACTTTGTTTCTCTGATCAATCACAGAACAAGGTATATTGACAGGTGTAGAAAAAGCACTTGGAAATCTTTTTTGATGATTATGCGCTTTATTTGTATTGCTATTCAAATGATTCAAGAAACTCTCTAAAAATTACTGTTAATAAATTCTCAGTTTTTCCTTCAAACTTATGTTTAAAACAGTATTGAAACATTGTTGGAATTAATAATGAAATAGGAATATAAAATTTAAAAATCTAACTATCTCCAATGGATTGGCAAGTTAAGATCTAGGACTACAAACAAGAAATATATAAACTCTAAGACAATGTATTTTTAATTACAGTAATTTTAATTTTTTTCCATTTTCCATGTCAAAGGAACCATCATTTCTTTAGCATTGAAAACACTACATGTAAACTTTCTCTAAACTCTATTTATCCCAATAGTAATGCTATTTTAAAAGATATTCTGAAAAAGAAATAAGACCTTCCACCTTCCACTAAACAAGAGCATAGCATTATCTACATAAATAGTAGATGATAAACCCATATTGCAACTATAAGCATCTGCTTCCCTTGTGGCCTAGATGGTAAAGAATCTACCTGTAATGTGGGAGACCTGGGTTTGATGCTTGTGTTGGAAACATCCCCTGGAAAAGGTAAAGGGTACCCTCTCCAGTATTCTGGCCTGGAGAATTCCATGAACTCTATAGTCCATGGGGTTGCCAAGAGTCGGATACGACTGAGCGACTTTCATTTTCAATTTAACATTGATGCACTTGTATATTTTTATCAATTCCTCTTTTATTGAATTAGAAGGGGATGAATCAAGGTGTGCATTCTGTCCCGTCCTTTCCATCTTTCTCAGGATATACACGTCACTTTCCCTTGCCCAATAACAGCGTAAGTCCTAAACATTAATACCGAATATTAATAGAACATATTCTGTGAGTTGAAAAGAGAATACACATAAATTTATTTAATTATCATAACAAACTTATGAGGTTGGTTATATGTGCTATACTGTTCTACAGGTGAAGAAGTTGAATCTGGTGAAGTCATATGCATATCTGAGTTATAGTCAATAAACTGAATAATCAGGAGTGGCAAGAAACCTATCTGATCCAAAGTTCAACTGACTGCTAAAATTTGCTTTCAGAATACCTTCCCCTCACTCCACCCTTAGTCATCTTAAAGCAAATTAAAACATGCATGTACATACCTAAACCCATGTCCACACATGAATAGTCACAGAAAACAATGAAATGACTCAGACTATGATTGGAAATCTCAGATATACACGCTGGATTTAGAAAAGGCAGAGGAACCTGAGATGAAACTGCCAGCATCTGTCAGATCATAGAAAAAGCAAGGGAATTCCAGAAAGACATCTACTTCTGTTTCATTGACTATGCCAAAGCCTTTGACTGCGTGGATCATAACAAACTGTGGAAAATTTTTAGAGATGAGATTACCAGACCACCTTACCTGTCTCCTGAGAAGCCTGTATGCAGGTCAAGAAGCAACAGTTAGAACTTGATGTGGAAGTACAGACTGGCTCAAAATCGGGAACGGAGTACGTCAAGGCTGTATATTGTCGCCCTGCTTATTTAATTCATATGCAGAGTACATCATGTGAAATGCCAGGCTGGATGAAGCTCAAGCAGGAATCAAGATTGCCAGGAGAAATATCAACAACCTCAGATATGCAGATGATACCACTCTTATGGCAGAAAGCAAAGAGGAACTAAAGAGCCTCTTGATGAAGGTGAAAGAGGAGAGTGAAAAAGCTGGCTTAAAACTCAACATTTAAAAAACTAAGATCATGGCATTTGGTCCTATCACTTCATGGCAAATAGATGGGGAAACAATAGAAATGGGGACATATTTTGCTTTCTTGGTCTCCAATATCACTGTGGATGGTGACTGCAACCACAAAATTAAAAGATAATTGCTATTTGGAAGAAAAAAATATGACAAACCTAAACAGTGTTTTGAAAAGCAGAGACATCAACTTGCTGGAAAGGGTCCTTATTGTCAAAGCTGCGGTATTTCCAGTAGTCATGTATGGATGAGAGAGTTGGACCATAAAGTAGGCTGACCACTGTAAAATTAATGCTTTGTAATTGTACTGCTAGAAAAGACTCTTGAGAGTCACTTGGGCCCCAAAGAGATCACTCCAGTCACTCTTAAAAGAAAGCAACCCTGAAAATACTTTGGGCAGACTGATGATGAAGCTGAAACTCCAATCCTTTGGCCACCTGATGCAAAAAGCTGACTCACTGGCAAAGACTCTGATTCTGGGAAAGACTGAAGGCAGAAGGAGAAGAAGGTGACAGAGGATGAGATGATTGAATAGCATCACCGACTCAACTGACAGGAATTTGAGCAAATTCCAGGAGATATTGAAGGACACAGAAGCCTGGCATGCTGCAGTCTGTGGGGTGTCAAAGAGTCAGACATGATTTAACAACTTTGAGCAAATAAACCCCAGACCAGAAAAGAACATCAAAAACAAAACAAAACAAACAAGAATCTTGTGTGAAACAGAGACACTATTGATGCCACATTTCTTTTTTATTTTTATTTTTTGTTAAATAGAAGTTATTTGATGTATAATCTAAAAGGGTCTGTCTCCTTTTCTCATTAGACTCATCCTGTTCTTTAATTAGCTGACCTTCCCTTTCTAAGAGGAACCATCTTGAATGGGAGCTTTTCTCCTTGCTGGGACTGTCAGAATCTTGGAATCAAGGGCCCCCTAAGTTTCACAACATTTTATCTTAATGCGTTTTTCTCACCTGGCTTGGAATCAAGCATGCCAGAGCCCTATTCCTTTCTTATGCAGTGTTTTACAGATATATGTGTTAATTATCATCTTTTTACTCAGCTAAGACTAGTGCTAATGGATTGCCCAGAACTTCACTGAGACTCAAATATCTGTTTATTCAGCATCACATTATTTACAAGTAATATAAACTCCCTCTAGGAAAATCTCAGGCTGCTTTCATCACTGCTTTGGCATTGTTCATCTCCAACATTTAGTATATAACAGAAACTTGGCAAGTATTTGTTAAACAAATGATAAAAAGTAATACATTTTTGCATTTCATTTATTTTTTTGTCTTGTTCAAACTCAACTGTCCTGTTAAGACATTATAGTTTTCGTTTTATTTGCTAAGTTGTGGTGTCTGACTCTTGTGTGACCGCATAGACTAAATAGCCCACCAGGCTCCTCTGTCCATGGGATTTCCCATTACCTATTTGTAATAATATTTAGGATTGCTCACTCAAGTTGAGATTGAAAGTGCAATGTGCCTTAAGAATTTAAGTGAATTAATTCAAATTCAAATTATTTAAAATACTTTTTTATTCAATTATTTTCCTTCTTCTCCTCTCCCTATCTTCCCCCTTTGAACCCAATTGCTTGAATATTTATTATCATTTATTTATTGAAATAATATTTATTTAAGGATGTATTATCCATGATGGACTATTGTAGATGACAACAATGCAAATATAATATAAAATGTAAGGGAATAGAAAAATAAAATCTCCAGGTAAGACAAGAATAAAACAAAGGATTTTTGCTTTTGTTCCTGTTCTTTGAACAGCGTACAGCCTTTTAAAACTTCATCCTGATGTAAACCCACAATTTAATATATATCATTAAGACCTTGACTGCCGCTTTTGCCTGTGAACTTGAAAAGTAACATATCCATCTAGAGATGAGTCCCAAATCTTCTCTCCTAGTGTCAAAATGACTGAAAAAAGATTAGTAGTACTGTATGACATAACTTACATGTGGAATCTAAAAAATGAAACAAACTAGTGATTATTAAAAAAATGAAACAGATTCGCAGATAGAAAGAACAAACTAGTGGTTATCAGTGGTGAGAAGAAAAGAGGAAGAGCAAGATCGTGGTAGAGAATTAAAAAGCACAAACTATGCGAGTTTTCTGGTGGCCCAGTGGTTAACAATATGAGCTTTCACTGCAGAAGGTGCAAGTTTGATCCTTGGTTGGGGAAATAAGATAACTTGCCACCCAGTATGGTGAAAATAAACAAACAAAAAACTAAATACAAACTATTAGGTATAAAATAAATAAGCTACAAGAATATATTGTAAGCATTGGAAAGATAGCCAACACTTTATAACATTTAATGAGGTATAAGCTTTAAAAAAGCTAGCGAATCACTCTGTTGATACACCTGAATCATCATATTGTACATCAGTTCAGTTCAGTTCAGTCGCTCAGTCGTGTCCGATTCTTTGAGACCCCATGAATCACAGCATGCCAGACCTCCCTGTCCCTCACCAACTCCCGGAGTTCACCTAAACTCATGTCCGTCGAGTCAGTGATGCCATCCAGCCATCTCATTCTCTGTCGTCCACTTCTCCTCTTGGCCCCAATCCCTCCCAGCATCAGAATCTTTTCCAATGAGTCAACTCTTTGCATGAGGTGGTCAAAGTATTGGAGTTTCAGCTTTAGCATCAGTCCTTCCAATGAACACCCAGGACTGATCTCCTTTAGGATGGACTGGTTGGATCTCCTTGCAGTCCAAGGGACTCTCAAGAGTCTTCTCCAGCACCACAGTTCAAAAGCATCAATTCTTCAGCGTTCAGCTTTCTTCACAGTCCGACTGTTACATCCATACACGACCACTGGAAACACTGTAGCCTTGACTAGATGGACCTTTGTTGGCAAAGTAATATCTCTGCTTTTTAACATGCTATCTAGGTTGTTCATAACTTTCCTTCCAAGGAGTAAGCGTTTTTTAATTTCATGGCTGCAATCACCATATGCAGTGATTTTGGAGCCCCCAAAAATAAAGTCTGACATTGTTTCCACTGTTTCCCCATCTATACCTCAATTAAAAATAAATCAAAATAAAAGAAATTTAAGAAAGAAACAAAGAAAAAAAATCAATAATAGCATAACCCTGGGCTATGTGTGTGTCCAGAATATATTTTTATATTTTTCCTAACATGAGAGGAATTACTTCATCTTGAATAATTTTAAAATTTTACTTCATGGTATGCTATAATTAGCAAAAGATGTATTTCATACTCCACTTTTCCTTCCATCAGTTCTACTGGTTAAAGTAGAATAAATCTTTCCCTTCTTGTTTTTGTTTTTTTTTCCGTCCACCTGCTCAGTTAGCTCCAGCCTGTAAGTGGTCATTTATATTAGATGAAGATAAAATCAAATGGCTGCCAATTGAAATTATTAATGTATGTCTTCATGACCTGTGGATGAAAGAGCAAATGACTTGTCTAATTAACATTCTATAACTAACCCCCAGGCTGCCTATGGTGCTTTACCAAAAGTGGTTTTCTCTTGTTTTAGTTTTTCCTTTTTAAATAATTGCTGATGAACTTTAAATCTCCAACAATCTTACTTAGCATAGAATACTGGGATTTCTTTTTAAGTCCTCCATTGCCTCTGGTCCTCAACTGAGTAACATTTAATAACACCTAAAGGATATAGTGGCATCCCTGGTGGCTCAGATGGTCAAGAATCTGCCTTGCAATGCAGGAGACCTGGGTTTGATCCCTGGGTCTGATCCCTGGGTTGGAAGGAAAGGGTATATTAACAATTCTCTCTCCCAGAGTTGAATGCCTTGTACTTTTTTCTCTCTTAAACTCTTACTTATACTCCATTTATCTTGTGTTCTTATTTTCCTTCTTTAAAAATTGTCTATTTTTTCCTATTTAGTATCCAGTCTAATCTGTCTGTCTCTCAGGTTTTTTTTTTTACTATGCTTGTCACTTTCAACTCCCCTGCTTCTTTCCTCTCTTTTCCTTTCTCTTCCTTTTATCATTCCTTATTATTTTCTTTCACCTTATTTCTAAATATCTTTTGTTTTCCTCCTCATTTTTTTTCTGAAACCATTCATATTTTTCTTGTTTTCTGAGGCCACTTAGATTTTTTCTTTTAGTCCGTCATAGATATTTTTACTGTCGTCTGTCTCTGCTCCTGTCAGTGTGACCTCTGACTCCTGCCCTGGCCTTTGCCTTCTTTCTTCCTCTTATTCTCTTGTGCTCAGATTCTCTCATTTTTTTGAACTCTACTTTTTCATCTTGCCTTCTCCCAAAATACACTCACTCCAGTTTTCTCTTTTGCTCTGTTGTTGAGTGACATGTACAAGTGTTGTTCTGAGACAGAGATTTGGTAATATTATACTTTAAAATGCATAAACACACAACTTTGTACCTTATTTTGAAAGATACTAACAGGTAGGAAAAAACAAGCTAAATTATGGAATGCAGATTGAAACCAAGCAAATAAACAATACATGGGGGAAAAAATGCTTCACAAAGTCACAATTAATCCTTCCTCGAATGCTCCAATGGCACAGGCTGGTCTTTGGGAAGGTTTCTTTTATGAGAGCCTGAGATGATCATTTTTAATAGAAATATATAATAGAATGACCTTGTTAAGAAGTTATAAGCCAACACAGAGATATCCTGCTTACTAAAATGAAAGCTGATATTCATTTTCTTAATTCATTGATTGATTAACAGCAAGCAGCAAGTTATAAGAATACTATTATTTGTAGATACAGTGGTGTGCATTAGTATAGCCCAGCAGCTGCTATGCATTGAATAATTCTGGGTTGGTTGACAAGTAGTCACTACTCGCTGAGTGAGTTGTCCCCTCCTAGCCAGCTTGGACTGCCCCATACCCAGCAAGTGAAGGACTGATGCCCGGATCAGTAGGAAGCTGCTCTTTACCTGCTGCAATGACCATTTTAAGTGCTTATTCCAGATCTGTTGCTATTTTGAATCTTGCCCTGGAAAATGAAAACTAAAACTGAAATGTTGCCTTTTTTAAACTCAGAATCTGGTGCATGCCAGTGGTATGCATTGTATCAGTGTTATGCACAAGTTACGTGAAGAGAAAATATTAATAAAAATAATATATCCTTGCACTTTCCCTGTATGTCATCTGATTGAGTTTTCATTTTGTTTTGTCTCTTCATCTCTTTCAAAACTGAAGTATAGTTGATTAACAATGTTGTGTTAGTTCCATGTATACAGCAGAGATTCAGATATATATATATATATATACATATATATATATCTTCTTTTTCAGATTCTTTTCCTTTATAGGTTATTGAAAAATATTGACTAGACTTCCTTGTGCTATACAGTAGGCCCTTGATAGTAGTCTATTTTAAATATAGTAGTGAGTATCTGCTAATCCTATCCTTCCCCCATTCTTTCCCCTTTGGTAACCATGAAAACCATGTTTTCTACATCTGTGGATCTATTTCTGTTTTGGACGTAAGTTCATTTGTATCATTTTTTTTTTAGATTCCACATATAAGCAAAATTATATATTTGTCCTTCTCTGTCTAGTCACTTCACTAGTATAATCATTTCTAGGTCCATTCACAGCATCTCATTTAGTTTTGAAAGGAATCCTCCAGCCTGGTCTGGTTGCCAGCTGAGGGACCAGGTTGTAGGTGAACAGGTGTGGCTCTGATGCTGTGGGGTGGGGGGTGGGGGGCAGGTACAAATCCGCTTTGCTCCTGCTCTGCTCATTCATATGATTATCTCAGGGGACACTGGACCACACAGTGGCATTCCCAGCTCTCACAGCATGTAAAACTGTCAGGCACAACTTCCTATTTCCTCCTGACATATATTTTACATGTGGGTGACTGTCAACAACTGATGGCAAGGGCCTAGATTTCTCAAAGTAATAGGGCATGTGGACAGGAAAAGAAAAAAATGGAGAGCGGCAATTTCAGCATGTATGCACATATTCTACATTTGGGTACAATGGATTTTTTTTAAACATGAGAATACAACTATGGATTAAAACCATAAAGTGCATTAATGAGCAGCATAAAAGCACTGTTTTTAAATAAAAATTATAAAAATAACAAAAACTAATGTCATAAGGCTCAGTATTATTTAGGCAAACTGGTTTAAATGTTTTTCACACAGAAAATACACTATTTTTCTACATTTTGGTCATTTATAAAGAGATGTTTAACTAATGTTCAATTCTTTACAACCCCAAGGACTGTAGCCCACCAGGCTCCTCTGTCCTTGGAATTCTCCAGGAAAGATTATTGGAAAGGAAATATTAGTATTTACCTTCTCCAGGGGATCTTCCCCACCCAGGGTCAAACCCAGATCTCCTGCATTGCAGGCAACAAATATCCACTTCTCAGCCTGCCATTCATGCTAATACAGTCTGCCCTAAGCTCATTTAACTCCACACAAATACTCCAGCTAAAGCTCAACTTGGTTTATTCTAAAACATCTGCCATACTTTGATTCTTTATCAATATATTCCTCTAACCTGAAAGGCAATTTTCCTATAGCTCTCTATCCAGATCTTATCCATCATCAACATGTCTCTTCTTCATAGAGCCTTCATTCATTTTTTCTTGTAGCCCAGATGGACCTGCCTCTTCAAAAATCACTCTGTATTTTGTACCTACTCCCTTCAGGTACTTGCTATATTCAACTTGGTATTTGTTGTTTAATCTGTGTCAAATCTTCCCTTTTAAACCATGAGTATTTGAGACAAGAATAAAGTCATTACTCATTTGTGCAAGGCAACAGTGCATAGCCTAATGCCAGATTCAGAAGGGGTACTTAATAAATAATGAATAGAGCTTCATTACGACTTGGCTACAGTCAAGAGCCAAATTTTTGTTGTTATTTTGTTTCATTAAAAAATTACCTAAAATGTTTGAACTACTGGGTTATAGCTCAGGCCATTGCATACTTAATTGCTCTGCTTGCTACAAGTGGCCTTGCATAGAATTATATTAAACGCCAACTGTGAAAGATAGTGAAAGATTAATAACAAACCAGGGGGCAATTGGACAAACAAAATTAAGGCAGTATTAAGGCATTCAGTTAAGTAAGTTGTGAGATATTAGTCTATTTATTCTTTCCATTTGTGAACTCATTATATTAAACTTTAAGAAGAATATTGGCTTATTTTGCAATATAAAATGAAATATTTCTCAGTTTTAATTATGTATCATCAGCTTCAGGGTTCTTTAGGTCCTTTATCAAAGAGATAATACATTTATGAGAAATGAATTAGTTTGGTCAAAATTTCATGAAGTTACATGAGGTCTTCCTCTCCTCAAATCTAATTTGTATAGAGGGGAAGCTATATATTTTATGCTGTCTTGAACACTGGGAGTGCATTTTATGCTGGCTAGAACAGAAAGATGATAGAAAAATAAGGATTTGTTATCAAAATATTGACTTTATATTGAAATACATCAGTGATTTAAGTATCAATATTGATCTAGTCATGGGGAATCTTGGGTATTATAGTATTCTGTCACTGCAGTGTTCCCTGAAGGACAATGACTATTTCACAAAGAAAATGACATACTATTTGGGACTTCTTGTTTTAATTCTTGCTTTTACTCAACTCTGAACTTCCTTTCCAGCTTGGCCATCTTTTCTTCCTTGCTTCCACAACCAGTAGTCAGTCTCTCTTTCTTCCTCCTCTATATTAGTGTATTATATATGGAGTTAAATATACAATATATAGGGTATATGGAATTATATACAAATCAACAAATACACATACTGGATACATTTATATAAATATGAAATAAGCGCTGAATGAATGTCTTCAGTTGATGTCCTATACCTTTGAAGAAACCTTATTAGAAGTTGCTCAAGGACTTGTCAATTGATTTTCATTAATCACATTGTATAGAAAAATTTTGTGTATATACATACACAACATATGTATACAGTGACATAAATGTGTGTGTAAATACCTATATATTCAAATGTTATATTTTAATATACATTTAACTTAAAATTGATTTCTGTGTCTCTGTTTTTTTCCTCAGTTTATTTGCACTTACTATAAGTTGGAGAAGGCAATGGCACCCCACTTCAGTACTCTTGCCTGGAAAATCCATGGATGGAGGAGCCTGGTAGGCTGCAGTCCATGGGGTCACTAAGAGTCGGACACGACTGAGTGACTTCACTTTCACTTTTTACTTTCCTGCATTGGAGAAGGGAATGGCAACCCACTCCAGTGTTCTTGCCTGAAGAATCTCAGGGGCGAGGGAGCCTGGTGGGCTACCGTCTATGGGGTCGCACAGAGTCGGACACGACTGAAGCGACTTAGCAGCAGCAGCAGCAGCATCCAAGGTAAAAGGAGCCATTTGTCTATAATTAAGTACTGGGTCAGTAGGTACTTATTTAACAAAGGGCTGTGAAACACCATGCCTTTTGGGTTGAAAATGTTTACAGTAAGGAGCCCTTTGGTTCAAGAGATAAGACAAAGATTTTAACTGGCAACTGAGTTAGCACTGAGGAAAACAGAAAATATCTACAAAACAACGATTATTAAAATCTCCATATCTAGAAACAATTCCTGAAGGAGAATAAAATAAGTAAGTCAACATCTTGACACGAACCCAGGAAAAATTCTGAAAGAAGACAGATACAGAGAGAGACGGTGGTTGTGACTGGGATACAAGCAGAGTAACTGTGAGGAAGCATCTGCTTCGCATTCAATTAACATTGTTGGAATGTGCTCTAGGAAACAAAAGCTCAAGATGAGAGGATTAACGTTTATTTTGTGTTCTGTGTTTAAATAAGATAAAACTGCAAGGAAAATAAAGATATAACTGTAGAATGAAAATCTGCCTTTGAAGCAGTAAAATGTAAAATTGTTACCAAAGAGAAAATTAAATTAGTGATGTGAAGAACAAACTTGAGAAAGCTCGATCCAGAATTCTTTTTGCCACAAAACAAAAGGAATAGTGGGAAAAAATTGATATGCATATTAAGAAAGAGACATCAGGATAATAATTATATTCATGAAGGTAA
>SJYQ01001737.1:325011-393833 GCA_006410935.1 Redunca redunca | reverse complement strand
TAGGCCATTAAAATATTTATTATAAAGGTATGTGTTTGTATATCTGTTTGGTGTATGTGTATTTGCTTGTGTGCGTGTATATTTAATAAAAGAAGCTTTTGCTCTTTATGGCAAAATCTGTGAGACAAAATTGGTGTCAACTCAATAGATCACCAGTAGGCAAGATGAAAGAGTAAATGCACAAATCAACACACTGCAACAGTATCCATTGAATGTGAAAGATAAGTGAATAGCTTAACAATTCTCACATGGAATGATCATTGGTATGAAGAGGAGATGGAAAGAAAAGGAAAGGTATCTCATTCACACCCAAGCAGAGTGAATAGGAAAATAGTTCAAGTGTTCCTTTGGGGCTACCTTCATTTCTATAAAGGCTTAGTTTTCTGAATCTAATATCTGATATCTCTAAATAATTAGAATATTAAATTATGCAGATTAAAACTGTAAAAAATAAATTATAACTTGCTGAGGAAAAGGACTGAAAGCTTAGCAAAGAATAAATTCAGTAGAAGTCTACTGTGTATTTCTTGTGCTTAGTCATGGAAATACTGAAACAAATGAAATTCAGTTCTGGAAAATATACTTTCATTGCCACTGTTTCTATAGCTTATATTAGAAAGAAGTAGTTTGTGGTTAACGTATGGATAAAAAACAAATGAAATTCTTTAGCACATGACACAGAAACCATCTTTGAAATTGGACTTTAAACTTCAATTAAAGAAATTAAATTATTGTAACATTGAAAATAGACCTCAGTTTCAAGTAATTATTCCATAGCTAAGGCTCAATGCATATTAAATCAATCCTGCTTTTGAAAATTCTGGAGTTGAAAATGTCTTTAAAACATTCTTCTAAAGTTGCCTTAGAATTAAAATAGCCATTCTTAAAAAAAATCAGTTTTAAAAAATAGTTCTCCTCCTTCGGGACCTGAGAAACCAAGTTTTTGCTTTTTGCTTTTTTTCCCTCAGATGGAAAGGACACTTTATGACTAAGTTGTAAACCATTAACAGAATAGTGTTATAATTGAAAAGCTGCTGCTGTTGCTGCTAAGTTACTTCAGTGGTGTCCGACTCTGTGTGACCCCAGAGAAGGCATCCCAATTCTAGTGGGGTAATCTATATCACTTCATCTCCCAACTGCTACAAGGAGATACAAACAAGTATTAAAAACATTATCTGATACTTTGGCAGGTGCGTGAGGGGCAACTTGATTCTCTTAGAGATACCTCTGGCTATAAATAAATATTCCATGTTTCCACATATGAATATCCTATCCATTTAAATATACATACCTACGGATGATTCATGTTGAAGTATGGCAGAAATCAACACAGCATTGTAAAGGAATTATGCTGCAATTAAAAATAAAATAAAGAAACTAGAAATCCCCCATTCTTTCTTCAGACTTCAAAGTTGGCCTCTGAGTTAACTCAAATATACCTCCCCCTCATATATTCAGAAATAACCAACTCTGTGTTTAAAAAGAACTGTGAATACCAAGATACAAAACAAGCAACCAAACATTACAGAATAAGCTCAGGGTTTCTGTTTCAAACAGTACTCACACTCTATACCATATTCCTCCTGGTTACAGGTGGCATTTTATTTATATCCATACTACATGCAGGTGGCATTTTATATCCATCTCATTTTTTCCCCTCCTAACTTGTATTTTATCATTTCTCTTCCCTCTCTGTGATTGCTACATTGTAAACTCCTTTGTGGATAGGAGCCATGAATTAATTATCCCATGCATTTTCCATAAGCTTCCATAAATAATGTTCTTAAAATATTATTATTCATTTAACAAACCTACAATACAGCTATTAAGTTGTATTTTCTTCCAGTTTCTTCCTCAGTGAAATGCTTGGTGTAGTTTGACATCTTGTTCTGGCTGTGTAACCAGTGATACCTTCCTTGTTGCATCCTAGACTCTGACACTTTTTCTGATCATCAACTCGATGCCTAATGAACTCGATGCCTAATGAAATTAGCAGAAAACATTCATGTGTTTCTTCTCTAAGAACTGACTTTTAAGAGCCTAACTCTCAAAAGAACGGAAAGGATAATGTGGACATAAACCCTGTCCTCTATTTTTAAAACTCTGTCCTCTATTCTACAGAGAAAATAAATTTCAAAAAATGTGACTTCCCCAACATCTGTTCCATAACCAGCTAAGGCCGACCAGTATGCCGATGAGGCCTCAAGCTGCCAAAAGTGCCCTATGTGTGGGAGGAACGGCTGGCTCTCAAACAGGAATGGATCAAAAAGGAGGGCAGAGGACAGCGGGGTGGGAGAGGCAGCGACATGCGAGGGGAAAGCGTGCCAAGCTCGCTCAGAAATCGCCTACATATGTCCATTTGCTTTGTACGTGCAGGATGGTCGATTCCATTTCAGAGGGTGAGTTAAAATGCAAGAAATGGTGAGAGATGATACTTCACTTAAATGGAAAATGAAATGAGGTACAGATGGCGAGGATCTGCTTGTCTTCTATTACCTGGAGTTATAAAGGGGGTAGTTTGTCACTGCATCAGCCTTCTTGGCTGAAGTCCTACAAATCACAGTGGGCAATTTTGATGTTTTGGGTAATTACTCTTCTCATGCTCTAAGCCCTCAAATGATTTCCAGAGTGTAAAATGCCAGCAAGAAAACAGAATTGTGCTGACTCAGGCTTAGGAGATAAAAGCAAAATGAAATCTATTCTTTTAACACAACATTCGAGATCTAAAGAAATAGAAAAAGGGAAAAAAAAGAAAAAAACAAAAACTCAACACTTTTATTGAATCTATACAAGTTCAGTCAATGTTTTTATTACACAAATAGATAATTAGTAGTGTACTGCATGGTGAGGACTGAAGAATGAAAACAGAGCTGTGTTAAGTGGGACATAACATATTTGCCTACAGAAAAATCACTGTGGAAGACTGGAATATCTTATGCTCCATGAGCTTGTTCTCATTTCATTCATCTTTAAATACGAAATGTGATATTTAATTATGAAGTAATTCAAGTACACAGAATAAAACAATAAAGAATATCAGACAGACAAGCAATAACTATTTATAAAATATTTATAATTGCCGTAATAGGTGTTTGTGTGTGCTATCTGTACATTTATATATATAAAACTGTTGTGTATAGGTCCTATTAATATATTGCTATATCCATCAGGTATAAATATATTACTGGTATTTTTTACATAAGATATATGATAATGTATCATAAAAAATTCATAGATAATGTATTTACATATGGTTAACTNATATTTATCCTAAAAAGTTTTAGTTTTTCTGCTATTAAAAATGTTTTAAGTAATCTTTTCTAACTTTTCTCTGGTCTATACCAACAAACATCCCTTTCTAATAGTTTTTAGAGTTTCTCTGATGCTGTACATTGTAAAAGATCACATTATCAATTATGTAATATTTTCCTCTCCTTTATTACCTTTTATATCATTTTCATATTTTGTTCAGGTGAATTGGGTTTCCCGTATAAAGCAGAAAGACAGCAGTGATAGTAGACACTCACTGAAAGGAAAAGTTAGTTTATGATTTCACTATGTTCTAATATGCACAGTATAAGGTGTTGGTAAGTTTTATCTGGCAAAACTTTGAATGCATCAAATTTCATGCATTTTTTGTTCCTTTTGATCCTTGTGGTTTGGAAGTCAAACACTCTATTTACCACTAATTCTTTAACAGTCAGTTTTGACCTACTAATATAACTCCTCTTTTAAATTATCCAAATTGCCATTATTTTTATATTGACTTGGGTGGTTATTATTTATTTAAATTTGTTTGCTCAGTTTCATGCTCTAATTTTATCTCATGTTATCTCTTCACTTAATTAAAATGTGAAAAAAATAAGTGAAAATGATAGTCACTTAGTAGTGTCCATCTCTTTGTGACCCCCTGGACTGTAGCCCCCAGGCTCCTCTGTCCATGGAGCTCTCAAGGCAAGAATACTGGAGTGGGTAGCCATACCCTTTTCCAAGTGATCTTCCCTAGATGCAGGGGTTTCAGGGGTCAAACCCAGGTCTCCCACACTGTGAGCAGATTTTTTATTGTCTGAGCCACAAGGGTAATCCATGCTTATCCTTGTACACTGCTTTATTTGAGTATAGAAATATAATGTGTTTTTTCATCAAAGTTTGAAACACCAGAATTTTAGTTTGGTCATGAGGCAAACAAGCTTTCTCAGTTTTTCATGGTATTAAGTTATACATTTTGATTTTTGTTACTCTTTGTATTGCTTTCATGATTTTATGCATACTGATTTTATACCATTTGAATGCAGAGTTCCAAAGAATAGAAAGGAGAGATTAAAAAAAACCTTCCTCAGGGATCAATGCCAAGAAATAGATGAAAACAATAGAATGGGAATGACTAGAGATCTCTTCAAGAAGATTAGAGATACCAAGGGGACATTTCATGCAAAGATGGGCTCAATAAAGGACAGAAATGGTATGGATCTAACAGAAGCAGAATATATTAAAAAAGACATGGCAAGAATATACAGAACTATGCAAAAAAGATCTTTATGACCCAGATAACCACAATGGCGTGATCACTCACCTAGAGCCAGACATCCTGGAATGTGAAGTCACATGGGCCTTAGGAAACATAACAATGAACAAATCTAGTGGAGGTGATGGAATTCCAGTTGAGCTGTTTCAAATCCTAAAAGATGATGCTGCAAAGTGCTGCACTCAATATGCCAGCAAATTTGGAAAACTCAGCAGTGGCCACAGGACTGGAAAAGGTCAGTTTTCATTCCAATCCCAAAGAAAGGCAATGCCAAAGAATGCTCAAACTACCACACAATTGTGCTCATCTCACAGGCTAGCAAAGTAACGCTCAAAATTCTCCAAGCCAGGCTTCAACAGTATGTGAACCATGAACTTCCAGATGTTCAAGCTGGATTTAAAAAAGGCAGAGGAACAAGAGATTAAGTTGCCAACATCCGTTGGCTCATTGAAAAAGCAAAGGAGTTCCAGAAAAAATCTACTTCTGCTTTATTGACTATGTCAATGCCTTTGACTGTGTGGATCACAACAAACTGTGGAAAATTCTTTAAGAGATGATGCTGGGAAAGATTGAAGGTGGCAGGAGAAGGGGATGACAGAGGATGAGATGGTTGGATGGCATCACTGACTCAATGGATATGAGTTTGAGTAACCTCTGGGATTTGGTGATGGACAGGGAAGCCTGGTGTGCTGCAGTCCATGGGGTCACAAAGAGTCAGACACGACTGAGTGACTGAACTGAACTGAATTGATTTTATACTTCAGTTCAGTTCAGTTCAGTTCAGTCGCTCAGTCGTGTCCGACTCTTTGCGACCCCGTGAATCGCAGCACACTAGTCATCCCTGTCCACCACCAACTCCCGGAGTTCACTCATACTCACATCCATCGAGTCAGTGATGTCATCCAGCCATCTCATCCACTCTCATCCCCTTCTCCTCCTGCCCCCAATCCCTCCCAGCATCAGAGTCTTTTCCAATGAGTCAACCCTTCACATGAGGTAGCCAAAGCACTGGAGTTTCAGCTTTAGCATCATTCCTTCCAAAGAAATCCCAGGGCTGATCTCCTTCAGAATGGACTGGTTGGATCTCCTTGCAGTCCAAGGGACTCGTCAGAGTCTTCTCAAACACCACAGTTCAAAAGCATCAATTCTTCAGTGCTCAGCTTTCTTCACAGTCCAACTCTCACATCCATACATGACCACTGGAAAAACCATAGCCTTGACTAGACGGACCATTGTTGGCAAAGTAATACCTTTGCTTTTGAATATGCTATCTAGGTTGGTCATAACTTTTCTTCCAAGGAGTAAGCATCTTTAAGTTTCATGGTTGTAGTCACCATCTGCAGTGATTTTATACTTACAGGTTTGTAATTATCCCAGACCCTTCCAGACTATTTACTGTGATTCTACCTATTGATGACTTGTTTTCTCATGTGGCTTTATTTTTTTTTTTTTTTTTTTTGCTTATTTTTAACAAAGAGTATTATTCTCAGGTTCTTAACATAAGTTATGAGTCTGCCTCTACAGCACAGATTCATACAGCTTCTTCCAGAGCCCTGGGGATTCCATGGACACAGATAGAGTTACCATATTATTTTCTTAGCTTGACATTTCTTTATCATGTGAGCAGAGTAAGTAGCTACCATACAATCACAGATAGCACAGGGTTGAGATATTTATCTTTTATAAAAACAAAATTCATATTTTTATTTTAAATCTTTTTCAGAAGAAGAGCTTTCTTGCCATTTCTCTGGGCAAAGGTTGTGGGTTGGAATAGATAGTTTCCTGACCAAAGGTTTTTATTGCTGTTTGTCATAGAAAATTCTGACACTATGATTCATCTCCTTTCTACAATTTTCCATGTTCCTATCTCTAACAATAAGTTACTACTGAAATTGATGGGCATCTTCCTGACTAGTATAAACCCTACACTGAAAAAAATCAATATAAAAGAAAATCCAAAGATGCTTTGGTATTTATATTTTCTCATTAGATATATAATTGATCTTATTAACTAAGAGTTATGAGATAATGAAGTTGGAAAACTTGTGGGAATAAATGACTTGGTGAGAAAATTGAAATGTGAACAGTTAACATAAATAAAAATAAGGCTTTTAAAATTAATTTTAAAATGGTGAAAGAAAATGTCCATTTTTTGATGCTTAAATAAGATGTCAGAATGATATGCTACAAAAATGTCCTAAAAGAAGTTGGATATTAGGAAAATGATTAAGAAGCTATCTGGGAATTTAGTTTATACTAATATGTGTATTTGAATCCATGAATATTGTTAAAAATCAGCCAAATAAGTAATTTATGGAAGAGATAAATGTCTTCAAATCTGAATTAATCAAATAAAGCCTTCCCAATCACATCTTGTATACTTTTTTAGCTCTATAAGTGAAGTTGCTCAGTCGTGTCTGACTCTTTGCAACCCGTGGACTGTAGCCCACCAAGCTCCTCCGTCCACAGGATTCTCCAGGCAAGAATACTGGAGTGGGTTGCCATTTCCTTCTCCAGGGGATCTTCCCGACCCAGGGATTGAACTCAGGTCTCCCACATTGCAGGCAGACGCTTTAACCTCTGCACCACCAGGGAAGCCCCTTTTAGCTCTATAGGGTTGCATTTCCCAGAAACTTGTGATTGCAGACATGTGCTATAAATTGATGGGAATACAATATTTTTAAAAATTACACATCTTGTAAAATTGGGTATATTAATTATGAAGCTTACTTTTTAAAAGAAAAATGTCTAGGTCTTCTGCCCTTTTTTTTTTTGATTGAGTTCTTATTTTAAGCTATTGAGTTATATGAGCTGTTTGTATACTTTGGAGAGTGACCCCTTGCTGACTATCATTTGCACGTTTTCTTCCATTTGGTAGGCTGTCTTTTTATTTTGTCAGTGATTTCCTTTGCTGTATGAAAGTCTTTAGGTTTAGGTCCAATTTTTACATTTTTGCTTCTATTTCTTTTGCCTTAGGAGGCAGATCCAAAGAATATTTTCAAAAAGCTTTCTCTTTTAAGAGTTCTACAGTCTCATTTAGGTCTTTAATCATCTGTTGATTCTGTTCCATTGATCCATGTGTCTGTTTTTGTGCCAGTACCATGCTGTTTTGATTACTGTAGCTTTGTAATAGAGTTTGAAATTGAGGATTGCAATGCCTCCAGCTCAGCTTGGGCCAGGTTTCACAGGGAAGTGGTCCACAGGGAACCTGAAAGCCACCTCAGCAGACTTTGCTCTGCCCTGCCACTGGGGCCATGTTCTCCTTATAGAAAGAATCCAGACTTCCTCAGCCCCTCTGTTTGTCTCAGTTGTCCTCCAATCAATCCGGGGTCTCATCTTCTACATAGAACCTTTGCTGTTGTATTCAACCTACGCATGCATATCTTAAGAGAAATTTCAAAATAATGATGACAGGTACCAAAAATGTCCATCAGTGGTACAGAAATTTGACAGTTGGAAAAGACTCCAAACTCTCAAATGCCAAAAGACTTAGGAAACAAAACAAAAAAGTTTTTTGTTTTTTTTTTAACTTCAGCACAGAATGCTTAAAAATGTGATTTTCTTTTAAAAAAAGCATGGTAGTTTCATATTAGAGTGACTTACTATGACATTGTGAAATGAAATCCATTCCTAATGCATCTGAATTTGCATATGCAGTGCTTCTACTCTACCAGTACAGCCCCTTTTATTGAGCTTTTGCATGCAGAGAGAAAAATCCTGAATTCTCATTTACTCGAGGCTAAAATTAATGACTTTGGTTCAATTGCAAAGTAGGCTAGTGAGGTCAGGAATTGAAATCTTTATTTAAGATACTGATTTTTTTTTCCATCTAAGTTTCAAAAAGCAATAAAGTGCCTTCATCATTTCCTTCTGTATGTTACCAATGACAACTCAATAGCAATAGAGACACTACAGAGCTACACTGCAAACCTGAGACCGCTCCTAAAATTTCTCTCCAAATGTTATTCATCACCAACAAGCCTTTCCTTTTGCGTCCTTTTCTGTTGTTTCCTAACATAATAGCAAGGACTTGAAGTGCCTTCCTTTCTCCCTAGAAATGCAACATTTTCAGTAATTTCTCCAGCAATTGTAAATGACGAAGGAAAAACATTGGTGGAGTATTTGAAATGTTAATTATAAATATGTAGTCCTTACAGAAACACAATCCCAAACAAATGCATGAATAATGAAAGCAAAACATACACAGTGACTTTTACAATATGAATTTTGCTACCATTCTAAGCCAAAAAAATGTATTTTACTTTTTCAAAGTATTTTTATATGTCTGCTAAAAATACTGTTATCAATGTGTCTATGGCCTTGAAGGTTATAAAGGTCATCATGTGGAGTCTGTCAAGGTAATGGTGTCTATTTCCACACTCTGAATATAGAAGGCTCTAAATGAGAATGTTCTTTGCAGGATAAGGACCTCCAAATCTTTAAATCTTATCCTGTTACCCTGAGAATGTTCCTAACCTGAAGGAAATATACAAAGGAGCCATACTATTTAAAAACCACACTCTGTTGCTCTTTTGAGCCTTCATTCCGGTCCATATTCACTCTATCCAAATACTATTGATGGAATTATTTTAAGTTACCTGGAGCCTTTTCATTTAGACTTGAGGAAAACTGCTGCTATCTGCCTGAGGCTCCTTTACAATATCCGCTCTGGTTTCAACTTTTGACCTTCAAAGAGGTAATCTTTTAAATGATAATTCCAAATTGGAAAAAGTACAAAATAACTATTTGAATATAAAAACTTTTAATATTGATGTCTTCTACCAAAACCAAAGAACATAGTAGTAGCTTCTTGGCAGAATTTTCTAGTTAATAATCAACTTGGAGACTGCTAAGAACAAAGAGCTCTTTTGGGTGTCTTAGGTATTGCAGCTGGGGAGATCCAAATTCTGGTAGAATCCAAAAGTGTTCTCAGGGAGATAAAGAATCAGGGGCTTATTAAAACAAACAAACAAACAAAAAACTGTGAGGCTGTTAAAATTGTCTGCCAGGAATTATGATCAACTCTGACACAGGAAAGCAATATTTGTCCCTAAAGGGAAGGTTGTCAAGAGAGGGATTGAATGCAAGAGAGTCTCTTGCATTGCGGGTGGGTTCTTTTCTGTCCAAGCCACTAGAGAAGCCTGATTTTCGGGTAAGTGTCCCATAAGTATCTTGAGTTTCTGGAGCACTGGGAAGGTGTTCTGGACACCTGTGGTGATACAATCAGTCATTAGGTTTCACATACCATCCAGGCTGAGCCATTCATATGTCACACTTCCTCAGAGAATCCTGGCTCCAGTTTAGAGAGTTCTGTTAGCAACACGGCCTCCATTTTGACTTTCCTTTTATCAGTATATTCTTAGCAATAACCTTCAAGAGTCTTTGAGTTGGAAGTTGAGGAAATTAGTAGGTGGCAAGGGGAAATGCCATACTTCCTCTGATGTTGGAGCCTGTGGTCAATAGTCAGCAAAGCCCATGCATTGTAAATACACAGTCTTATAATATCTGACTTCATGAAGCCTACTAAAATACAAGTTATCAATAATACTTGAAAATAATTGCTAATAAAACATTAACAAATTTACAATTTTCCATTATAAGTCTTCACATTCCAGATTACTAAGAGTTCTATAGTCACATCTGGAGGTAAGCAAATTTTCTTTAAGTTAATAAAGTTCTAAGATTTAAAAGCAGATTCTGTCACAAATTTGATTTCTGGATCCTGTTTGAAAAAGCTGAAGATTTACAAGGTATCTTCTTTAGAATATAAACTTTGTAGGAAATGCTGCTGCTGCTGCTGCTGCTAAGTTGCTTCAGTTGTGTCCGACTCTGTGTGAACCCATAGACGGTAGCCCACCAGGCTCCCCCAACTCTGGGATTCTCCAGGCAAGAACACTGGAGTGGGTTGCCATTTCCTTCTCCAATGCATGAAAGTGAAAAGTGAAAGCGAAGTCGCTCAGTCGTGTCCAACTCTTAGCGACCCCATGGACTACAGCCTACCAGGCTCCTCCATCCATGGGATTCTCCAGGCAAGAGTATCAGAGTGGGGTGCCATTGCTTTCTCCATTGTAGGAAATGACTATGTGTCAATTATTTTCCTAAATTTTTGCCAGAAATATTTGCCAATGTAATATGTGAGGATATCTTATAAGGAAAATATGGAGTGTATTGTGTTTCAGGTAGCAGCAGATTTCTTAATATTAAGGAGGAGAAAAAGTATTCAGAATCTAGAATTATAATACTCAGAATTGTAAACTTTTTTCTGTTTGCTATCTTTTTGCACATGAATTAAAGTATATTGATTAACCTTTGTCATCAGCCTTTAGTCTTTTGCTCTCTCTTTCATTTCTGGAATTAATTTTTTTCCTGTTTCTTCATTTCATCTCCATCATTACAGATTTACTTTCACATAATAGCTAATTTGATCTATCTTCCAGTATTTGTTGGCATTTTGTACAATATCAGACTTTTGGCCCATGTCTCAAGCTTAAGCCTGGGGTAAATCTTCCTAAGTATATAAACCCTCAGGAACACCTATAACACTTATAATTTCATAATATAATTATTATAACACATAATAATTCAATTCAAATCAAGTAACATATAACATTACACATTTTAGAAATTCTAAGCTTACATTTAGAAAGTCTAGGAAAATAAAGCCCAGAATAGCCTGTGTTGGCACTTATCCGCATCGATTTTTAAATTAGCAGGTGTCATTTTCTTTTGAGTTCTGGATATTGAACACTTGAATGTTCTGTGATTAGAATCACATGAAAATCTGGTAAGATACTCTAGAAATGCAGCTACCTATAAAGCATGTGTGTGTGTGTGTGTGAGAGAGAGAGAGAGAGAGAGATAAAGAAAGAGAGAAGGTATGGAGACAGAAAGACAGAGAAAACTGACTTACACTCAGCTCTCCAAGGCAAGAATTCCAGCTATATTTCTTTACTGCGTGGAAAGAAGAGTGGACATCCTCAGGATCAGCTCACCTGAAAGAGAGGTCAGAAGGATTGAGCTGTATGCCCAGTTGTGCTTTTTGCTCCTGTCTCACCAAACACATGATTGCTCCTCCCTCACGGGGACTGATGAGGAGCTTAGAGACCGGTTTCCCAAGTATTCAAAAGTTCTTACTGTAGAAATAAAAACAGGGAGGCAAGAAGAGGACAAAAGTATTTCCTCCTATGCTGGGTATATGCTGTTGATATAGCTTCTATAAACTTTATTATAGTTGAGCCTGATTTATAACCAAACCTCTGTGCTTCCCAGGCTGCTATGACTGTCACACTAGCAACATCCAGGGGCTGTTTTAAGTCTCAAACGCGCACTTTAAGATTAGTCCTCCCCAGAGCAAGCAGCACAAGGATGCTACATAAACTACATATATTGGAATCTATAATCCCTCAGATACATCTTTTCTCATCTCAAACACAGACTATGTTGACTTTAAAGATAAGAAAAAGAAATATCCTACAAAGTCATCCATTTTCTTCCCCCACTTGCTTCTCAGATTTCTGTTAAGAGATGTAGGGATTTCCGGTTGACAGAAAGCAGTGTATATGAAGTGTTCAACTTCAGGGTTACAGTTCAGTTTCATGAACAAATATTTACATAAAAGTCACATGGAAACTGTTTTCAGTGAAAGAGACAAAATGATAGAAAGTAAAATTCATCATAATCAAAAACTTTTACCTGTAATCAGCAAACATCAGTTGGGAGGATAGAACTGGAGATTATATTTGATTCTACGTTTTCACAAATGGAGCCAGTTAGTCTGTATGAAAGTTGCTCTTCATTTTATGCAATCGGTTACTTTGTCACTTCTCTTCCTCCTTGTGCTTGATTCATTTCAGTAATGTCCATTATGAGGAAAGGAAATTAAAAGACCTATGTTATTGCAAAGGTTTGACATTCAATAAATCATATTTTTGAAAAAATGCCATGTTTTATTCATTAATACAAGCATTAACATGACAAACTTGGAAGTTTCTCCATAGAATGTTTGAACTTAAAAGCTTGTAAAGAATAAGAACATTGGTATTTGTTCAGACATTTGTATGTAATTGCTGCTGCTGCTGCTGCTGCTAAGTCGCTTCAGTCGTGTCCAACTCTGTGCGACCCCATAGACAGCAGCCCACCAGGCTCCCCCGTCCCTGGGATACTCCAGGCAAGATTTCCTAATTAAGTGTCTAGTTGTTTTAAAATAACTGTGAAAATGATTCAGATGCATAAGGTTAAAGTTGAAACTTTAAAAAAAAAAGAATTGAGATAGATTTATAAATAATGTTTATACCTACTAGTTGATTGTTAGGAAGAGAATTGAATGATTTCTGACCATAATTTATGTGATGAAAATAAAGGGTCAAAACTCACTTAGCTAGAAACTTTGTAGATGTTTAAAGGAATATTCCAATTAAGCTTGATAAGAAAATATCATATTTTTTCCTGTGATATTTTTCCTTGGCAAGAATCATGACACAGGCAATGCACTTCCATGCAGAGAGAACAGCCTAGTAAGTTTCAGCAAGTTTGATGATAAGAAACTTAGGTTTCACTAAGGACAAGAATTTCCCATTGAAGCTAGGAAAGTTGAAGTAAAAAAAAAAATGATTAAGGGACATCCTCAAAGTCCAGGAAATAGTAGCAGAGCCAATAGAATAGCTTAGTTCTAATGCTTGTACTAGTCAGCAATGTTCCCACCCCAAGCTGTTGTCTTAAGCCTGAACAAGTACAAATATCTTAAGCTGATGAGTAACAAGGATCCTTTAGAATAGCTTGTGATACTTAAACTAGGCATGTTTCTTAATTACAGGTAAAGCATATAACTTCCTGTGTTTCCAGCAAAAATCTCCATTTTTCTATCCTAGACTCACCTTGTGAATTATTCAGTGGTTTATAACAAGTACACTGATGTCCTGGAATGTTTGTGTGGAGGGAGGGTTTTAGGAACCATAATCTGTTTGTAAGTGAGCCTTGAGGTTATTTTCACATGGCAATTTACACAGTAGCAGGAGAGATGGTGATTTTCCATATTAAGCAGTGTGTATAGAGAGGTCTTGTAGATTTTACAGAAATTCAGTGTTTCCAACCAGCTTCTTGATTCTGAACTCTTAATCGAGGCCAGTAGACTATGAAAGTTCTATTAGAATATGTAGCTGCCCTACCCCCTACAACGTTTACCAAATCCCTCCTACCTCTCTTTCGCTTCTAACTCTTCTGATACACACACACACCCCTCTCTTTTGCAGCGCTTTATGCTCTTCTTCTCTGAGGTCAAAAAGCTATCATTCGCTCGCTTTCTCTATGAAACAAATTGGCTAAGCGAAAAGTGTGCAACTTTTACACTAGCTGCAACTCAAGGATGTGTGAAATCTTCCACATAGTTTGGCACGAGATCAGCAAGGCTACTTGGTTGTCAGCTTGTTCTCAATGATTGATCTTAAGGAGAATTTTCTTTCATCAGCCAGAAAGGAGGATCATTTGGCTGATTTATTATTATGGCTCATCGCCTTGGAAGTTTCCTTAAAAGACCTTTCTGCATGACATGTAATCTCCATCAGGGAAAGCATTTTACATGACATCTGCAGTTTGATACATACTTGGAATATAAACTGTTTTAAGATTTTAGTTAATGTTCTACATTGCACAAATTGCTGTTTTAGCATTTATTGCTGGTCATATTTTTCTATCTTTAAAAAGTGCTTTGGACCTATCTAGGCACTGTGGTGTGATTAGATTGCCTATTTTTCCCCACACAATTCAGATGAAATCTGCACATTGTTTAAGGTCTTTCACATGGATAGAATGTATCTAAAATTATGTAGAAATATGCAGCTCTACAGAAATCAGACAAATTGTCTAGAAGACTGAATCTTAAGAATAAATATTTCATCTCCTTTAGGGACCAGCCATTATAACAATTCTCTCCAGGGTATTGTATCAATTCAAATACCTTATTTTTAATATGCTGCTTCATAGTTTCACATAAAGTGATAGTTGGTAAATACATTGATATTAATCTGTTTTCCCTTATTCCTATCAAAATATATAAGACATTTTAAAACAGTAAGATCTTACAAATGTTGTTACCAAAAGGCTGGTACATAAAAAATATAACAAAGATAATTAGAACTTCATAGCAGAAAGAATTCTTAGAAGGCTGATCTTCCTATCACATTAATGGAGAAACTGAAGACTTAAATTAGTTTACACAATATACAAGACAACAAGTATAACTCTTCACTTGTAACTTTTAAATAATAAATTATACTATAAATAAAATAAATAATAAGTTAAATAATAAACCATACTATTACATTATATATACATTTGTACACCAGGGCGTCCCTGGTGGCTCAGAGAGTAAAGAAGCTGCCTGCAGTGCAGGAGACCCAAGTTTGATTCTTGAGTCAGGAAGATCCCCTGGAGAAGACCCTGGCAACCCATTCCAGTATTCTTGCCTAGAAACTTCCATGGAGAGAGGAGGCTGGTGGGCTACAGTCCATGGGATCGCAAAGAGTCAGATGCAACTGAGCCACTAACACATATGAATGCACGTATGTATTATTCACAGTCTATTTGTGCGTGCGTGCTAAGTCACTTCAATCATATCCGACTCTGTGACCCTATGGACTGTAGTATTCCAGGTTCCTCTGTCCATGGAATTTTCCAGGCAGGAACACTGGAGTGGGTTGCCATTTCCTCCTCCAGGGGATTTTCCTGATCCAGGGATGGAATCCAAGACTCATGTCTCCGGCACTAGCAGGCAGGTTCTTCCTAGGTGGTAGCGCCACCTAGGAAGCCCTCTCTATTATATATAATATATTTTAGCATATATAAAACAACATTTGTATACTATATAGTGCAATATATGCATATATATTTTATTTATAGGAACACTATTCACACTTTATTTTTTATTCTCATTTCATATATTTACGTTGTACTAATATACTATGCAAAATTAATGTTTTTGGAAAAGAAACCCATGTGGTTATGCACTGTATTAAAGTGGATACTATTAGAACCAGCTTACATCACTCTTTATTATTTATTTCTATTAATCATCTAACTCTACTAAATGACTAAGATGATTTGTTAATGATTAATTAATAAAATAAGGGATACATTATAGGAATGCAGACATTAATAGCCTGATTTCTTCAAATTTTAGGTATGCATTTTAAGTCATTTAAATCTAATTGTGATATTCTACAGTAACTTAGTTGCAAAGTGAGTCTCAATTTCATTTCTAGGTATGTCTATTTCAGTAATAAAGCTTCAGGAATTAAAGTGTATCTGTATTAAATATTAGCTGTTAAACTTAGTTTTAAAAATTTGATCTAATATACAAATGGGGCTCAAAATCCAAGTCAGTGCAAAAAAAAAAAAGCACACACACACACACACAAAAGGAAACACTATTGACCATTCATGGACCATAATTTTCAAAAATTATAGAGAAAATTCAGTCAGTTCCAAAAATCAAGAAAATAATATAATTTTTGTCCACATTTTCAATATCCTTCTGCTTTTATTTTAGTCAGTTCTTAGACAACAAGGAAAAGTAGTCCATGGAGGAACTTTGTGAAAAATTAAACCAAATTCATTTGAATTTGAAAGAACAAACTCATACCAGTGAAACAGAGAATTTGATAACATGAAGAGACATTATAGAAGAAAGTTCGGGATACTTCAGTGCTACTCTTGACTTTAAAACTTCAAAAAGTCAATTAGTTGTTCTCACACAGTTTTTTGTATATAAATATGTTTATCTTCCATAAAAATAGAAATTGATCAAACACAAATAGTTCAGCTCAGTTCAAGTGCTCAGTCGTGTCTGACTCTTTGTGACCCCGTTTGGGCAGCAGCATGCCAGGCCTCCTTGTCTATCACCAACTTTCAGAGTTTACTCAAACTCATGTCTATTGAGTCAGTGGTGCCATCCAGCCATCTTATCCTCTGTCATCCCCTTCTCCTCACACCTTCAGTCTTTCCCAGCATCAGGATGTTTTCCAATGAGCCAGTTCTTCACATCAGGTGGCCAAAGTATTGGAGTTTCAGCTCCAACATAAGTCTTCCAATGAGTGTTCAGGACTGATTTCCTTTGGGATGGACTGGTTGGATCTCCTTGCAGTCCAGGGGACTCTCAAGAGTCTTTTCCAACACCACAGTTTGAAAGCATCAATTCTTCAGTGCTCAGTTTTCTTTATAGTTCAACTCTCACATCCATACATGACCACTGGAAAAAACATAGACTGACCTTTTGTGACAAAGTAATGTCTCTGCTTTTTAATATGCTGTCTAGGTTGGTCATAGCTTGTCTTCGAAGATGCGTCTTTTAATTTCATGGGTGCAGTCACCATCTGCAGTGATTTTGGAGAGTCCCCTAAACTAAAGTCTGTCACTGTTTCCACTGTTTCACCATCTATTTGCCATGAAGTGATGGAACAGGATGCCATGATCTTAGTTTTCTGAATGTTGAGTTTTAAGCCAACTTTTTCACTCTCCTCTTTCACTTTCATCAAGAGGCTCTTTAGTTCTTCTTCAATTTCTCATATACGGGTGGTGTCATCTGCATATCTGAGGTTACTGATATTTCTCCTGGCAGTCTTGATTCTAGCTGGTGTTTCCTCCAGCCCGGCATTTTGCATGAAGTGTTCTGCATATAAGTTAAATAAGCAGGGTGACAATATACAGCTTGACCTACTCCTTTCCTGATTTGGAACCAGTCTGTTGATTCATGTCCAGTTCTAACTGTTGCTTCTTGACCTACGTACGGATTGCTCAGGAGGCAGGTCAGGGGGTCTGGTGTTCCCGTCTCTTGAAGAATTTTCCACGGTTTGTTGTGATCCACACAGTCAAAGGCTTTGGCAAAATCAATAAAGCAGAAATAGATGTTTTTCCTGGAAGTCTCTTGCTGTTTCAATGATCCAATGGATGTTGGCAATTTGATCTCTGGTTCCTCTGCCTTTTATAGATCCAACTTGAACATCTGGAAGTTCACGGTTCATGCACTGTTGAAACTGGGCTTGGAGAATTTTAAGCATTACTTTGCTAGTGTGTGAGATGAGTGCAATTGTGTGATAGTTTGAACATTTTTTGGCATTGCCTTTCTTTGGGATTGGAATAAAAGCTGATCTTCTCCAGTATTGTGTCTACTGCTGAGTTTTCCAAATTTGCTGGCATATTGAGNCACAGCATCATCTTTCAGAATTTGAAATAGCTCAACTGGAATTCCATCACCTACACTAGCTTTGTTTGTAGTGATGCTTCCTAAGGCCCATCTGACTTCACATTCCAGGATCTCTGGCTCTAGTTGAGTGATCACACCATCGTGATTATCTGGGTCATGAAGTTTTTTTTCTGTATGGTTCTTCTGTGTATTCCTGCCACCTCTTCTTAATATCTTCTGCTTCTGTTAGGTCCATACCATTTCTGTCCTTTATCGAGCCCATCTTTGCATGAAATATCCCCTTGGTATCCCTAATTTTCTTGAAGAGATCTCTAGTCTTTCCCATTCTATCGTTTTCATCTATTTCTTTGCATTGATCACTGAGGATGCCTTTTTTTTTTTTTAATCTCTCCTTGCTATTCTTTGTAACTCTGCATTCAAATGGGTATATCTTTCCTTTTCTCCTTTCCTTTAATGTATTTTCTTTTCTCAGCTATTTGTTAGGCCTCCTTCGACAGCCATTTTGCCTTTTTGCATTTCTTTTTCTTGGGGATGGTCTTGATCATTGCTTCCTGTACAATATCAGGAACCTCCGTCCATAGTTCTTCAAGCACTCTATCTATCAGATCTAATCCCCTGAATCTATTTCTCCCTTCTACTGTATAATCGTAAGGGATTTGATTTAGGTCATACCTGAATGGTCTAGTGGTTTTCTCCACTTTCTTCAATTTAAATCTAAATTTGGCAATAAGGAGTTCATGATATGAGCCACAGTCCACTCCCAGTCTTATTTTGCTGACTGTATAGAGCTTCTCCATCTTTGGCTGCAGAGAATATAATCAATCTGATTTTGCTATTGATCATCTGGTGATGTCCATGTGTAGAGTCTTCTCTTATGTTCTTAGGAGAGGGTGTTTGCTATGACCAGTGTGTTCTTTTGGCAAAACTCTGTTAGCATTTGACCTGCTTCATTCTGTACTGCAACGCCAAACTTGCCTGTTACTCCAGGTGTTTCTTGACTTACTACTTTTGCATTTCAGTCCCCTCTAATGGAAAGGATATCTTTTTTGGGTGTTAGTTCTAGAAGGTCTTGTAGGTCTTCATAGAACCATTAAACTTCAGCTTCTTCAGCATTAATGGTCGGTGCACAGATTTGGATTGCTTTGATATTGAATGGGTTGTCTTGGAAACAAACAGAGATCATTCTGTCGTTTTTGAGATTGCATCCAAGTACTGCATTTCAGACTCTCTCGTTGACTATGATGGCTACTCCATTTCTTCTAAAGGATTCTTGCCCACAGTAGGAAATATAATGGTCATCTGAGTTAAATTCACCCATTCCAGTCCATTTTAGTTTGCTGATTCCTAAAATGCTGANACCTTTTACAAATATGCTAAATTTTCTCAAAATGTCAAAAAAAAAAGCAACATAATCAGAGAAAGAGGAAATGAAGTTGGTAAAGATTTCTCAATAGAAAAAGGAAAGAAAAACTAAGTAAATTGAACATTGTCACATCAAATCAGAAGTTCTACAGTGTAAGATCTTATACCTTGAAAAAATAGAGTACAAGAAGAATTTTAATATCCAAAATGATGCTTTCCAAATTATACTTTGCTTCTGCTCTGTTCACTTCCCAGGGGGCTCAGATGGTAAAGAATCTGCCTACAATGCAGGAGACACAGGTTCAATTCTTGGATCAGGAAGATCCCCTGGAGAAGAAAATTGCAACCCACTCCAGTTTTATTGCTTAGGAATCCCATGAACAGAGGAGCCTGGTGGGCTATAGTCCATGGGGTTGCAAGAGTCTGACTTGACTTAGCAGCTAAACAACAACTCTGCCCTGCACAAAAAAATAAACTTAAGAGTTACCTCTTCAGTTAAATGCATCACACTACCAATTCACTCTTATTCTTCACAATTGTTTTTCAGAGTGTTTCATCACCCAAAAGATAGAAGGTAAAGAAGTGATTATCTGGCATCAGTACTTTTGGCTGATGTAAAATCCATGGTTATGAAGTGGAAAAACACATGGCCAAAGTTCTACTTATCCAGATAGTGCTTTTGTGAATGACTGGTAAGCATGGGGCAGGAAATTTGAAAATATACTTTTGACCTAATTTCGGATTGTACTGTTGTTGAATTGTGAGCCACCAATTCAGTTAATCTCTGAATTATTCAATTCCCTGCTGATTCTGAGTTTTAGGAAAACTTTAAGTTTTAGTCTCTGATACTTCCCCTTAAGTTTGTTTCTCATTGTATGTGGCTATTGGGAAGTGTGTGGAAAAAAGATAAAAATATTTTCAGATGGATTTGCTGGCCATACATCATTTTATACTAGATATCACATCACTTTTTACTGTTAAAAACAAGACATTTGTTTTAAATATGTGTGCATCTTTGAGTTTAGCATGTCATTATCATTAATAAATTTGTACTCTTTTAAGTTATTCTTCAAATCAAAGTTTCCTCTGTTTCTTTAAAATGCATAATATACTAATCTGGTTCATGACTTTTCAACTTTCTGAGACAAAATTGTAGAAGGAATCCTCAAATAGAAAAAAATAATCACTGTATGATTCAATAATATTAAAATTACAGCATGGAAAGTTTCATAAGTTGATATTTCTTCTATTAACTGGACTTGAAAATGCAAAACATTCTGAATATATTATTTTAAAGAAATGTCTTATCTTGCAGGTTTGAGTTAAGTATGCACAAAATTTCTTTGGAATAAATTTGCAAAATAAGTGTTTTTGGCACAGAATTTTGGACATTGAAGCTAATTATAAATTACTGAGTAGTGGCTGCTGCACTGAAACGTTGGTAATACTATTTAGCACTAATATGTCATGGAAAATTTTGGCAGGAGCTAAGAATGACTGGTTTTGTTGAATCTAGCTTGAACTGATTTTTTACAAAAAATCATTTTGCTTTTCTTTTCCTCTAGTTAACTCTTTAGGTGATTTCACCCAAGTTTATTACAACAAAAAGAATAGCACTGACCAAAATAAGATGATTTTTAATTACGAAATCTTGTTTCTTTGAGGAACCAAATGATACTGAAATGATATTGATATTGAAAATGCTTTCACTACTCTATTTGTTTCACATGACATTCTTTTGCAGATCATTCCTAACAAAGATTAATTTCATTCAATATAGAGAAAAAGTGAAAACCGGTCACGATCTTTTCTGAATCATATTAATAACATTGAGATAAACTGTCTATGAACTTCACATTTTTTTATATCAACATATTTTTCCAAATTGAAAGCCCATTCTGAGAATTGCTGGGAATTTCTCAGGTTGACAAACGATGGAGAACAATGAAAGGTAACTGGTCACGATGTTCATATGTATAGGCTGCTTTGGGGAAAGAAGGGCCTTAACTGAAAATTCCAACTGCTGCTTGCAACGCTGCATCTCTGCCCCTTTAGAAGAAAAACTACAGGGATAATTTCCAGTCTTCAGTTTTTATTAGGCTTGGATTCTCACTGCTGTTCTTCATTCCCAGTCTGGTAGTTTAAAATTACGTCTTATTGTAGGTATGTGTACATGTTGGTGTTGTTTAGTCGCGAAGTCATGTCTGACTCTGAGACCCCAGAGACTTTTGTCTGTCAGGCTCCTCGATCCATAGCATTTTCCAGGCAAGAATACTGCAGTGAGATGCCATTTCCTTCTCAGGGGATCTTCCCGACCCAGGGATCAAACCTATGTCTCCTGCGTTGGTAGGTGGATTCTTTACCGCTGAGTCACCTGAGAAGCCCGCCTGTGTGCATGCATATATTCATGTATCCTCATATATATGTCTGCGTATAAACATGATGCGCAAGCGTGGCTAATACCATTTGCTGAGGGGATGGTTGTGAAAGCTTTCCAGTCTCACACACGCACAACAGACTGCAAGCCACACTTCAGTTTACAAACCTTTAGCCTTGAGTTTGATGCTTCATTTGTCACACTGCTACTCTGCCAAATGGTATGGTGGCTCTGATCCAGTTCACTAACTATGGCGAAACTACACGGAGCGGTGGACGTCTGGCTCATGCAAAAACAGCATCCAAAACGTTCAGAAGGGGAATAACAACGGCCTCAGTTCACTGCCAGGCTCTGTTGGTACTAATCAAGTGTTTTCTTGTTCATTGTTGCATTCTATCTGCACAGTGATTCTTTCTGGAGACATTATAGCTGTCTGGAAGCTCTATTTTGTTTAAAGGACTAGATATTACAGACAACTTCTCATTCAGAAATGTTGAGAGTTCTCCAGTTAATATTGCCAAGTTAACAACTGCTTTTTCACTCTTTCTAATCAAGAAGAGAGACTTATTTCAACGCTATGTTGCCAAAGACACACCCATGTTCCAAAGCAGCTTGAATTTAAAAATAGTTTTCCAAACCCATGGTTGAGGTTATACCATTTACACAAACAGTTCACTTTCAATCATTGAAGGAATGCTTTCTTAATGCCACTTCCTAATTCACAGCTTAAAACATGAATCAAAATTTCTTACTAGATTTCTCTGGTGGTCCAGTGTTTAAGACTTCACCTTCCAGTATCAGGGGTGAGGGTTCAATCCCTGGTTGGGGTACTAAGATAACACAAAAGCATAACACTTTGGCCATAACTTGTCTAAGAGTTAGACAAGAACACTTAGAACAGAATCATTATTGTAATAATTTTTTTAAATAGTCCACACACAAAGAAATCTTAAAAAAATTGCTGTTCTAAAACTACACAGAGATATTCAAAATTATTATGGCAGCAAAGTTTGTTTTTAATTAACTTTCTTTATGTTGTGGTCTGACCTTCTATCATCAATTATAGCAGCAGAATTTCAGAGGCAATTTATGTTACACGTTTCAAAGTCAAGGCATTTTAAGATGTTTACTTACGTAGTACACTTTACATATGAAATTTTGGCAAGAGAGATGGTGGTTTAACATGCTCGATTCATTTATCCCATGATTTCTTGGAAAGAAGTGACCACAACACATACAAATTATTGGGAATTGAGCAGTTTCGCTTAAATCTAAGCCTGAAACAAAACTGAGAAAACATATACATCAGTGTTTATTTAGGATCTGAACATGATTACTTAAATGTTCAGTGAAGTAAAAATTTTATGACTTAACTGTGAATTGCTGTTTTTCAATTGCCAAGTTGTATCTGACTTTCTGTGACCCCATGGACTGCAACATTGCAGGCTTCCCTGTCCTTCACCGTCTCTTGGAGTTTGCTTAAATTCACGTCTATTGAGTCAGTGATGCCATCCAACCATTTCATACTCTGCTGCCCCCCCTCCTCTTGCTCTCAATCTTTCCCAGCATCAGGGTCTTTTCCAATGAGTTGGCTCTGCATATCAGGTGGCCAAAGTATTGGAGCTTCAGCTTTAGCATCAGTCCTTCCAAATGAATATTCAGAGTTGATTTCCTTTGGGATTGACTGGTTTGATATCCTTGCTGTCCAAGGGACTCTCAAGAGTCTTCTGCAGCACCATAGTTCACAATTAAATTTCTACACTCCCTAATTTAAAATATTATACTTTCAATTTCACTTTTGTAACTTTTATTAATCATTAATAATCCATTTAATAAGAAATTTTTAATGGTCAGCTCAGAAAATTTAAATCAGTAGGATAGTAGATAAGAAAATGCATATAATTTACCAATGATAGAATTAAGAGCTTCAGTACTTTTAATTAGCATCTGCCATTTTAGAAATAAGAGAAAAATATACTGATATGTTTCTCACTTGCCTGATCTTTCTCAGTCTATGAAAGTCCATCACACTTATAATTCAGTAAAGCATTTGTCTCTAAAAAGATTTGTGTTCATTTACTCCTTCCCCTTAGCTAAAGGAAGGGCAGGTGAAAATGTCTGTTGAAAGTCTTTTATTACTGTAATTATAGTCAATTTTCAGCAATGAAAAAGATTGTACACTGCTACTGCTAAGTCACTTCAGTCGTGTCTGACTCTGTGCAACCCCATAGACGGCAGCCCACCAGGCTCCCCCGTCCCTGGGATTCTCCAGGCAAGAACACTGGAGGGGGTTGCCATTTCCTTCTCCAATGCATGAAAGTGAAAAGTGAAAGTGAAGTCACTCAGTTGTGTCCGACCCTCAGCGATCCCATGGACTGCAGCCCACCAGGCTCCTCCGTCCATGAGATTTTCCAGGCAAGAGTACTGGAGTGGGGTGCCAGTGCCTTCTCCATATACACTACTAATATAATACTATATTTATTTTAACTATGAGTCCTGTTTCTTCTATTACAAGGATTATTTTACCTATGTTTGGATGATTATATCTAATACAGGGCAACTAGGGCCTTGAAGAATAAATACCAGCAGATACAAAGCAAATATAATATTTTAAATTGATTTTATATAACAGCACTTCATATTTTCTTTGTGCTCTGATTATATTACTCAACTGCTCTGATTATATTATTCAATATTTTAAAAAATTTATGTACTATCTTTTTCATTGTATTCATTTTAATTTCTACATACAAGTGTAGGGTAGAGATTACACCAACATAAGGAGTTCCTTCATTGAGCCAGGTGTTGAGAAGGTCAGTTAGGACAATGAGCCAAACAGAATAACAACCTAGGCTCTACTCTGGAACAAGAAGCCAAAAGAGACAGTCTTTTATTTTTACCCATGAAACATCACCTGCAGACTCAGGTGCATGAGTGCAGATGGAGGACCCATCTTACTCCCGCGAAGGCCTGGAGAAAAGGTCCCTGCCACTTTATGGATCCGGGAGAGAGATGCGAAGAGTCCAAGTGGTGAAAAGTGCCAAGTTCCCTCCCCTCTAATAACAATGAATAGGTCTCCATGGAGACACCTTACAAGTGTCTCAGCCAAGGTCCCTTGATGGAAAGATCCCCTAAAGGAGGTGTCTGGATGAGAAATGCAAAGATGCTCAGAACATGTCTGGCCTCTATGTCCAATTCTCTTCAAAGACTGCAGTGAAGAGGCCCTGTACCCAGGTTACTGTAGGAAGGGCAGCTTCTCTGTGTCATGGACCAGGGAGTGTCCTACACTTGCCAATGGTCAAAACTGAAAGCTCACACAATGGGTTTGACTTGCAGCTGGACTCCTCGTGCATAGTCAGGTGTTCATGTATGTCCACCTCAATATCCTCAAATCAAAATAAGAGTGTTACCAGCATGAGAGGTACATATGAAATAGTGTAGAACAATGTGGATAATCTTTAAATCAGTAATGACTGTTTAATGCTGTAGAGTCATAAGGAGTTCTATTTTTAGAAAGTTTCCTGAGGAAGTGATCAGAAGATGAGTTAAGATACATGTGCNACACTACAATGATCTTGTTAACAGTTTTGGCTATAGCAAAAGATAATAATGTTCTTAAAATGCTATAATAATGTGATTCAATTATTTTTATCTGTTACTTTATATTTTTATTTATGAAGGCTAATTAAATTCAGGTAGAATTTGAAGGGAGAATGTTTTCTTAAAAATCGTTATTTCTAGAAGAATATGTATTTGTGTGTTTGCTTTGTATTTCCATGAAACAAAATATCACACATTTAGCAGCTTTAAAGAACATATGTTTATTATAGTTTTCTGTAGACTAGGATTGTGGCTGTATTCTAATTGTGTCTTCTGTTTAGGGGTGCACAGAACTTCATTATGAAGATGGCCAGGGATGTGATGTCATCTGGTCTTGGTATTTGCTTCTAAAAATTCACTAGTTGTTGACAGATTCACTTCAGTTGCTAGAAGTAAGAGGGCTTAGCTCCTTTAAATCACCCTATGTTCATGCCAAGTAATCATTACTATAAAGCCATTCATTCTTCGAGATGAACAGGACAGTGTCTCTACTGCTTTGAGCCTCTGACCCCCAAGGACTTCATTTAGCTGATTAGGTCAGGTCCACCAAAGCTAACCTTTTGATTAACTTCAGCTCAGTTCAGTTCAGTCACTCAGTCGTGTCCGACTTTTTGCGACCCCTTGAATCGCAGCATGCCAGGCCTCCCTGTCCATCACCAACTCCCGAAGTTCACTCAGACTCCCGTCCATCGAGTCCGTGATGCCATCCAGCCATCTCATCCTGGTTATCCTCTCTTCCTCCTGCCCCCAATCCCTCCCAGCATCAGAGTCTTTTCCAATAAGTCAACTCTTCGCTTGATAAACTTAAGTATGCTGAATTAGGAATTTTAATAACATCTTGCAAAATCCCTTCACTTTTGCCAGACAGCATTACCTAATCAAGGGGGTAGGGCTTCCTAGCAGGTGGCTCAATGGTAAAGATGTGTGTTTGATCTCTTCGTTGGGAAGATTCCCTGGAGAAATAAATGGCAACCCACTCCAGTATTCTTGATTGGGAAATCTCATGGACAGATGAGCCTGGCAGGCTACAGTCCAGAGGATCACAAAAGAGTCAGACATGACATAGCCACTAAATAACAACAACAATCAAGGGAGTAGCACATTCTATTGGTTCAAATCAAGTTATAGCTACTGTCCACATTCCAAAGGAAGGCTCCATTATGAAGGCATGACTCAATAGTGGGCACTCTAGGGTATGTCCATTACAGTTGGAAAATATATATGGTACTTAGCAGAGATTCATACAGTTCTCAATGAGTACCCATGTTGTCCACATCTGAAATCAACTACTTGATATATTCTGTCCATTAACTTCTGTTAGATTTCTCTAAAAGCTCTCCAATGTTTTGATAGAATCACAATATTTACAGAATATTCTTGATGTAAATTTTTAAACAGCTTTAAGAAGTCTAATTACAATTTCATGAATTATCTGTTTCTATCTGTATATACAAATGACTTAACTGACCTCAGTGGCAAAAGTTAAATACTTCCTTTACATAACTGACAAGTATTTGAGGAAACTGACATTGAGCTCCAATATATTTGACCACATTGATGTTTAAACATCAATCACTTTTTCATTTATAAATAATAAGCTCTGTTAAATGTTACTTTACCAAAACTGAATTTCAGCTGATATGCATTCGCAAGAATCATGAAAGTTGGTTTTAGAAAACTTCATGCTGTGGAATTTTAACCATGGAAAAAATGCTTCAAAAGTTAACAGAAGCCTTTTAGCTTGAAGTTTCACCTGAGGCAGAAATACTTTATTTTATAAGTTATTCATCTTCAGAATTTTAGAAGTAACATTCTAAATTTGTTCAATTATGAAATGTATAATTTGTGACTCAGGCCGAAAAATGATTGCAAAAAGCACTCCTCAACAAGTCATCTTTTTATTATGAGGTGCTTAATTTGTGTCAAGTACTCTATAAAGTACTAGAGATTCAGAGATGAGGACTTCTGTTTCTAATAATGTGGATCAAGTTCTTCATTAGGATCGAATTTTACAAGGAAAACAATAAAACTTCTGGGTAAATATTTCTGATGACCTAAATGCGTTCAGATGAGCTGTCAGGCCAGTAGGACGGGGACAAGATAAATTTTGGGGAAAACTCTGAAGAAGACATGCAGGCGTAATCCTTGAGCATACAAATAATTTTTTCCTATAAGTCCTGACAAGCCAGCAAACGCAGGCTTTAGTTCAAAGTCTCATGGGATAAGGATAAAGATAGGTATATAATTTAAATCTAGAGTAGGGATTATATAAGAACCCTCACCACAGTAAGCTGGGTATTCAAAAGACTATACCCTTGATGTAAGGATAAACTAGATGTAGCTTCGCTTCCATAATCTCTTATCTTCATAAATCTCAAAGGACTTTTTGGGACTTTTTTAAAGCCTGGTATTGAGTTAAACAGGATAAAAAACCCTAAATAATAGAATAATAACACTACGTATGAACCTTGAAGTTGCAAAAATTCAAAGATGTGCGTTCCTTCAATGCCAGGTGTAAGTGAAATTGCAACTTGTCCTCCTCGTCTATTGCTGACAGTCCTTCAGCTCTACCATCTCCTGCCTCCTCTCCCTCCTGCGTTCAGTACCACTTCTAGCCTGTTCACTCGTTGCCAGCCTCTGTATGCCAGCTGCTGTACTGTACTACTGTACTTTTCAAGGTATGGTATTATAAGATTTAAAATGTTTTATTTTTTATATTTGCTTTTTATACATTATTTGTGTAAAGAGTATTCTAAACCTATTAGTTAAGTACTGTATTCTATATTGTACTCAATTCTCCAGGCCAGAATACTGGAATGGGTATTCCAGTATTCCCCTTCCTTTCTCCAGGGGATCTTCTACTATACAGCAAATTGTGCTTAGTACTGAGGCTAACTTTGTTGAATTTATGAATAAACTGGCCTTACAGACATGCTCTCAGAGCCAAACTTGAGCATATAGAGTGGACTTACTGTGACACCAACTAAAAGAATATTTAAGATAGCCCACACAGTATTAAGTGGGAACAAAGTTGGAGAACTGACACTTCCTGACTTCAGTTCTTACTATAAGTCTACAAGGAGTCAAAACAGTGTGGTACTGGTGATAAAGTAGACAAATAGATCAGTGGAAGAGAATAGAGTGCGCAGAAATAGACCCATGTAAATATGGCCACCTAATCCTCAACACAGAAGCGTAGACAATACACTAGACAAAGACTGTATTTTCAACAAAGGGTGTTTGAGCAACCGGCCATCTACATGCAAAAAAAAGGATCCAGTTATACCTTACACTCTTCACAAAAATTAATTCAAAATGGATCTTAAATGTAAAATGCAAAACCATAAGACTTCCAGAAGATAACATAGGAAAAAACTCAATTGAGTAGGGTGATCACTTTCAAAATACAACACCAAATGTAAAATTTATAAAACAAATAATTCATAAACTGAGCATCATTTAAATGTAAAACTTTATGCTCTGTGAAAGGTAATATCAAGACAAACCACAGACTGGGAGTAAATATTTGCAAAAAATACATCTGATAAAGGATGGTTAGGGTCAAAGAACTCTTAAAATTCAACAATGAAAAAAACAAGCTACCAGATTTAAAAAGAGGCCCAAGACCTAAATAGACACCTCAACAACAAAGACACACAGATGGCAAATAAACATAAGAGAAGCTGCTCCATATGATATTTCATCAGGGAAATAAAAATTGAGACAAAAATAAGATGCCACTGCAGACCTATTAGAATGGCCAAAATCCAAAACACTGACAATAACAAATGCTGGCAGGGATGTGGAGCAACAGGAACTCTCATTTACTGCTGGTGGGAATGCAAAATGATCTTGGCACTTGGAAAAATGGTTTGGCAATTTCTTACACAGCTAAACATGCCCTAACCATATGATCCAGCAATCACACTCCTTGGTGTTTACCCAGAGCAGTTGAAAATTTACATTTAAACAAAAACTTACACACAGATGTTTTATTCACAATTGACAAAACTTGTAAGCAAACAAGATGTCCTTTAGTAGGTGAATGGATAAACTATGGTACATCCAAACAATGGAATATTAGTACTAATGAGAATGATCTCTTGGATTTACCTGGTGACCCAGTGCTCAAGACTCTGCACTTTCGCTGAAGGGGCATGGGTTTCATCCTTGACTGGGGAACTAAGATCCCATACCTGCTGTTTTTGTTTAGTTGCTAAGTTGTGTCCAAATTTTTGAGACCTCATGAACTGTAGACCTCTGTCCATGGGATTTTAAAATCCCATATGAGGTATGGTCAAAACAAAGAATGAAAGAAAGAAAAAGCCAAAAAAAAAAAAGAGGAGAAAGAGAGATAAATGAACTCTTGTCATGAAAAGACACAGAGAAACATTAAATTCATGCTATCAAATGCAAGAAGCCAATCTGAAAAGGCTACAAACTATTATAATCCCAACTGTATGGTACTAGGCAACAGGGAAATATGGAAAAAGTGAAAAGATTAGTGATTGCTGGGGTGGGAATGGGAGAGAGGTGAATAGACAGAACACAGAGGAGTTTTAGGGAAGTGAAAATATTTTTGCATGATGTTATAATGATAGTTATGTCATTTTACATATGTCAGAGCTCATAGAATGTATCACACCAAGAATGAACTATGGACTCTGGATGTTAGTTATGTGTCCATGTATGTTTGTCAACTGCAGTGAATGTACCATTCTGTTGGGGATGGTGATAATGGGGGAGGCTATGCCTGTGTGGTTCCTTCAAATCTGATGTGAATCTAAAGCCAGACAAAAAAAAAAAAATAAGTGTTAATAAGTCAAATTTTAGAACTCAAAGAAAAAATAGAAAAATATATTCAAATTTTACTCAAAATGATGGCAAAACAAGCAAGTCAAATAAAAATTTAATTTGAGGCTATGAACCAGTTGTTAAGAAATTATGGGGGGAGTGTTGATGAACCTAAAGAAAAATGAAAAAGTAAAATCACACTAAGTACCTATCAATAGTAAAAGAGCTACTTATTAATTGATACCAAGGTCAAAAAGTGGACAAAGAATCTGGGATATTTGCAGGATATTTATTTTTTAAAGATCACTTATTTATTTATTTGGCTATGGTGGGTCTTCGTTGCTGCAAGGGCTTCCCTCTAGCTTCAGCAAGTGGGGCTGCTCTCCAGGTGTGGTCCGTGGGCTTCTCATCCTTGTGGCTTCTTTTGTTGTGGAGCACGGGCTGTAGGGCACCTGGCCTTTGGCAGTGTGGCACGTGGGTTCACTGGTTGCGGTTCTGGGCTCTAGAGCACACGCCCAATAGCTGTGGCCCAGGGCCTTAGCTGCTTCGTGGCCTGCGGGATCTTCCTGGACCAGGGATCGAACCTGTGTCTCCTGTATTGACAGGAGGATTCTTTACCACTGAGCCACCAGGGGAGGCTCTGCAGGACTTTTAAAAGTAGAGAAGTAAAATTTCATTTTCTAAAGTCCAAATATGATCTTATATCCCAAAGTGATAATCTTCAAAATCTTCTCTTCTCATTGTGTAAAATATATTGTGAACTTCTAGCCATGAAATTAGGCTTAGGATTAGCTGGTAGCTCAGTGGTGAAGAAAATGCCTGCTAGTGCAGGAGATGTGAGTTTGCTACCTGGGTCTAGAAGATGCACTGGAGGAAGAAATGGCAACCCACGCCAGTATTCTTGCCTGGGAAATCCCATGGGCAGAGGCACCTGGTGGGTTACAGTCCATAGGGTTGCAGAGTCAGACAGAACTTAACCATTAAACAGCAACAGCAACAAGCCATGAAGTAGTGAATCTGTCTTGCCTGACATTCATTCTTCTCTTCCTTTTTCTGATAGAGCATGTTAACATATTTGCTGATACAAACATATAATTCTGCCTTTGATTGTTTTTCTCTTTCTGCCTGGAATATCTTTTCTATGTGTTGTTTAACAACAGATGGACATTTCATTGTCCTTCACCACTCAGCAACATGTTCTGCTTCATTTATTTATTTATGTATCTTTCTTCTTTATTGGACTATAAACTACCTGATGGCAGGAATTGTTTGATTTTATCCATCTTTACATACCCAGGAATTAACTCAAGTTCCTGGCAAAAAGCAATCATTCGATAAACTTTTGTTGGTGGCTGATTAGGTGAAAATACACAAGTAGAAAGGAAGAAGGAGATAAGAAAAGAAGGATGTAATTTTAAAACATGGTCAAATATATGTATTTAATTACTGACATTTTTTGAACAATACACATAGAAGAGAAACAGAATTATTAGCAACTTAATAGCTTTTAAATAATTATATTTTAAAAAGTTAAGGAAGGGCTCAGAAAACAGAGAATCCTGACACATGCCAAACAGTCTCTTATAAAATTTTAGTAGCAATCTTGCTGAAAATTTAAAGTGTGATAAAGGAAAGATACAAAATTATACAAATTCATTAGAAGAGAGCAAAGTGTAGCAGATTAGAGAACAGAAGATAAATGTCAACAATTTTTCACTTAATAGATGAGTCAGGAAAGAAATCAAACAACCAGATTTGGACCGGCTGCCCTATAATTATGTCAACTTTGAAGTATGTGTTCATTGCAGATAACCCCTTTTGAAAGTAAAATTGGTGAACATATAGTATGCTAATTAAAAAATAACAAAACAGCATGGATTTACTCTTGCTGTCTATTTATGGTATATTTATATACCATAGTTTTATAGTAACAAAGAATAAAAGGAAGCCATTTTGAAAGTTAAGCTACAATTAGCTAGAAAAGCTAGAATATAAAATTAATAATTTCAGTAAAGAGGAAAATAAAAGGGAGTTATGCAAATAACATCACTGTAGATATTAGTGTGGCAACTGTGAATATTCTTGGCATGTACCTTGATGGGAAGGGCTTGCAATAAATTCCAAGGGATGGGTATTTGACTTTTCTCATTAGACTTAGAAAGAATAAAAGTTGACAAGCAGTTTCTGTTGTTTTACATTATTTATGTCGGCTTTCCACCACCAGTGCAGCGTTGTACTGATGGGAGTCATTTCTGTTCTTAATGAACAACAGGTTAAATACTTAGGTGATAAATCATCTACCTGACAAAAGGGAAGGAAGGACCCAAGTGACCAAAACATTCAGTCACTGGGGGCAAAGTTAGAATCTTCACTTAAAAAATGATGGACAAAAATCAGAACTTCCATAAGTCTTCCTTAGAAATTAAAAGGAATTTAGGAAAATCATGTGTTAAAGAAGAAAGCATGGTGTACTATAAAAGCTTGTAGTCATAAAAAATGTATTATTACTCAAGGACACATGGAAGACATGTTTTATTAGTAGAATAGACAAAAAAGTAAAAACAAAAAACTTTATCAAGAGAGATACAAGACTTGAAGAAATCTGAGCATTCATAGGAAATGCTTCACATAATAAACACACTGATTTCCTTCCATGCTTTCCATCTGCCTGAGACACAGCCAGCGTTTCTTTTGCCATCTCCCTACCCCAGCCTCTTATCTGTATGACAGGTTATTTTCCAGGGATAGGTGCTAAGGACTTACCTGAGTCCTTGGACTTGCTTAGTTATCACCTTGTACATATTCACTGCAACCTATTTCTTCCTACTACTTACTCATGATTTATAGAATTACATATATGAGCTACTTAGTGGTGGTCTCCATTTTAAGCTGTCATGATCACTAGGCCAGAGATGATGTCCGTCCCTCATATGTATCATGCCAGCACACATCAAATAATTAACAAACAATTGTTAAATAAATAAATTTGTGAGTGCACATTTTGAGATTTTGTAACTGTAAAATAAAATTATAGAATTTGATCATGTAATATGTTTTAAAAGGGAATGAAATAAAGGTATGGAGAGAATAAAAATTATTCCCCAGAAAATTTTCAAGTTTTATGACCTTCCATGGCACCCCAATCCAGTACTCTTGCCTGGAAAATCCCATGGATGGAGGAGCCTGGTGGGCTGCAGTCCATGGGGTCGCTGAGGGTNGACACAACTGAGTGACTTCACTTTCACTTTTCACTTTCATGCATTGGAGAAGGAAATGGCACCCCACTCCAGTGTTCTTGCCTGGAGAATCCCAGGGACGGGGGAGCCTGGTGGGCTGCAGTCCATGGGGTCGCTGAGGGTCCGACACAACTGAGTGACTTCACTTTCACTTTTCACTTTCATGCATTGGAGAAGGAAATGGCACCCCACTCCAGTGTTCTTGCCTGGAGAATCTCAGGGACGGGGGAGCCTGGTGGGCTGCCGTCAATGGGGTCGTACAGAGTCAGACACGACTGAAGCGACTTAGCAGCAGGAGCAGCAGCATACTACAATAATTAGGTATATTTCTAATTACTGAGACAGTAAGAACAGCAATGAAAAGTAATATGATTCTATGTAGGAAACAATATGAGATAAACAATCGAACTGGAGCAAAAGGTCAGTAAATGTGAGGAATTATTTAAACTTAGATTTAGAGCTTTCCTATAAACAGATTTAATTTTTAAAAGCAGCAAGCCTCTGTCATATCTATCCCTGTACTATTTCTACTGCTTATATAAGAAATGGTGAAATGTTACTTAAAGTGGAATGTATTAAACTCTGCATTAATTGTCTTTTAGCAAATGTTTTCTTTTTCATACATCCTGTGGATTTTGGAAGTAAATGAAACATCCAGCATTTTTAAGTTGTATATAAAAACATAAGATGTAATATTTCAATGGAGTTTTTGAGAGAAAAAAGCTATTGGGTGATATGTATCTTCCATATGAAGTCATTCTTTGTGTACATGTTGATAAGATTTGATCAGTCCTTGATCAATATATTTATTCATTCACTGTTTACAGAGTGTCATTATTTACTAAGTATGTGTTACACACTCTTCTGGACACTTGGAATGGATGAAAAGTGCCTTTTTTTTTTTTTTTTTTTTAACAGATGGATTGATGGTGGTAAGGATCTCCTTGGGAGAACCTCTAAGCCCAGGTCTGAAGGATAAAAAGAAATCATGCACAATTTTGCAACTATGGTTGGAAATTTTAATATTTGCTTAAATTGAATGTTTGTAGCATAGATTCAGTGATTCTGTTTTGGTCTATGAATATGTCCTTGAGGAAAATCAATTTTAAGGTAAAAGTTTGAAAATACAAGAAAATATCTGTCAAGTAGCTTTGGAATTTTCCCAAGCAAGACATATGGTGCTTTGAAGCAAGATAGTGTAAAACAGACACTCATTAAAAAATTAGTAAAATATTTTGTGGTTGAAGAAGATGATAATAGCGCAAGTTCTTTCATTCATCTATTCAGTATTTTCTTGCAAAGCACCTACAAAAGTGGAAGCTATTCTTCATGTTCAAATATGATATAAATATAAGAAGTGAGAGCAGGAAAATACTTGCCCTAGGAAGATTATATTTATTAGACAGGTAATGAACATGTGTACTCAGTTGCTCACTCATGTCCAATTCTTGGTAACCCCATGGACTGTAGCCCACCAGTCTCCAATATCCATGGAATTTTCCAGGCAAGAATACTAGAGTAGGTTGCCATTTCCTTCTCCAGGGGATCTTCCCAACCCAGGAATTGAACCCTTGTCTCTTGCATTGGCAGGTGGGTTCTTTACCACTACTGCCACCAGGGAGGCCCCAGATAATGAACATAGAGATAAATAAATAATTAGATATTATATACTCAGATACTTATAACTATTTAATGCCAAGATAAAATAGGGGACTGAGATAAACAGAAGCAGAAGATATTAAGACGCGGCAAGAATACACAGAAGAACTATACCAAAAAGATCTTCATGACCCAGATAATCATGACGATATGATCACTCACCTAGAGCCAGACATCCTGGAATGTGAAGTCAAGTGGGCCTTAGGAAGCATCACTATGAATAAAGCTAGTGGAGGTGATGGAATTCCAGTTGAGCTACTTCAAACCCTAAAAGATGATGCTGTGAAAGTGCTGCACTCAATATGCCAGCAAATTTGGAAAACTCAGCAGTGGCCATAGGACTGGAAAAGGTCAGTTTTCCTTTCAATCCCAAAGAAAGGTAATGCCAAAGAATGTTCAGACTACCACACAATTGCACTCATCTCACACGCTAGTAAAGTAATACTCAAAATTCTCCAAGACAGCCTTCAACAGTATGTGAACTGTAAACTTTCAGATGTTCAAGCTGGATTTAGAAAAGACAGAAGAACCAGAGATCAAATTGCCAACATCCGTTGAATCATCGAAAAAGCAAGAGAGTTCCAGAAAAACATCTACTTTTGCTTTATTAACTACACCAAAGCCTTTAACTGTGTGGATCATAACTAACTGGAAAATTCTTAAAGAGATGGGAATACCAGACCACCTGATCTGCCTTTTGAGAAATCTGTATGCAGATCAGGGGGCAACAGTTAGAACTGGACATGAAACAACAGACTGGTTCCAAATTGGAAAAGGAGTACATCAAGGTAGTATATTGTCACCATGCTTATTTAACTTATATACTGAGTACATCATGAGAAGTGCTGGGCTGGATGAAGCATAAGTTGCAATCAAGGTTGCTGGGGAAATATCAGTAACCTCAGATACGCAGATGACACCACCCTTATGGCAGAAAGTGAAGAGGAACTAAAGAGCTTCTTAATGAAAGTGAAAGAGGAGAGTGAACATTCTGGCTTAAAACTCAACATTCAGAAAACTAAGATCATGGCATCTGGTCCCATCACTTCATGGGAAATAGATGGGGAAACAGTGGAAACAGAAAGAGACTTTATTATTTTGGGCTCCAAAATCACTGTTGATGGTGACTGCAGCCATGAAATTAAAAGATGCTTGCTCCTTTGAAGAAAAGTTCTGACCAACCTAGATAGCATATTAAAAAGCAAAGACATTACTTTGCCAACAAATGTCCGTCTAGTCAAGCTATGGTTTTTCAAATAGTTGTGTATGGCTGTGAGAGTTGGACTATAAGGAAAGCTGAGCTCTGAAGAATTGATGCTTTTGAACTGTGCTGTTGGAGCAGACGCTTGAGCGTCCCTTGGGCTGCAAGGAGATCCAACTAGTCCATCCTAAAGGAGATCAGTCCTGAATATTCATTGGAAGGACTGATGCTGAAGTTGAAACTCCAATCCTTTGGTCACCTGATGTGAAGAATTGACTCATTTTAAAAGACCCTGAAGCTGGGAAAGATTGAAGGCAGAAGGAGAAGGGGTTGACAGAGGATGAGATGGTTGAATTGAATGGCATCACTGACTCAATGGACATGAGTCTGAATAAACTGTGAGAATTGGTGATGGACAGGGAGGCCTGGCATGCTGCAGTTCATGGGGTCGCAAAGCGTCAGACATGACTGAGCAACTGAACTGAACTGAACTAAGATAAAGTATAGTTGAAAGAGAATGATAAAGACCAAATATTTTCAGCATTGAAGTAAAGAAACCCTCTTTGAGAGGAAGAAGTGGTGGGGAATTGTGATATATTTTAGAGTAGAAGGATTAAGCAATGCAGGAGGGGGAAATTGGAAACTTATTAGAGCTCAACTAGGCAATTCATTATTTCCGTATGTCATTAACTGAGTTTGCCTGATCCAATCCAGATGATGGAAGTCTGTCTTCTCTTACTCGCTATGTCCTTTATTAGGGGGTGCATGCTCAGTTGCTTCGGTTGTGTCTGACTCTGAGATCCTATGGACTATGGTTTACTAGGCTCCTCTGTCCATGGGATTCTCCAAGCAAGACTACTGTAGTTGACTGCCATTTTCTTCTTCAGGGAATCTTCCTGACCCAGGCATCAAACCTGTGTCTTTTACATCTCCTATATTTTGCAGGCGAGTTCTTTACCACTAGCACCTTTAGTAGGGTAGGGGGTGTTTGGCCTCCGATGTTTTGATCAGAGTACATGCATTTCCATCTCCTCAGCCTCCTGTCTGTAGGGGTTCAAACTTCTTATGTGGGTCAAAGCTTCAAGAGAAAGGAATCTAGGAGAAAGATGAAAGCCAAGTGATTTTGTGTGGTCTAACTTTGAAAGTAGTTCTGTCAGTTGAAACCAACACAAGCACACCCATATTCAAGGGCAGAGAACATAAACTAGACATCTTGTTGGGAGATCTGTCAGAAATATGTTACCATATTTTAAAAGGCAACACCAATATATACCTCTGGCCATTTCACACCCTCTGAAATGCAAGATGAAGTCATTCTTCAATGACTGAGAGCATAGGATTGAATTCAAGGAATAGAATCTTCATTTGAATCAAATCCAGATACAGATGCATATTAGTCACCTAGTTGTGTCCAGCTTTTTGCAACCCCATGGATGGTAGCCCATCAAGCTCCTCTGTCCATGGGGTTTTGCAAGAATACTGGAGTGGGTTGCCATTTCCAGTGGGATCTTCCAGACGCAGGGACTGAACCCACATCTCCTTCATCTCCTGCATTGGCATGCAGATTCTTTATCACTGAGCCACCTGAGAAGCCATATTTTGAGTCATTCTTCAAAAAAAAAAAAAAGAAGAAGAAGAAGAAGGAAAGAAAGAAAAAGAAGAGAAGGAAGAAAGAAAATAGACTTTGTTTTCACCTCAATACTTTTCTTAACCTGCTTTCTTCCCACAGAAATTTTAGAATCTAATTATTTTCCCTATCCTGTTCTGCTCAAATAGGTACAATTTTGTAAAAAATATGAGTGTTTTAAGTATCCTCCTATGGCCTATTCCACTAGGCAAAGGACATACCCACAAATCTCTTTGAGATAAATTTTCTCTACTCTGGACATTTTATAAGGTTGCAGTTGGAAAATGCCTGAAGGTTCTTAGAAACCCTTTCATTTAACAAATAAGACCTGTGGGGCCTATCTTGAGATCCATAGAAGGCCTTTGTCCATCTGAAAGAGTCTTTGAAGCCTCAGCTTGAGTCTTTTTAAGGTTTTAAAAAGGTTTTTATAGTTACAACTTTGGCTCCCCCTTCACACTGAGATGACAACTTGACAGTGAGTTGGATTTAATATTTTCCTGGAGATTTTTCCTCTTTTGGGGAACTCTTTTCTGGTTGGAAAAAAATAAAAACAAAAACATTGTGCTGCTGGCCCCTTAACCTTTCATCCATTTTCTACTCCAAAACCAAAGTTATAGCTTTCATTCAGTTATCCCTTTATTTATGACAAGCAAATGAAAGAAGGCAAGTGACAACTCTAACACTCAGCCGAGAAATCTCTTATTAGGTCATTGAGTTCCTTTGGAATATTTCCTACTTTCCACATTACTGCAGGCAACAGTGTTGCCAAAATTTCACTATTATACAATAAGAACCCTCTTTTCACTACCTTCCAATACTTTTTTCTCACTTTATCACAGAATCTCACCAATAGAGTCCCTTCAGATCCTTGAATGCCACTGCCCAATCCCATAACAGTTTTAGGTTTTGTTATAGCATCATCCCATTTCCAGCTGCAAAAATTACTTTCCATTTACTTTTTGCAGTGAAATTAACTATCTTCAAACTTAGTGGCTTAACACAGCAGTCATCTTGTTGATATCATGATTTGGGGATCAGCGGTGTGAGCAGAACTTGTTTAGCTGAACTTTTTGTTCCAGATACTATCAGCAGAGGTCACTTGGTGGCATTCAACAGGTAGACGGGCTTGTCTACAGGGTCCTAGATCATTTCACTCATAAGTCTGATTCCTTGATGGGGATTACTGGAAGGCTGGCATCAGTTGAAACTGTTTATGGTTTCCACCATGGTAACCTCAGGATAGTCGGACTACTAAAATTACATCTCAGAGCAATATGCACAGCTGGTCCAGTGGACAAGATGAAAGAAAGTTCTATGGCTACATGTTACCTATCATTGGAAGGAAAGCTTCTTTTCTGTCATAATCTACTTGCAAAAAGAACACAAACCTGCCCAGAGTAGAGGGAAGAGAAGATAGATCTTAGTGGGGGTGAGTGGCATACCAAAGAATTTGAAGCTTTTAAAATCACCTCTTCTGGCATTGAAACATGTATACTATCATGTAAGAAACGAATTGCCAGTCTATGTACGATGCAGGATGCAGGATGCTTGGGGATGGTGCACGGGGACGACCCAGAGAGGTGTTATGGGGTGGGAGGTGGGAAGGGGTTTATGTTTGGGAACGCATGTACACCCGTGGTGGATTCATGTCAATGTATGGCAAAACCAATACAGTATTGTAAAGTAAAATAAAGTTAAAATAAAAATTAAAAAAAATAAAATCACCTCTTCCATCAAAAAATATAGATGGATACATGAAACTGCTGTGTTCACACAGAAATGTGGTCATACAACAATGAATGTAAATAGACTACAGCTAAAGACATGGCATCTGATGCCATCACTTCATGGGAAATAGATGGGGAAACAATGGAAACAGTGTCAGACTTTATTTGGGGGGCTCCAAAATCACTGCAGATGGTGAGTGCAGCCATGAAATTAAAAGACTCTTACTCCTTGGAAGAAAAGTTATGACCAACCTAGATAGCATATTCAAAAGCAGACATATTACTTTGCCAACTAAGGTCTGTCTAGTCAAAGCTATGGTTTTTCCTGTGGTCATGTATGGATGTGAGAGTTGGACTGAAGAAGGCTGAGCGCCGAAGAATTGATGCTTTTGAACTGTGGTGTTGGAGAAGACTCTTGAGAATCCCTTGGACTGCAAGGAGATCCAATCAGTCCATTCTGAAGGAGATCAGCCCTTGGATTTCTTTGGAAGAAATGATGCTAAAGATGAAACTCCAGTACTTTGGCCACCTCATGCGAAGAATTGACTCATTGGAAAAGACTCTGATGCTGGGAGGGATTGGGGGCAGGGGGAGAAGGGGACGACAGAGGATGAGATGGCTGGATGGCCATCTCCCGATGGACGGGAGTCTGAGTGAACTTCGGGAGTTGGTGATGGACAGGGAGGCCTGGCGTGCTGCGATTCATGGGGTCGCAAAGAGTCGGACACAACTGAGGGACTGAACTGAACTGAAAGATATTATTATGAATAAAACTTTTTAACATAATGTTGACTGATTAACTCAAACCATAGAAGATCATATATCACATGATTCTGTTTTTATGAATGTAAAAGGCTAAAAAAATTAAACAGTATACTATTTAATTATATAGACATATATTGAAAAACAAATTAGAATAGTGGTTACCTCTAGAAGCAAGAGACAGAATGCAATGAGAAAGGACACACTGGTTCTTCTAAAACCTTTAGCTAACTCTTTCAGCTAGCTGTTGAAAGAAACACTTTTTTTTTTCCTTTTAACTGATCATATGATTTTAGACACTTCTGAAGTATGCTATGTTTCAAAAAAAAAATTTTTTTTTAAAGCAATGAAGGAGAGATGAACAAATGAAGAACTCTAAAGAAAGCTTTTGAGAAATATAAGAAGGAAGAGAAAAAAGGCAGAGCTGCTAGAAGAGGTAGAGAGTAAATACAAATTTCATGTTTCTTTGTTGGGGAATAATAGAATAAGGGACTAATTTAGGAGAAATTGGGGCTTCCCTGTAGCTCAGATAGTAAAGAATCCACCTGCAATGCTCGATCCCTGGGTTGGCAAGATCCCCTGGGTAAGGGAACGGCTACCCACTTCAGTATTCTTGCTCGGAGAAAGTGAAAGTGAGTATCATTCAGTCGTGACATTCAGACGTGTCCAATTCTTTTCAAGCCCATGGGCTGTAGCCTGCCAGGCTCTTCTGTGTATGAAGTTCTCCAGGCTAGAATACTGGAGTGGGTAGCTGTTCCCTTCTTCAGGGGATCTTCCCAACCCAGGGATCCATCCCAGATCTACCACATGGCAAATGGATTCTTTACTATCTGAGCCACCAGGGAAGCCCAAGAATATCAGTGTGGGTAGCCATTCCAGAGAGAGATGCAAGAAGAAAGAAATTACTAAAAGAAACATCTTTGTATAAATAAATTGAGAAATAATTTTGTAGAGATAAACTGAGATAGAAATCACAGCTCAAGAAGAGTTCAGTATTTGGCAAAGGAGAGACATAACCCACAACATGTGGGTATAACACATTTAGATGCAGATGTATGATAACAGTATGAAAAACTGCTTTTTAAAATAGGTGTATTAGGCTAAAACAGTCATTTAAACTTAAACAGGATGCCATTTACTGACCCTCAAATGAAAGCATAATTGCCAAAAATCCTGGACAATGACATGCCACCTAGACATTCTTCATTCTTTCTGTAGGAAAAGCTAGATAGTAACCTAAATATAAGTCAAAACAACACTTGTAGCTCCTCAGAAATCGGAATATGAAAATTTGCATGAATAATTTTAATTGGTGATGACATTCAGCTGAAATATCCATCCAATTATTTCCATCTTTTGTGATAATTTTACCAAAGAGACTGGATGTTGACATTAAACTGGGCATTGCTGAATAAACATGCCCAGTTCTCTGAGTCTCATTGATCAAAATTTTAGGAAAAAAATAAGTTTCTAATTCTACCTCAGAAAATAGCTATCTGAATTGTACTTAGAATATCTGCTACCTGTACAGTCTAATAAAGATTTTAATATATAGTTATGACTTGAAACAGATAATATTATTCTCAGTACACTTATACTGACATACCCATAACTCATGCTAAAAGACCCTGAGTCAAATATATGAATATAGAAAGAGCTCACTAATGCAAACTTCTCCTGTCGGAATACTTCTTGCTTCCCTCCATATTTTATGTATTTTATACTCTCCATTTTCATCAAATGGAAGTGAACTAGATTAAACAGATTTATCAGTCTAACATACACCTACTAGTAGTCATTGGCCATGGTTTTTATTTTCTAGCTTACACTGAAAATGCAATTGGTGTAAATTACTGGATAAACATATAAAATGTGCTTCATATTTGTGTTATGGCTTTAAAAGCTTTTTGAAAATAAATATTAATATCAAGTAAACACTTCCACACTGTTTTAAGTACAATTTATATTTAGCAACTTTGGGAATCAATTCATAGAAATGGCAGTGCAGCAAGTAAAGCGGAAAGCTAAATAAATTATACACAAATTGTAGGAAGCCACTGAAGAAGTGAAATAGCATTGCTGGGCAGATTTAGTGCTTTCTTTATTGGGGTGTATAAATTGTACCCCTAATAGGTCGACTGTACACCAGAGTCACTTTAGGCCATCTATGCTCTAGAGCTGGGAAAGTTAAGACTGTTCAAGACGTAAGGTGCATACGGAACACCTAAAGTCAAGGAGATTTTTGAGTAAATTGATCAGATGGGTAGTTTTCCCAGCTTAGGATTCTAGCTGCTGGCGATTAACAGTTACAGATGTAAATCAAAACATTTACAAGCTAGATGTCCACCACTGTAGGCTCTCACGCAGTATTTCCATCAAGTCTCATTTCACTTTCCTTTGAATGAAATGATTGATTGATTGTTCGCAGCTTGCATGACTCTCTGCTGCCCTAGATCCGTCTCCACTCTCCACGCTCCACACGGTGTCTGCATCATTGACTTCCTGCCAGCCATTTGGCTGCCAGGACCCAGGGTGACATTTAATGATCTTTCGACGTGGCAATGTCACATTCGTCACTCTTTACCATTCATGACAGACCTCAATTCAAATGCAAACCTGCAATGGAGACTGACTTCCATCCAAAGTCTGATATACTTTTGAATTGACATCTGTCCACAAAGATCGACAAGATACACTGATGAGGGGATAACCTGCTGCTTGTACAGTAATTAAAAATACTAGTTCTAAAAGCGTCCTGAGAAATCAAGGACATTTTAATTTCATGAGGCAATAGTTCTCACAAAAAGCTTTGAGGTGGAAATTGTATTATCTAGCTGTCATATCAACTAACATCAAATATCTACACACACTTGGAAGTGATAATCTACTTTTAAGGCAATATTCTGCTTTATAAAACAAATATCATAATACCCAGGCATATCCTTTACATAGTTCTTAAAGGGAGAGGTGCTTCCAAAGTTATAACAATCATTTAGAAGAAAAGAAAAATCAGTATAATTATACACATTTTCTCTAAGCATCTTCTTCCTTTGAGTTGTCTTACCTTGCTGTAGGAATACTGTATTTTACATTACAGTTTTTTCTAAGTCAGATATCTCCCTGATATTTGTACTTTCCTAATATCACTGCATAAAACTATATTTCACTAAAGTTTAAGGGTACTGAATAATGGTATTGCATTTCAATACTATTTAACAAATAATTGTTAGAATATACAGAGAAAATTGGGATTTCCCAAGTGGCACTACTGGTAAAGTATCCATGTGTAAATGCAAAAGATGTGAAAGACACGGGTTCTATTCCTGGGTCGGGAAGATCCCCTGGCTGAGGAAGTCCATAGGGTGGCAGAGAATGGGACATGACCGAAGCGACTTTGCCTATACACAAGCGCAAAGAAAATTAAGAAATGAATTCAAGGTTTGGAGTCCTTTAGCCATTCTTGCTAGCTTAAACTCCAATTTAAATTTCACTTCCTTTCCAGAGACTAAGAGGTTCTTTTAATTAGGAAAATTCTGCTAGTTATAACCACTTTATTTTCACTTTTCAGTTAAAAAAAAGAACCTTCAAAATAATGTTGTCACTAATCTAAACTTTATAAACTCAGAGACTATGTCTTACCTTTATATTTTCCTATCCAAAGAGCCTGGTGTCAAATTAATTACAGAACTAAATTGAACAGAGGCATCATATTAATTTCAGAATGAAGGACAGAAACTTTTCATATATGTCACAATATCAGGAAAACCCCTACTTATTGTTAACTTAAAAAATAGTCACAACCTAAATACTCCATTTCTCACTATTATACTCATGAAAGTATTTCCCTAAAATAAATGTTTCTTTGATATAATCTCCTTTTGTTTTAGACCTAAGGCAATTTTCCACATTCCCTCCTATATTTTGTTAACTGGAGTACCTTTCTACTCTTTTATTCTAGCTGTCTAATGCTTTAAGAATGGAGAACTATGGCCTCTCACAAAATCTGTCATATTCTAAGCGCTCAAGAAACATTTCTTGAGTGTAATTGATGTCTTAAAAGCATCAGCCTCAAGGAACTTACAAATATGTAAAAAAAACTTGGGGCTTCCCAGGTGGTGCTAGTGGTAAAGAACCCACCTGCCAATTCAAGAGACATAGGAAACGTGGGTTCAATCCCTGCATTGGGGAGATCCTCTGGAGAAGGAAATGGCAATCCACTCCAGTATTCCTGCCTGGAAAAACCCATGGACAGAGGAGCCTGGTGGACTAGAGTCCACGTGGTCTCAAAGAGTCTCATATGACTGAAGCAACTTAGCACACACGCACACAAGAAGCTCACGGAATTTTTATGGTGATTACACTTCCTATAGTGGATTCTTCCTATAGTGGATTCAGACTTAAATTGAAGGAAGTAGGGGAAAAAAAAATAGACAATTCAGGTATGACCTAAATCAAATCCCTTACAATTACACAGTGGAGGTGAGAAATAGATTCAAGGGATTAGATCTGATAAACAGATGCTGGGAAAGATTGAAAGCAGGAGAAGGGGACAACAGAAGATGAGATGGTTGGATGGCATCACTGACTCGATGGACATGAGTTTGAGTAAGCTCCAGGAATTGGTGATGGTCAGGTAAGCCTGGCGTGCTGTAGTCCATGGGGTCATAAATAGTCAGACATGACTGAGTGACTGAAATTAGCTGAACTCTGTGGATTCTGGTGGTACTCCCGCTATCTGGGCACCTATCAGCCTGTTAACATTTCCTTTTAGACATTCAAAACTGTGTAGCTGTCTTCTTTTTCAAAAAATTGCCTTGAACCAAAAGGAGCCACCACAGTCAGGGGCCTTCCCCACTCTTTGTCGTTTCCCAGGGAGATCTTGCTATAAGATGCAGGCTTCTTGCCTCAAGGCAGGACTGACTGTGGAGCAAGTCCCTTTGTCCTAAGAGCACTCTGGCAATAAATCACTTATACAGGAATTCCCATCTTGTGCTGTTTCTGGGGAAACTGACCTAAGGCATTTGATGCTGTTAATGGCTCTAGAAAGTGAATTCAAAGGATACGATTCTGGATTTGCATCACTTATCAGCTGATTGCAAGGAATTTCCCATTTCTGGTGGCAGGTGGCAGGTGAAGTAATAAAAAGTTCCTGCTGACCACAGCAATGTGTTTCCTAAGACTTTCACTCATTTAAATTGGGAGAGGTTACTGGCGCCCTCTTAGAAATTTGAAAGGTCCAGAAGAAATAGCAACTGTTGAACCGGATAGCTATTTCTCAATGTGACCAATTTAGTTAAAAGTGGAAAAACAAGCCAGGGTAATTAATTAGCAATTTAAACCAAATGTGAGAGAGAGACTTCACAGTATTTAAATAGATCCTCATCCCTTACAGCCCCTAGTAAGACACAGCTGAGTACCAGGGGGCAACACTTTGAGAGTGACAGATATTCAGGGAAGTCTCACACGACAGTCCCTGGACAGGAGAGGAATGGGGCTCTTTGATTTGGCTTGAGAATACCTTGGTAGATACACTTGAGAACACTGAAAACTTCGTTTCTCCTGCACCAACTGAATCTTCAAACATGGCCCACCCTCCCTTGTTGGAAGACAGAGACCCTCTTGCTGGAAGAAAAGGCAGAGTACTCCAGTTAGGCAGATACCTCACAAGATAAACGCTTTTCCGCTGCAGGGTTTGCAGCTTCCCCCTACGTCAGTCCGCTCCTGTGCCCATGATATGATAATTAGGCTCAAATCTCAGCCCAGGAGTGGATCCTGTGTGCTAGGACAAGAAAGGTGGAGTTTAAAGTTGGATAGAAGTGATTACAAACACTAAACGGGAGCTAAAACACCGGTGAAGACCCTAGTGACAGTTCTGTTGTGCTTTTCTGATGGCTCTTGGGTGCTTGGACAAAATTACAAGAGTAATAATTCACATTAAATGGAGTAGACACATCAGAACCATCATAACAAACTGTGGCAAAATGGATCAAAAGTCTAAGAGAAATAGGTGTGTCAATCAGGAATATGACTGGTAGGTCCTGATGGAGATAACTTATAGTACCTGAGATATAGGAACTTGATGGACAGCCAACACAGTATTGCTTAATATATGTATCAGGAGAGACGAAGAATGGAGGTGCTGAAACCAACAGGTTGCACGTTATTTTAGACCTACATCAGTTTCATCTAATGGAGACGACCAGTCCCCATTGGAAGGAACTTGTAAGACCAGAAAAGGAATGAACACTTGATCTTCCCAGTCTTTCAAGATACATGTCCACTTCCTAAGGGACATGTCCATTTTAGGGAAAATGGACTTTCACGTTCTTTTGAGAGCTCTACATGGGGATCATATAATAGCTGGGGTTTTAACCCAGGTCTGTGTCCAAATGTGTCCATAACGTCCATGGATTTGCCTCTTAGTCTTTTCTTCAATCCCACATACATAATTTGAATGGGTACACTTGACTATCAACAACACACTTTCAATGGGACATGCGCTGCTATTGCAGGAAAACTTCAGGTAGGAGCCTCTGAAGTTGCCCCTTCTTCATGTCCATATAATAAATAAAAAGCAATATTGTATCTCAAAGGAATGACACAAGTTGGTGTCGCACTTTAACATTTAAAGGATGTATTTATTATATGCCTGGCCCTTGCAAAACTGGATAGCTCACGCCGCATAATAGGGGACTATAGCAAATTACACAAAGCAGTAGCTAAGATATACATAGTACTTTGTGTGACTTGAAACAATGAAAGCAAAACAAAGATGTTTTTAAGAAATACAAAAACTAGAAGTATTCATCACCAGTAGACTCACACAGAAGACTATCAGATGGAAACTGAGCATGAAAAACTTGGATAAATATATAAGATAATTTTCTTTGTTTATGTCTCCTTAGAAGATAATTTACTAAAAAAAAAAAAAAAAGAAGAAGAAGAAGAAGATAATTTACTGTTTAAAACCTGCAACAACACTGATTATGGTAAGTAGGTACAGTTGCTACTTCACTTTCACTTTTCACTTTCATGCAATGGAGAAGGAAATGGCAACCCACTCCAGTGTTCTTGCCTGGAGAATGCCAGAGACCGGGGAGCCTGTCGTCTACGGCATCGCACAGTCAGACTCGACTGAAGCAACTTAGCAGCAGCAGCAGCAACAGGTGCTACTGGACAAAGACGAGTATGTTTGACACTTCCATGATCACTTGGATATGGCTTGGTACAAAATTGTTGTTTAGTTGCTAAATTGTGTACAACTCTTTGCGACCCCATGCACTATGGCCTGCCAGGCTCCTCTGTCTGTGGAATTTCCCAGGCCAGAATACTAGAGTGGGTTGCCATTTCCTTCTCCAGGGGATCTTCCCAACCCAGGGATCAAACTCACGTCTCCTGCATTGGCAGGCGTCTACTTATAACTTTTAATTGTGGTTTACAGCAACAATGGCCAGTGTCCATGTTTCGTTTTTCTGTAGTAACAACATAGAAGACTGATACCTAATTTTATACATCTAAACCAGCTACAAAAAGCCCTATTCAGATGGTATTGAAAAATAATCCACAAACCAGAACACTTAAAAATCAGTCTAAACAGAGTTAGCTCTTAATATAACAGAAATCATCAGAACTACTTGAGTAGAAAATGTAAACTCAAATATATAGCTTTTTAAATTCTGTATACAAATTTAAGAACTCTTTCTGGAATTCATTCTTATGGGATAGCTATGTTATAATTTTGTATGAAGATGAGATGGTGGTAACCGCTTCTGAATAAGTTAATATATCATTAATGAGTATTATACTGCAATACTGGTAAATAGTTTCAAGGAACGAGAACACACTTCTATAAAGCAGCTCTTAGGGCACAGATCCTAAAGTTTTTAGGAGCAATATTTTGTTTTGTAGCAGGAGCATCTAACTTAGCATATCAACCCAATGATATGGATTTGCCCAAGGACTCTTGCTGTGAAAAGTAATTGAAAATATAGTCAATTCTCTCACATTCACAAGACATGTAATTTCAGACCAACCTCCAATATTTTCACAGTTGCTGATTCATTCTTTATTCCATTCATTTAATGTGAGAATTTGACAAATAGTTTTTTTCTATACAAATTTACTGTTTATTTCAATCAGCTGCTTCATTTAATTTGTNGAAAAATATTAATTTGTATATTATCATATGCTAAAATATCACTGAGTAGAAAATAGAATTAATATGAAGATATTTTTATATATTTCAAGAATTTAATCAGCAGAGTTCAGATACTCACTCTACCACTCATTCTAGGCGAAAGTACAAATTATTTGAATCAATTTCATGCTCATCAAGACAAGCTTGACTTTTCTGAAACCTAATCATTATGGTTTTATAAAAAGCTTTAGAACCACCAAAAGTATCTAGCATTTTCACCTTTCCACTTTATTATATAAGGACAGTAGATGTAAAATATCAGCTTTTACCTAGTCAATTGAATTAATTACTTTGGATGAGCCAGGATGGAATTTTCTTATAATTTTATTTGCCCTGAGCACCATTTGACTCTGTCCTGCTTAGTGACGATTACAGTTAATTTAAGGATTTTCACCAGCTTTTCTTAATTAAAATTAAAAACATGTATTTGGAAATATTTATCCTTTTGCTTGGTTTGGGCACAAAGTATAGAAAATATACTAAAGCTGAAATAAACAATCCTATCCATAAGAAGCCCAAAGTTTAATTTGGGAGACAAATACAAGTTTGATAAATTTTATATAATAAGACATGTGTATGTAAAGTAATGGAAACTTGAATAAAAAAGCAAACTCTGCTTGGAGCATTCATGACATAACTTAGAAGGAGGTATTAATTAGTCTGGTCTTGTTTGCATTTAGCCCCAGAGCTAGAATAGTGTCATTACATGCTTCATCTGTAGAATGGATGATTTCCCTTGTTCCTAGCTATGCCTTACTTGATTTACAACAATATCTTTTTTCTATCTTATTCGCCTTTATTACAGTCTTCTTAGAAGAACTGTATTTTTTTCCCCCAAAACTAAATGAGGTTATGTCATTCCTCTAATTTTACATCAATGGCTTCTGATTAAACTTGAACAGAACTGCAGACAATTTTTCATGGCCCACAAGGCTTTCCATGATCTGGAACTACCTACCCAGTTCTCCAGTGTCAACTTGTGCTATTATCTTTAATGCTCCATTATGCCCTAGCCATTCTGGACTTTTCTGAGACACTTGGACACATAGTTTCAGTTCTCTGATACTGGCTTTCCTTTTTCCCTGACCTAATTTTCTTTCAAAGTATTGTGTGGCTCGCTCCTTCTCAACATTTAAGGGCATTACTCAAGTGTAATCACCTAATTTAAAATGTCTACTTTGCTGACTCTGATTACTCTCTTTTAACCTATTTTATATTTATAACACATATAACTAATTGAAATAATGTTATTTATTTATTTATATTGTGTGTTATGAGCTTCCCTGGTGGCTCAGACAGTAAAGAATCTGCCTGCAATGCAGGAGCCCTGGTTTAATTATAGACACTAGTTTATTTTTTGTTTTCTACCATTTCTTTTGCACTTACAACTATGGCTGGCAGGTAATAGGGACTCAGTAAATATTTTTGAATGGCTATATCTCTCTTGGAGTGCTTCCCAGATGGCACCAATGGTAAAGAAAGTAGCCTGCTAGTGCAGGAGACACAAGACATTCGGGTTCAATCTCTGGGTCAGGAAGATCCCCTGAAAGAGGGCATGGCAACCCATGCCAGTATTCTTGCCTGGAGAATCCCAGGGACAGAGGAGCCTGGTGGTCTATGGTCCATGTGTTGCAAAGAGTCAGACATGAATAAAGTGACTTAACACGCATGCATGCATCCATCTTTGAAGTATGAATAGCTCTTCAGAAGAATAAGCACATAGATGCATGGAATATATGAAAAATGCACATATCATAATAATAAATGAGTTATTTTGGTCAATATATCACACAATGAAATTTAGAAGGTTGTGTGATTTTAAAAAACAAATAACATCCTAAAGGTTAAGAACATAATAGAAAAGATTTAGGGTCCTCTTGTTTGGAAAATCCCATGGATGGAGAATCCTGGTAGGCTGCAGTCCATGGGGTCACTGAGGGTCGGACACTACTGAGCAACTTCACTTTCACTTTCATGCATTGGAGAAGGAAATGGCAACCCACTCCAGTGTTCTTGCCTGGAGAATCCCAGGGTTGGGGGAGCCTGGTGGGCTGCCGTCTATGGGGTTGCACAGAGTCGGACACAACTGAAGCGACTTAGCAGCAGCAGCAGCAGAAGGGCTTGGGTGTTTTCTACAGTGGAATCTTTTCGACTGGCTCTCAGTCTCTGCACCCACCATTCTGAATCTGGAGGTGGGACATCCTTTGCTATTCTGATTAACTCTGATGAAGACTTTGGCAGGCAGTATGTACCTGGGTTTCAGGTCTGTGACTTTGCAGATTCTCCCACCTCTTGCCCAGAGAGATGATTTTTCTTATTCCCTTCTATTCAGTTTCCAGCAGCCCTAAGTTTTCTTATTCTTTCCTCTGAGTAATACATCTTTTATTCCATGGGGTGGATAGGGCAGGTGGAAATGAGCAGAGTCTCACCAGTGACTGCTCATCCATCTCTCAGTAGTTTCATGTGCAATCTTCCCTGCAAATGCCTGCTGGGTTTAGAGAAGAAAGACTGCAAGAGCAGGCAAATCTTTTTTTGCTGGAAGCCCCAAGAATGTCACCTTCTCATACCAGCCATGCTCTGTCATTAGCAATTCATTCAAAATATTTAGCTGCGACTTCTCACCTACTATCCGTTTTACACATGATAATGTATATATATTGATGCAACTCTCTCCATTCATCCCATTCACTCCCTCCCCCAATGTGTCCACAAGTCCATGTTCTACACCTGCATCTCCACTCCTTCCCTGCAAATAGGGTTCATCACCACCATTTTTCCGGATTCCATATATATGCATTAATAGATTGGGGGGAGGGAGGGAGGCTCATGAGGGAGCAGATATACGTGTGGTTATGGCTTGTTCACATTGTTGTACGGCAGAAAGCAACACAATATTGTAAAAGTTAAAAAAATAAAACAAAAAAAAATTAGCTGTATCTTCTTACTGGTTTAGAGGATATCCAATGTCATCTGCTCAGGGACACAAAAACTTAGGTCTTTTTTTTTTCTTTTTCTTATTGTCACAGTAGGCACCTGTCTCTACCCACATATTGAGTTGTTTGCTCTGAGTCCTCAGTTCTCCAGTTGTTTCAANATGCTCTGTCATTAGCAATTCATTCAAAATATTTAGCTGCGACTTCTCACCTACTATCCGTTTTACACATGATAATGTATATATATTGATGCAACTCTCTCCATTCATCCCATTCACTCCCTCCCCCAATGTGTCCACAAGTCCGTGTTCTACACCTGCATCTCCACTCCTTCCCTGCAAATAGGGTTCATCAACACCATTTTTCCGGATTCCATATATATGCATTAATAGATTGGGGGGAGGGAGGGAGGCTCATGAGGGAGCAGATATACGTGTGGTTATGGCTTGTTCACATTGTTGTATGGCAGAAAGCAACACAATATTGTAAAAGTTAAAAAAATAAAACAAAAAAAATTAGCTGTATCTTTTTACTGGTTTAGAGTATATCCAATGTCATCTGCTCAGGGACACAAAAACTTAGGTCTTTTTTTTTTCTTTTTCTTACTGTCACAGTAGGCACCTGTCTCTACCCACATATTGAGTTGTTTGCTCTGAGTCCTCAGTTCTCCAGTTGTTTTAAGAAAAGTCACTAGTTTGCCCTTGTCCAGTTTTTCTTTTTATTCCTTATTTATTTTTATTTTTTTCCTTTATTTAATGATGCTCTTTCAAGTTCTACATTTCCAAGATAAAACTTGATGTCTCCAGTAACATTTGTCCTTTTACATGAATCATTTTGAATTTCTTATTGACATTTCTTCAAAAAAAAAGAATGACAATATTAGAATATATGATAGCTTAGGATCTGAAGGCTTGTTCCAATAGTTAGATCCTTCCTTTCAGATATATTCAATAAAGGTACACTGAGTGTTTATTGTAGATGTCTTGTGTAGCCTACCCAAATGGTAAGCTACAGAAAGCACTTTATCGAGTACACAGATATATTTCCTATCCACTGAGAATAATAATTTTGGCAGCAATTTTAATATGTGAACTATCCAAATATCATTTCTATTTATATATGTATAATTTATGTTTGGGTGCCTTCCAACATATATTTAATAACTGAATGTAATTTGAGACAAAAGGAAAACCACCACAGCAAAATGTATTGACAGTACTTAAACCCACTCAATAATGAGAACAGAATGTTACTTTCTCAAAGTTACTAAAGAGAAGAAAGAGAATCAGACGCGCAGAACACCATAATTAATGTGCGCCGTGGCTCCGCGTCAGCATTTCTTGCTTCCTCACTAGGGAAGCTGGGAGGCGTTTTAGCATATGGCTGAGAGAGACTTCCTTGTCCAGCTTTTAAAACTCTCCCCTAGATTTCTGGTTAGATAGTCTCTGTTTCTCTTCTGTAACTCCATGCAACTGTGTACAGGAAAGGCTTCTAGCTACTACTGGAAGATGATATTGCACTCAGGGCCATCTGTAACCCTCCATGTATGCGTGCTAAGCCACTTCAGTCATGTCCAACCCTTTGTGACCCCATGGACTGCATGCAGCCCACCAGGTTTCTCTGTCCACGGGATTCTCCAGGCAAGAATATTGGAGAGGGTTGCCATTCCTTTCTCCACCGCAAGCCTCCACCACTCATCCAAATCCCCGTATATTACACACAGAGGTATATGTGTGACTGTACATGTATAGGTTCAGATAACCAATAAATATCACATAATCACCGTGGGGCAACCAAGTCAAGTGAAGTGAAGTGAAAGTCGCTCAGTTGTGTCCAGTTCTTTGTGATCCTATGGACTGTGTAGTCCATGGAATTCTCTAGGCCAGAGTATAGATATAATACAATTCCTTTTTGCTTCAGTATTCTGGTTTCAGAATGGAAATTATCATGCTCTGGTTTTATGGTAATCATAATCTAAGGATGGAGTGATACAGGATAGCAATGTACAAATTCTATCACATTTTTAAACACTTTATTATAGGGACTTCCTTGGCAGTCTAATGGTTAAGACTCTGTGTTTGCACTGAAGGGGGTGCCAGTTAGATCCTTGGTTGAGTAATTAACATCCCACCAACCATGCAGTATGGCCAAAACAAAACCAGAAAACATTATTTCAGAGAATTTCTAACACATACACAAGTGATAGAGTAGTGTGTCGAATCTTTACATACTCATCACCTGATTTAACAATTGGATGGCTTCCCAGGTAGCTCAGGGGTAAAGAATCTGCCTGAGACATAGGAGATGCAAGTTCGATCCCTGATTCAGGATTACTTGGAGAAGAACACGGCAACCCACTCCAGTATTCTTGCTGGGAAATCCCACGGACAGAGGAGCCTGTCAGTCCACAAAATATCAAAGACTCAGAAACGACTTAGGGACTAAACAGTTCAGTTCAGTTCAGTCACTCAGTTGTGTCCAACTCTTTGTGACCCCATGGACTGTAGCATGCCAGCATTCCCTGTCCATCACCAACTCCCAGAGCTTGCTTAAACTCATGTCCATAGATTGGTGATGCCATCCAACCACCTCATCCTCTGTCATCCCCCTTCTCCTCCAGCCTTCAATCTTTCCCAGCATCAGGGTCTTTTCCAGTGAGTCAGTTCTTCACATCAGGTGGCCAAATTATTGGAGCTTCAGCTTCAGCATCAGCCCTACCAATGAATATTCAGGACTGATTTCCTTTACGATGGACTGGTTGAATCTCCTTGCAGTTCAAGGGACAAAATGACATCTACAATAACAATTGTTCAAGTCATGGCCAAATATTTTGTTTGTCTCTATTAACTTCTGCCCTCACTGAATACTATAAGACAAATTTCAGAAATCATATCAGCCATAAAAAATTACAAGTATAAATTTGTTTATTAATACCATTATCACAGCCTGGTGTTTTAAATAATTATTGCATCTCAGATAATGAAGGCGAAATGGCTAGATGGCAAAATGTGCCATTTTAAAATAGCAAATATTGTAAAAATTGTTGAAAATGACCAGGAGTAAACATTTAACCTTCTTTAACACTTAAGAAGGTTAAAGGATTTACAAGTTTACAAGAAATAAAATTTTCCTGANACTACTTCATTCTATGTGTACATATTAGGTATTAAAAGAGAAAAAAAAACCTAGAATAAAAATATGAATTATTAGTGACTTGTTTCATCTGTTTTTAAAAAACTACTCAGGAACATGTTTTAAATATGTTTCAGAAGACTATTTATAGCATAAATCAATAACATGAGTAAATGAAACAAATTAATCAAAAAGAGGATGGATTATACAGAAAGAAATTTAAAAATATGCTATATTTTAAAATGTCTGATCATCAAATCAATTCTGGTAAGGTTTTCCCAGTTTTGTTTGTGTGTGTTGGGTGGGGTGTGTGTGTGTGTGTGTTTCCAAAAGATATGTGAAAGCTAATTAGTGGCTATCATAGTCCATTAGTGTCAATTTTCACTGAAAAAGTCCAGTCCAACAGAAAATATAACTTGTTTTTACTGTATGAAGCATAAAGTTTGCAGGAAAGACCAAAATGCTAATTTCCAACTTAAACACCCATGCAATATTGTACAAGCAAGAAACATCCAAAGATACTTCAGTTTCTTTATATTATGTGACATAGACTTTTATTTTTACTAATTCTGAAATAAGGTCTTTACTTCTTATAATTAGAAAGCCAAGATTTTATAAAACTAAACTAGCAATAACAAAATCAACATGTCTCCAAATCTATATTCAGATTTTACATGCTAACATTTATTTAATTCTGTTTTGTGCATGAAAAGTGAAAGTGAAAGCCACTCAGTCATGTCCAACTCTTTGCAACCCCATGGACACAGAATCCATGGAACTCTCCAGGCGAGAAAACTGGAATGGGTAGCTGTTACCTTCTCCAGGGGATCATTCCAACCCAGGAATTGATCCCAGGTTTACCACGTGACAAGCAGATTCTTCACCGTCTGAGCCACCAGGGAAGCTCTGCGTATTAAGTTCTAGTTATGAAGCAAAAGCCATTAAAATTGAAATATTTTTAAAGGTAAAATGTTCCAACACACTTTTTAAAATTTAAGTCAACAAGACTCTAAAGGGATCAAATATAATCCACTTTAAAACACAGGGCATTCTTTCTAAAATTGAGGTTTAGTTTTAATTCTCATGTTATTTAAGCATGAGTACTCAATAAAATTATTAACTAGAAAGAGTAAGAATGTGGTTTTACTAGACCAGGAAAAGCCTGTGCAATTGAATTTAGATGAACATAGTCAAAAATCCAAGAATAAGTTCAAAGATATTTGATGAAGCAACAACTCTTGTGACGTTAAACTCAAGTTTCCAAGTTAAATGTTCATAATTTAAATTTCAAAATATTTTTCTTTATGTCCACCAGAAATCAGAATAAAGACTAAAAGGAATAATTAGGGATTCAAAAAACATTTATATTCTTGTTTAATTCATCCCCATAAATATATGTCCTATGAGAATGCGTTTTATGGTGGACCTGGGAAAACTACACCAGATAATTGATTTGAAGGTTTTTTTTTTTTTTTTTTTTTTACCAGCAAAAGATGCCAGTATTTAAGAGCAACTAGAACATTCTCCATAATGTGAGAGGAGCAAGGCTGATGCGCATAGAAACTTTCTGAAATTAAGGGAATTACTAGATTCCATTTTGCACTTTTCCATTGAACTAAAATTTGTACATCTTGGAAACTGACATCGCATAACCAATTTCCTTTTTTCTAATTTTCTCTCCTCTCTCTTGCCATCAGTTCTCTTGGTCTTCTACACATCTATGTCATATCGATTAATAGGTACTTTTTCTTTTTTTNTTTTTTTTCATTTTATTTATTTTTTTTTAATTTTTATTCTAACTTCGGTTTACTTTACATTACTGTATTGGTTTTGCCAAACATTGACATTAATTCCCACGAGTGTACATGCGTTCCCAAACATGAGTCCCCTCCCAGTACTTTTTGAACAGCTTAGTGTTTATTGGTATAATGTCCTGACCATTTCCTTTTCATAATGTCTGTCTTAGATTATAAGAAATTCTCTGATAAGACTTGTTGTGAAGTCTTTAAGTAGTGTCCAACTCTGTGACCCTGTGCACTGCAGCACACCAAGCTTCCCTGTCCTTCACCAAGTCCCGGAGCTTACTCAAACTCATATCCATTGAGTCATGATGCCATCCAACTATCTCATCCTCTGTTGTCCCCTTCTCCTCCCACTTTCAATCTTTCCCAGCATCAGGGTCTTTTCAAATGAGTCAGTTCTTCACATCAGGTGGCCAAAGTATTGCAGTTTCAGCTTCAGCATCACTCCTTTCAATGAATATTCAGGACTGATTTCCTTTAGGGTAGACTTTTGGATCTCCTTGCAGGCAAGGGACTCTCAAGAGTCTTCTCCAACACAGTTCAAAAGCATCAATTCTTTGGTGCTCAGCTTTCTTTATAGTACAACTCTCACATCCATATATGACTACTAGAAAAACCATAGCTTTGACTAGACAAACCTTTGTTAGCAAAGTAAATGTCTCTGCTTTTTGATATGCTATCTAGGTTGGTCATAACCTTTCTTCAAAGGAGCAAGCATCTTTTAATTTCATGGCTGCAGTCACCAATACTGGAGTGGGTTGACATTTTCTTTTCCAGGGGATTTTCTTGACCCAGGAATCAAACCAGCATCTCTTGCATTTCAGGCAGATTCTTTACTGCGGAGCCACCAGGGAAGGCCCTGATAAGAATAAATGTATGCAAATTTCTTTTTCCAATACTGTTTAAATATCATAAAGTTTAGATGTATTTTTGAAGGTGATGCCACTTAAGTAAATAGTAGAACTAGAACAAACTGACATATATAATACAGGTGTGATGAATATATGATTAAAATATATGTATCTATTGGATGTCCCAGTATTTATGCAGGTTGAGCACAAATATTTATTGAATCATATAGGAATAAAAATTTAGAAGGTCACTTTAATTTTTACTTTGAGAATGTTGATAAATATTTATTTTTTATTTCATTCTAGAATTTAAGTTTCTTTCATCTTGCCTTATTTATTTTCCATTACTTTTTTTTTAATCTGAGTGCAAGTCACTAAATAAAAATCATTGCAAAGGCAAACTAATATNAAGCATATCATTTTTCAAAATTAGAAGAACTCACTTTGAAGTATTAATACTTCTTGATGGATATGTGATCGTTTGTCATATTTTGCTGAGTACTGAGTAGAGTTTGACAATTATTTTGGTTACAAAATAAGAAAAGATAGTAAACAATTTTACATAGTACAAGGCTATGGGGAAACAAAAACAAGATGATATACATGATTAGGGTCTTCGCTCATCAGAAAAGTTATACAGTACATACTCTGAGACATGTCACCCTGACGTGACCTATCCTTCTATCAGTGTTTAAGGGCAGGATGTTTTAACAGATCAGCCTCACTTAGCATCTGCTTCATGAAAGATAAAAGAGTGAAAACTTCCAGCAAATCAGTCTCCCATTGATTCATATCTTCATCTCTTGTTGGACCATGGCAGCCAGTCTATAACCTGAACATTATTTTCTTCTTTGCAAAAGAATTTTCACATGAAGCTTTATCTTGTTTTCCCCCATTTTGTCCTACTTTTAACCAAGTAACTTAGGAGGCATAAAAGCGCTGTTCTTCTTTAAAATCTGCTATAATAGACGATCATATAGAATATTCAATTTTTTGAAATGATACCATAATTGTTTGAAGTCTCTTTCCTGACCACTCAGTTTGGGACTCCAGCTGTACAAGAGTACACTCAAGACATTAGTTTTGGTGTTTTCCCTCAAATGCAGAAAAATCCTTTCACTCAATTCTCATTAAAAAGCCATAATGTTACAACAGAATACCTGTAATAAAAACAGGTGTTCATAAAACTCTCATGTATTCATAATCATAAATGTTTTAAAGCTACAAATAGCTATAGTCTGCCCATCATGAGTCACATGATGTGCAGTTCACCATGCTTCTTAAAGAATTGACTGGTATCTTTCTTAATGGCTCAGATGGTAAAGAATCTGCTTGCAGTGCAAGAGAACCAGGTTTAATACCCAGGTTGGAAAGATCCCCTGGAGAAAAGAATGGCAACCAAATCCAATATTCTTGCCTGGAGAATCCCATGGACAGAGGAGCCTGGTGGGCAAGAGTCCATGGAGCCACAAAGAGTTGGACACGACTGACTGACTAACACAGAAACAGAAACTTCAAGCAGATTACCAAACCACAGCATGTTGGCAAGAGTGATCCTGCCTTCTTTTATATTATGCCTTTTCCAGCAATTTATGTTTAACACCATCCCTTTACCTGTAGGGTCTCCTCAGTCAACATGTAAGATAATTTGAAGAAAGATCAGGATAGCGTGAAAGACCAAGGGAAGATAAACAATGAAGATGGCTGATTTTAATACATTTTATCTCATTCTGTGAAAATTAGACAAGTGATATGGACATATCAAATCAAACAGGTTTAAGCAATGACCATAACACATTTATTTTTAAGGGAGACTATTTCTTAAAAATAAGAATGTCAAAAAATGTAACACTGCTACAAAAATGCAAAAATATGTCGTGAAAAATGATGTGGCCAGACAGTTTTTAGGTGTAGGATACATGCAAAGCTTCTTCTGCAATTTATAATTATGACACTATATTTATAGTCCATTGCTATTGAATTTTTGGCTCAGAGAAATAGTCTCCTTAACTGAAATAATAATCACCCTGTCTCAGGTGTACCATCAGCCAAGCTGTCTTATTTATTAGTATTTCCCAACTTAATATTGGTTTCCTCAGTGGCTTCTGGGATGATTTAAGTATAACTACCCAGGGGGAAAAAAAGTAAATACACATCCAGAATTTAGTTAAATTTTTTTGAAAGTTATTTAGTTTCCTAAGGATTTAACCAGCAACCAATTAAAGTTTAGTTACTGAACATCTTAATTTGGGTTAAAGTCTTGAGGTGACTCCTGTTTTGATTGCTTTTCATCAAATTCAATTAACTTTATGGTCTAGCTTAATAAAATATTTTGCAAATGACAGTACACGTTGAGGAAACTGAACATTATCCACATACCATGTGTTCTTTAACAAGAACAAAACAAGCATGCTTACTCAGTCACAATTATATTCACTCAGTCAGAAACATTGCTTGCTAGCTTTTTAAGGAGAGTCTCACTGGGGAGTCTGAAGAAGCTTCACACAGGGAGATTGTGGAAAGCCAACTTTCTCAATAAGAATGCGAATAGCAATGCCTTTACATTCTAGAACTATATAAGTTTTGCCTATTTATCTCAAGAATCTTATGTTTTCCAAACAACTGTTAAGTGAAATTTAGAATGATTTCTGAAAAGATGCTGAGTAGACTTTCATATTCAATTTCTATTGATACCAGTTCCAAATTCTGTAGTATTTCACATGCTCAGTCCATGTAAATATATCTTCACAAATGTTTGCTTTCCTGAAGTCTCCACACTAAAAGAATAGATACATAGATAAGAGATACAGTACTTATTGTTTATTAAATAAATAAAGAAAAATTTTAAAACAGACTCAATTTTTTCTCTCTCCTTCAGGTTCAAAGGGCAAAGCTCTGAAGCATATGCCACAATCGGAGAAATAGATAGCACAATTCTATTTTTTTTCTAGGAAAAAAAAAAAGAGAATAGTTAAGAGTTATGATGTGGCAGTCTACAGAATTATCAGTAATTCTATATTCTCTGATTTTCAAAGAAAGTATTTCAGTGAGCAATAGCATACGCAAGTTTCTTTCTCTCTGTACCCGTCCACACATACCATTCATTGCCCTGCAATGACTAGAAAGAAATTACTAGAATTCTTAAATCAAATGCCTATGAGAGGTAAGTTTTGAAGAATTTCTCCAATCTGTTCTTAGAATTAAACATGAATGATTGGCATAGAGTTTAGATGCTGATATGAAACAAAATTATATGTCAATACAACTTATGAAACTGAAGGACAAGCAAAATATTTCCTAAAATGCTTTTATATGTTCCTATATAATTGAGTGAGATGTTGTTAGGTGGTTCTCTTTCTTGTTGTTTGGTCCCTGAGTTGTGCCTGACTCTTTTGCAACCCTATACACTGTAGTCTGCCAGGCTCCTCTGTCTATTCTTCAGGCAAGAATTTGGAGAGGGTTGCCGTTCCTCTTCCAGGGGATCTTTCCAGCACGGGGATTGAACCCATGTCTCCTGCATTGGAGCCTGGTAGGCTGCGGTCCATGGGGTCGCGAAGAGTCGGACATGACTGAGTGACTTCCCTTCCCTTTCCCTCCTGCATTGGCAGGCAGGTTCTTTACCACCGAGCCACCAGGAAAGTCCATATGCTTTTCTTAAGGCAATATATATAATATTCTCTTTTGTGTCTATGTGAGGCCACTCATTTTCATAGTCTGGACCACTGAAGATATTCTGGAGGAAAGGAAAGAGAGTTGAATTCATGCCTCTTTCAGAATTTTCCACAGTTTATCATGATCCACACAGTCAAAGGCTTTGGCATAGTCAGTAAAGCAGAAATAGACGTTTTTCTGGAATTCTCTTGCTTTTTCAATGATCCAGCAGATGTTGGCAATTTGATTTCTGGTTCTTCTGCCTTTTCTAAAACCAGATTGAACATCTGGAATACCAGACCACCTGACCTGTTTCTTGAGAAACCTATATGCAGGTCAGGAAGCAACAGTTAGAACTGGACATGGAACAGTCTGGTTCCAAATAGGAAAAGGAGTACGTCAAGGCTGTATATTGTCACCCTGCTTTATTTAACTTATATGCAAAGTACATCATGAGAAATGCTGGGCTGGAAGAAGCACAAGCTAGAATCAAGATTGCTGGGAGAAATATCAATAACCTCAGATATGCAGATGACACCACCCTTATTGCAGAAAGTGAAGAGGAACTACAAAGCCTCTTGATAAAAGTGAAAGAGCAGAGTGAAAAAGTTGGCTTAAAGCTCAACATTCAGAAAATGAAGATCATGGCATCTGGTCTCATTACTTCATGGGAAATAGATGGGGAAACAGTGGAAACAGTGTCAGACTTTATTTTTTTGGGCTCCAAGATCGCTGCAGATGGTGATTGCAGCCATGAAATTAACAGACGCTTACTCCTTGGACATAAAGTTATGACCAACCTAGATAGCATATTCAAAAGCAGAGACATTACTTTGCCAGCAAAGGTCCATCTAGTCAAGGCTATGGTTTTTTCCAGTGCTCATATATGGATGTGAGAGTTGGACTGTGAAGAAGGCTGAGCGCCGAAGAATTGATGCTTTTGAACTGGAGAAGATTCTTGAGAGTCCCTTAGACTGCAAGGAGATCCAACCATTCCATCCTAAAGGAGATTAGTCCTGGATGTTCATTGGAAGGACTGATGCTGAAGCTGAAACTCCAATACTGTGGCCACCTCATGTGAAGAGTTGACTCATTGGAAAAGACCCTGATGCTGGGAGGGATTGGGGGCAGGAGGAGAAGGGGATGACAGAGGATGAGATGGCTGGATGGCATCACTGACTCGATGGACATGAGTTTGAGTAAACTCTGAACGTTGGTGATGGAGAGGGAGGCCTGGCGTTCTGTGATTCATGGGATCGCAGAGTCAGACACGGCTGAGCGACTGAACTGAACTGAACTGAAAATTCATGTCAACCCAGAACCTTAGAGTAGATTATGGATATGGATAAGGGATATGACATAAAGGCTATGTCATCCTTTTTTGACATATATGGGAACCACTTACATTTCTTGTACTAAAACATTTGCTCTTAAGTATTTTAAATAATTATGTCAAGTATTTTAATATTAAAGCAAAAAGAGTATGTCTATATACGTTACACATACATTACAAATACACATAAGTAATTTGTTATGAACATTTATTTCTGATTTGCATGAAATAAGGACAATGTAATTCATTGTCCTTATAAGAAATGCTTATGGTGAGCATGCTCAGTCATCTTAGACTCTTTGAGACCCCATGGATTGTAGCCCGCCAGGCTCCTCTCTCCGTGGAATTTTCCAGGCAAGAATACAGGAGTGAGTTCCCATTTCCCTTTCCAGGGGATCTTCCCTCTCCAGGGATCGAATAGATGTCTCTTGTGTCTCTTATATTCCAGGCAGGTTCTTTACTGCTAGTCACACCTGAGAAGCCCATGAGAAGACACATAGACCCACTCAGGGAAGAAGGTCAAGTGAAAATAGAGACAGCGATAGGAGAGATACAGCTACCATCCAAGAAACAACAAGGCAATTCAGCAACCCCAGAAGCAAGGAGAGAGACCTGGGACAACTGGTTCTTAATTAGCGTCTCCAGAAGGAACCACAACTTCCCTAGTGGCTCAGTGGTAAAGAACCCACCAGCCAATACAGGAGACCCAGGTTCAATCCCTGGGTCTGAAAGATCCCCTGGAAGAGCAAATGGCAACCCACTCCAGTGTTCTTGCCTAGAAAATCCCATGGACAGAGGAGCCTGGCGGGCTACAGTCCATGGGGTCGTATGTGTGGGACATGACTGAGCACTCATACAGAAGGAAGCAACATTTCTATCGCTTTGGTTTCAAATTTCTGGCCTCCTGAATTGTCAGAGAATAGATTTCTGTGGCTTTAAGGTGCCCTATTTGTTGTACTTGTTACATGAGCCTTAAAGAGATTGTTAATGAAGTAGAGGAGCAACAGAAATATTTTACTGCCATCCTTTTTTGACATATAAGGGAAACAGTTACATTTCTTATACTAAAACATTTGCTCTTAAGTATTTTAAATAATTATGTCAAATATTTTAATATTAAAGAAGAAAAGAGTATGTCTATATACGTTACACATACACTCCAAATACATGTAAGTAATTTGTTATGAACATTTATTTCTGATTTGAATGACCACATTAACCAAAAATAAGTCATGCTAAGTAGGATTTCTTATATTACCATATTAAAAGAAGAAAAGATGTGTGAACATTGCAGATCTTGACTTCTGGCCTCAGAACTATTCTTTAATTAGATCTCAGCAGCTGCGATTGTAACTCTTTTGTGTATGTTTCTAAATCTCTGAATCAAAACTCTGGACAAAGTGAGCTGCAACCTACTGTAAATCGCTGGCTACAGCATTTCCCTTCTAAACAAATGCTAAAAATTTTATTTCTCTGAGAACTCTGCATAATATTGTGTGATATTTAGAAAGTGAAAATCGCTCATTTGTGTCTGACTTTTTGCAACCCCATTCTCCAGGCCAGAATACTAAAGTGAGTAGCCTTTCCATTCTCCAGGGATTGAATCCAGGCCTCCTCCATTATGGATTCTTTACCAGCTGAGCCACAAGGGAATACTGGAGTGGGTAGCCAAGTACCCCAAGAATACTGGAGTGGGTAGCCTATCCCTTCTCCAGTAGATCTTCCCGACTCAGGAATTGAACCGGGGTCTCCTGCTTTGCAGGTGGATTCTTTACCAACTGAGCTATCTATAAACACACTTCATTTCTATTTTCTAGAAGGAATAAGATTGCTTTTTGAAGCAATTTGGTGAATACTTACTACTTCATATACATTAGGCTCACTGTTTTTCTTGCACAAATGCTTGTAATGTGATAGTGATCCACTGAAGCACCAAGATGTCAGTAATGTCAATAACTATAAGATGTTTATGTAAATAATATTATAATAAAACTATATATTTTAAATGATATTATATGTGATTACATAATATGTATTTGTGCATGTGTGCTTACTTGCTCAGCCATGTCCAACTCTTTGTGACTCCTTAGACTCTAGCCTGCCAGGCTCCTTGTCCATGGGCTTTCCCAGGCAAGAATATTGAAATGGGATAGCCATTTCCTCCTACAGGGGATCTTCCTGACCCAGGGATCAAACTCTTATCACCTGCATTGGCAGGCAGATTCTTCACTACTGAGTTCCCTGGGAAGTTCCACTTACATAACATAATATGTAATGCATTTGTCTATGCCAAATCATTTCATCAGCTCTATACTCCAGAAACATTTTGCTCTTCATATTTCAGTTACAGAATCTCTGTAGGCTTCACTAATCTGCAGATATTTTACTAAAGGACTTCCTTAAATGTGATGCTAAATATCTTCAGATGGTGACTGCAGCCATGAAATTAAAAGACGCTTGCTCCTTGGAAGAAGAGTTATAACCAACCTAGACAGCATATTAAAAAGCAGAGACGTTATTTTGCCAACAAAGTTCCACCTAGTCAAAGCTATGGTTTTTCCAATAGTCATATATGAATGTGAAAGTTGAACTATAAAGAAAGCTGAACTCTGAAGAATTGATGTTTTTGAACCGTGTTGTTGGAGAAGACTCTTGAGAGTCCCTTGGACTGCAAGGAGATCCAACCAGTCCATCCTAAAGGAAATCAGTCCTAAATATTCATTGGAAGGACTGATGCTGAAGCTGAAACTACAATATTTTGGCCACCTGATGTGAAGAACTGACTCACTGGAAAAGACTCTGATCCTGGGAAAGATTGAAGGCAGGAGGAGAAGGGGATGACAAAGGATGAGCTGGCTGGATGGCATCACCAACTCGATGGACATGAGTTTGAGTAAACTCCTGGAGTTGATGATGGACAGGGAAACCTGGTGAGCAGCAGTCCATGGGGTCGCAAAGAGTTGGACATGACTGAGCAACTGAACTGAACTGAATTAGGGTACCTTCTAACACATTATTGACTTCCTGTTCAGGTCAACTTCAAAGAGGAAAAAGAAAACAAAACACTATCTTTACTGAGTCTAGGCTCTGGGCAAGAAAATGCCACATGCACAGCCTCAGCTATCTTTATAGAGCCTGGAAAGAGGTGATTACTGCATTCCTCAGTTCAGATGAGGGGGAAAAGAAATTTGTTATTGTGTTCCTTTATTGACAGAAGGGACAGTGAGGACAGAGAAAGAAGACTGATATTAACATGTGTGAATGACAGTAATGAGTAAAGCTCTATTGAGTCACAGGTTGTTATTAAAGCTGCCCATTGTATTATCAGTGATATGATATCACTTCACTAGAATTAATATATACTCTATATATTGTGTGTATGTTGTGTACAATATATACTACTGACATTATGAACAGAGATAAATCCAAATATTGAATTACATTTTTTTTGCTCTAAAGAGAGGAGGAAACTATTAAATCAGTTANGAGCAATATTCTGCCACTTATTATTCTTTAGGTGACTGTTAATATGTAAGACATTAAAATGCTTATAAAACTTTTTGCTGTCTACATTTTTACTATATTAAAAATGTATTCTTTTTATGACTTGTCTACTTATATGAGCTTTCTGGATTTTACTATTTTAAATATCATAAATACAGTCTAGGGAAATATATTTCATGCAAAATTCTTCAATTATAAAGCATAATCTTCTTGCTTTATTTGATTTTATTCAGGATATACATATACTGTTTAAATTTATACATGCATGCACATAGCTTGAAATTGTTCTCTATTTTCAAGGGAAGATGATTTTCAAGCCCTTCAAGAAATAAATGTGAATGTTGCTTTCCCCAACCCCCTGTCGCAAGATATGAAATCCTAGGAGAATTAAGGACAGCAAATTATGTATTAGTTTGTAGCAGTGGCATTTTAGAGCCGGCAAATTCAACTTGCAAATTGGAGCTCAGCTGCTGGTTTAAATCAGCTGAAAATGAAATGAAAACATCTTATTGAAATGTTCCTTTGATATAGGTGAATATCTCTCCAAGAGGAATAATGTGAACCCAGTTTATGGGGAGGACTAGGAGGATAAGTCAGGAGCAGTGTCTAGATCACAAGAACACATTCAAAAGGACAAAATATAGATTATGAAGCACTGAAGTATCTAAGAGATTATGCTCTGATAGACTGCCAAGCAATCTAAAAGTTATTTGCTTTTTGTGTTCCCTCATCAGTCATGAGTTAAGTGACAGATGACTAAAGCTGAGATTCATTTATTTACCTATTGGCAGTGAAGCCTGACTCGCTTCAAGTGATCCTCCCTGTACTCACCTGGAGGCATTCAGTTCTTTGTTTCTCATGACAACATAATGGCATGTTCTGTTTCAATGAGCTCCTATTTGTCAGAATTACCATGGTGCTCAAAAAGAATCTTGTATGAACATAGAGGCACTCAGGCTTCAGAAAGCACAGTTTAGTTGAAGGTCCTGGGCCAGTGGTCCAAGGGAAGGAAGTTACTAATACAAGACATCTCTAAGAGGTTATCTTCATGGTAAAAACAAAAACAGCATTAAAAAAAAAACTGATTATGAAATCATATACTATGTACATTTGTTCATCCTATTTTTATGTATTGACTGAATCCCTCTGATGTGCAAGGCAAGGTTATGATGGGTAGACACTCGTCATGGTCAGAAGCAAGAATGAGTAAGGTGAATATAAGTCATAGCCAGATTTCCCTGGTGGCTCAGATGGTAAAGAATCTGCCTGCAATGCAGGAGACCCAGGGTGGATCCCTGGGTTGAGAAGATCCACTTCTGTATTCCTGCCTGGAAAATCCCATGGACAGAGGAGCCTGGTGGGTTACAGTCCCTGGGGTCGCAAAGAGATGGACACAACTGAGTGACTAACACGTTCACATTTTTCAAGGTATAGCCATTTGAACTTTGCCACCCCATGACTTCCACCAGATTGTCGAGGCGGCAAAGAATATGTTCATGCATGCCAGGCTGCTTTTAATGAAGGAATGAGTTGACCTTTACCTTTTGGAACTTCCCTGGCAGTTCAGACAGTAAAGAATCAGCCCACGGTGCAGGAGAATCAGGTTCGATCTCTGGGTCAGTAAGATCCCCTGGAGAGGAAATTGCAACCCACTCCAGTATTCTTGCCTGGCGAATCCCATGGACTGGACAGAGGAGCCTGGAGGGTGACCGTCCATAGGATTGCGAAGATTCAAACACGACTGAAGTGACAGGGTACATACACTTAGATCCTGACATCCAATTCATACAGTTCCCTAGTGTGTCTCCAAGGGGAATGAGCCCCAGTCATCTGCACTGGAAACCAGCTCTTTGATGCATTTTATTGACTTTTCCTCCTTCTGGGTGTCACTGTCCTTGTGCTTTCACTGTAGTTTTCTGAATCAGCTTCTCAATAAATTACATGCTCCAATTCACAGAGACTGCTTCCCAGGACACACAGCTAAGACAAATATATTATAGTATTCCATCAATGTTATATCTCAATGTATTAATTCTGTCCCTATCAAGTGACATTTATTTTCTTTCCACTGTTTTATTGCTTTGAACAATGCTGCTCTGAGCATCCTTCTATGTGTCTCCTAAAGTACAGCATATGCATGCAAATAAAGTTTTATGGAATATGCACTCAACTATTAGCAGTGGTTATTTCTCCCCCATAGGATTAAAAAGCATTGAACTTTTGATGAAAACATTCCTTATTTTGAATTTTTTACAATGTACATGTATTTGTAATTAGCATTTCACATATGAATATATATAGATATATGAATATGCATATGAATGAATCAGTATGAATGAATATTCATATACATGAATAAAGAAGAACATTAAATACAGAATTGAAAGCTATGTAAACTCCTGAATAGTGTGTTTCTTTTGTCAAACAACTGACAGTAAAGAATAGTGTTTATAATATGAGTGTATGCTTAGTTGCTCAGTTGTGTGACTCTTTGCAACCCCATGGACTATAGCCCAGCAGGTTCGTCTGTCCATGGAATTCTCCAGATAAGAATACTGGAGTGGGTTGCCATTTCCTACTCCAGGGGCTCTTCCCAACCCAGGAATCAAACCCTCATCTTCTGCAGCTCCTGCATTGCAGGCAGATTCTTTACTGCTAATCCGCCAGGGAGCCCCTAGGAAATGATTACCTGGATTCAAACCTATATTGGCTCCCTACTGGCTGTATGATCAGGAGCAACTCACTTATCACTGCCTCGGTTTCTCCATATGTAACTTACAGGTTTACTATGGGGAATAAATTATATATTTCTATCACTAAAATTTTTGTCCAGCATGTAGTTATCATTACATGAGTTTCCTGTAGTATCCTATTCAACTTAATGCAAATATATTAAAGTCCTAATTGACAGCATATAAATAAACAAGATATGGCTTATTCCTTTCAAGATACTTAGTAACAAATAGGAAAGATAAGGCACAGACCCAAGTTCCTTTAACATACACAAAAACATGTAATGAATGTAATGATAGTGATATGAAGGAAAATGCTATAACATCAAGCAGTAACCACTGGAAAATCATGTTTAAAAGATGCATATATAAATAAAATCACTGCTAACTCATAAATTATTTAAAATACTGACCTTGTATAAGCAATAATTCTTATACTTGAAGATTGTACCCTTCTCACTGCTAGGATGCAGTCTTCAAAAGTAGCATTAATTTTTAAATCTTTTATTTAAATGAAGTTATATTTTTCTAGGTGATGTGATAATGAATTAAACACATTTAATATATATATTTTGTCTGTATAACATCTATATTGTATAATAGGTTTACCGTTTTCAACTTA
>SJYQ01001737.1:259173-319378 GCA_006410935.1 Redunca redunca | reverse complement strand
ATCAGCTTTGCAGATGAGGGGATATTTTCCAAGAGAGAGTTGCCTTTCTTGTCTGAAATCAGGCCATATAGATTGCATTTCACTGCTGTTGTGTTCCCAACATAAGCTTTGGTGAGTAAATCTAAAAATAGCAGTCTTTGAATTTTACCTTAGTTACCTGAAAACACTTGAAATTAAATCCTTCTTTAAACAGATGATTGCAAACAGTTTGGTCTGTGTATTGTGTATTATAGAACAAGGGATTCTCCGGCAGCCTGGATAGTATGTGCTGGTGGTGGTGGAGGTTTAGTCTCCAAGTTTTATCTGCCTCTTTAATCCCATGGGCTGTAGCCCACCAGACCCCCCTGTCCATGGGATTTCCCAGGCAAAAATACTGTAGTCAGTTGCCATTTCCTTCTCCAGGGGATCTTCCTGACCCGGGGATCAAACCCAGTTCTTGGATCTCCTGCATTATTGGTGTATTCTTTACTAACTGATGGATTCTTCCCTGAGCCATCAGGGAAGTCCCTGGATAGTATGTGGTGGGATCATTTAACTGCACAATATGTAGGTAGAATGGTGCCTATGTTAATGATAATAATACTCCTAGCAAGAATGCAGTGGAGAGAGAAGGGCAGTGATATCTTCCAAAGAGGATTTGGTGCACCAGATTGTGCTATTATAAAAACAAGTGGCAACTAATCCGAAGCAAAGCAAAGACTGATTCCTAGTGAGAGGGTAACAGGCAGGAAGGCCAGGGATCTCCAAACGGAGGAAATAGCCTGCAAGTGTCAGACGTTTTTATCTCTCTTAAGTGGCAGGAGGAAACAAACTAGCTATACTTTTTTCTTCTCTATACAAATTTAAATGAGGTTTCTCTTAAAATACTATGTTGCCATAATAACATCTGGTTTCACCTGAAGTTAACTATCCTCAAACCTTGAGTTAACCAATGCATTTTTCTTATGGAAATGTTTGTCTTAAGCTATGCTAATGTACTATGCATTTACCCCAACTCTGTCCTCAAGTCGGTTCTGCCTCTTGGCTCAGAACCTACCTGACAAACGAGTATGTTATACTCAGATATTGTTCCCCTAATCTATGTAAGTGAAGATTCCCTGGTGGCTCAGATGGTAAAGTGTCTGCCCGCAATGCGGGAGACCCGGGTTCAATCCCTGGGTTGGGAAGATCCCCTGGAGAAGGAAATGGCAACCCACTGCAGTACTCATGCCTGGAAAATTCCATGGATGGGGAAGCCTGGCGGGCTGCAGTCCATGGGGTCACAAAGAGTCAGAGACAACTGAGCAACTTCACTTTCACTTAATCTATGTAAATGAAACTATTTGTATGGCGATCTGCCCTTCTACAAGATTCAAGTTAATCATTTTATGGCCCCAGATGAACATTTTGGTGGCAAGATTATCCCAAAATGCATCTTATGGGTGAGGGGCCTGGTGTCATTCTGAGTTTTAAGGCATTTGTTTCTTTCATTAACAGACGGAAATGGCAACCCACTCCAGTGTTCTTGCCTGGAGAATCCCAGGGAAGGGGGAGCCTGGTCGGCTGCCGTCTATGGGGTCACACAGAGTCAGACACGACTGAAGCGACTTAGCAGCAGCAGCAGTGACTATATAACATCCAGATGAAGACTATCATGGGGGTACTCTTTATGCCCCCTTCTGATGCCTATGTCAGAAGCTTTCTCAATTCCCTTTATACTTTAACAAAACTTTATTACACAAAAGCTCTGAGAAATCAAGCCTCATCTCTGGCCCCAGGTTGAATTCTTCTCCTCTGGAGGCCAAGTATCCCAGCGTCTTTTCGTTCAGCAACAACCTTTTACTAGTGTGCAACATTTCAGGAAGCCAGTCTAGATACTTTGGTCTCTAAGAGGAGTACAGAGAAGAGTGATTTTGACTGATAAATAGCATCTGCTAGCTTAGAAGACTCTTGAGAATCTCTCAGACTACAAAGAGATTAAATGAGTCAATCCTAAAGGAAATCAGCTCTGAATATTCATTGGAAGGACTGATGTTGAAGTTGAAGCTCCAATACTTTGGCCACCTGATGTGAAGAGCTGATTCATTGGAAAAGACCCTGAGGTTGGGAAAATTGAGAGCAGGAGGAGAAGGGGACAACAGAGGATGAGATTAGTTAGTATCACTGAAACAATGGGCATGAATTTGCTCAAACTCTGGGAGGTAGTGGAGAACAGAGGAGCCTGGTGTGCTGCAGTCTATGGGGTTGTGAAGAATCGGACATGAATTAGGAGCTGAATAATAACACACTTTATGGTTTACATCAGTGTAAAAATTAGCATAATGTAGAGCAACTGGTTGCTTTTCTATTCTGCTGAAGAATTTAACTTTCTTCGTAGATATCCCAAATTAGTTTCTAGTATCAAAGCGGTTGTTGGAAAACAATGTGTGTGTATATGTGTGTGTGTTTGTGTGTGTAGCTCAGATGGTAAAATGTCTGCCTGCAATGTGGGAGATCTGGGTTCAATTCCTGGGTTGGAACAATCTGCTGATGAAGGAAATGGCAACCCACTCCAGTACTCTTACCTGGAAAATCCCATGGATGGAGGAGCCTTGTAGACTACAGTCCATGGGGTTGCAAAGTCGGACATGACTGAGCAACTTCACCATATATATGTATATATAAAACATATTTTTTAACCTACCAAACAGGCAGAAGTTATAACCTAGAGAACAAAGCATGCACATTTAGACAACACATTTCAGTAAAGGAAAATGATGAGCAGAGGTAACAAGTTGGCAGACTTTTTAAGCAAATACTCTACTTGGCAAATGCTCAGTGCAAGAAAGAAAGCAGAGTCTAATTACAATACTGGGGTATTTCTTTGCACTCTCTATGTGTTGGTCTCATTTATTCTGCCCATTCTATGACTTGGGCTTCCCAGGTTGGCGCTAGTGGTAAGAAACCCACCTGCCAGTGCAGGAGATACAGGAGATGTGGGTTCTATCCCTGGGTTGGAAAGATCCTCTGGAGCAGGAAATTGCAACCCACTCCAGTATTCTTGCTTGGGAAATTCCACGGACACAGGAGCATGGTGGACTACAATACATATGGTTGCAAAGAGTTGGACATGACTTAACACACACACACACGTGCACACACACACATTCTATGACTTATTGGAGCTAGTTGTGATGCACTCACTTCCATTCAGATCTGTTGAAATAAATGTCTTGGCCAAAGATGAAACTGCTCGCATCTAAGATGCCATGTCAGCAAACTTAGATAAGTTTTGTGTCCTTGTTACTCTTTCTCTTGACTGGAAGTACCATATATAGCCAGTCAGCCACCCCCCACCCCTCCCCAAACCCCAGGCCAATTCTGGGCTCCATTCTGGGCTTCTTTCTTCCTTAATTTATCTTTTTATTTAAGGATAATTGCTTTAGAGAATTTTTCTGTTTTCTGTAAAACCACAACATGAATCAGTCAAAGGTATACATATATCCCCACCCTTTTGAAGCTCCCTCCCATCTCCTTCCCCATCCTACCCCTCTATGTTGATACAGAGCCCTTATTTGTGTTTCTTGAGCCATACAGCAAATTCCCATGGGCTATTTATTTTACATAAGGTAAAGTAAGTTTCCATGTTACTCTTTCCATACATCTCACCCTCTCCTCCCTTCTCCCCATGTCCATAAGTCTATTCTCTATGTCTTCCTTGTTCTTTACTCTTTATCCTATAAAAGCTTTCCGTTTTCCATCCTATTTTACAGTTTTCCAGCTCTTGGAGATAGAGACTACCTTCTTCATAAAGTGTTAAATTTCTTTGTATCACCTGAATTATCTTCCTTAGTCATTTTTTTTAACACATCAAACTTCTTTTACCTATGTTCTGAATTATTCTTAAGTATTATGTGTATGAGCATGAACAGTTACATAATGATATGTATATGTATCACAGACGTATAACACACACACACGAACACACACACACACACACACACACATACACAGAAAGACAAAAAATTCAAAGGCAAAACATGAGGAGACATGTTATTTGTGGAATACTGGGTAATGTCCTCAATTTTTCTCTTACTTTGACCAGTGTATGACCTAATTCTGTCTGTAGAAGACAACTTCAAAAAGAGCTATTTTAAAATTCCCTATAACTGTCAATGTGAAGAATATAGCTTATGAGAAGATCCCATGAGAATTGTACTATATATTATTGGGAAAAAAAGAAAAGTATATTTTGTCAGACATTGTACGCGTGAATGTGTGTGCTTTGCTAAGCTGCTTCAGTCTTATCTGACCCTTTGTGACCCCATGGACTATAGGCCACCAGGCTTCTCCTGGAAATCCATGGAATTGCCAGGCAAGTAAACTGGAGTGGGTTGACATTTCCTTCTCCAGGGCATCTTCCTGACCCAAGGATTGAACCTGTATTTCCTGCATTGTCAGGCAGATTCTTTACCACTGAGCCAGAGGGAACCCCAGTATAATACTGAGTTGGCAGAAAGGTTTGCATATCTATATGAAGATATCCATAATATCTTTTGGAAAAACTGAATGAACCTTTTGGTAAACCCAATGTATAGTCAACTTATTTTTTGTTTCTGATTCAAATTACCTAAGGTCCTACATCATTTTTTGTTTCATTTTATTTCCAGTGTCCCATATAGTTACTTCCTGCACACTGCAGACATTCAATATATGTTTTGAATAAAAAATGAATCAACATTCAAATATATTTATAAGGTTTAAGCTTTGCCAGTGTAGTTTCAACAACTGTCATGTCTCACCTGGATTTTGCAATCCCTTCTTAACCAGACTCCTGGTCTACAATTTTGTCCCTTTGATAGAATTCCCCACTTATACTGCTCTCCTGACATCACCACCGCTATGTACTATGCTGGGTTAGAAACTCCGTAAGACCCTGGACTTTGGCTAACACATTCAACCAGGTATATTCCCCCACTTTCTTGGTGCATAAGAAACAATAAATTTTTGTTGAACAAAAACAATAGCAACAACAGCACCCTCCTCCCCAGCCAAACGTTCTTCCTCTAGGTAAGCTTCATTTTTTTTTTCCTGTGTCTCCAACAAATCTAAACTGCAGCAGGACTTTCATCTTCTCTCTTGAGTAATGAGAATGTAAGGAGTACAACATATTGGACAGAATACATGACTGGTGAGTGAAAAGTTTTAACAGAAAGAATGAGAGGCTAACGTTACGATTGGTAAAGTTGGTAGGACAGAGGTCAGAGAAACTGTCACCAATGACATCAGTCTGCTTCTCCAAAGCAAGGAGTTCTGAAAATGCAAGCCAGCAATTGCTGAAAATCCAGGATCATCTCACCCTGAAGCCCCTGTCAATCTCACCAAACTCTGAGAAGCTCTACTTCTCTTTCAATCTCCATCATTAACATCAGTGATGCTCAGGAAAATCTCTCAGCAGCTATTTTGGACCTCACCTTTGCTCATTCACATTTATGACTCCATCTGGAAAATAAAGACCTCCCTTCCTCTTTTGCCCAAATCTTTATTGTAATTGCCCATTGAATGTTGGCAGATTCTGACAGGAGGAAGGGAATCTTGGGAGATTAGACTTTTCTACAGTGCAAGTTAAATCCCAGAGGTGGGTGCCACAATGCTACTGAACTGAAAATAAATAACCAAGCACACATACTTCCCCAGAAAGTTAGGACTCTTGGAAAAAAGCTACAGTTTCCCCCACTCATTTATTTTCCTTCACATAATATTGTTGTTGTTATTCTTTTGTTTCATTTTTGCTTTATGGTTGTCTTTCTGCCTTATTCTGTGCATAAATCTTAGGTGAATCTAACTTAGATTTATCACCCACCTGGCACCTAACTCAATTATCTGGTCCCAGCTTCTGTATTAAGTGTACAGTACTTCTGTAACACTTCACATTTTCAAGGGAAATGTTTGATTTATCTAAAGTACTAACTAGGCTGTGTATTGTAACCTGCTCTAATTTTATTTTGCTCTTAAAATTTCCTGTCCCACTAGAATAAAAACTATAAGGCTTTCTCATAACTCTACATATATTATCTTACAGGAAGATTAGGTATTCTCATTAATATTAATAAATATGCTAAAGTTATTAGAGGACTGTTATTCATAAGCAAAATAACAAAAATATTTAATGATAACTCTCCTTTAACATAATTAGTTTGGTTAAATAAATACCTGTTGAGGTGTTTTTTATTTTGTTTTGAACAAAATATTTGCTTCATTTTAGCTTTATTTCACTTTTCCCTACTGCCCTTTCTGTGTTAATTATTTAATAGCTAGATGCTAAAAGACCTAGGAGAAATGAAAAGGTTATTAAATAAGTGTTAACAGGCAATTAAAAATCTCTGTAAATGGCTCATTGTCCCCAGCAATTCATACCCATATTTTATGGTTGCCAAGAACTCTTGTCATGAGATCAAAAATCACTATGACCCTCCATGTTCACAGGAATCCAAACATTTACAAAATACATTATACATTTCTCTAAAAGTGAACATTTATCACTATCCATGCACACTCTTGCAGTGTCTTCATTAAAAAAAAAAAAAAGAAGTATTTCTGATTAGAAATTTTTCCAGGGGCTCTTGACCAATTAAGTATAGATTTCTGGACTGAGACAGAATTGTCCCTGGATCTCTGTCCCTCCCCATTTTAACGCAACCCTTTTGTATGCCACTGGTATTGACAATTGAATACACTTTTTTGACTGTCATTGTTAATGAAAGTGTACCTTTGAGTCTTCTGTAGAAGCCAAACAAAGATTGAGCATCTGGAGTGAAAAATAGTTTTCTGTCTCCTAATCTTTACTTGCTGCTACTGCTGCTAAGTCACTTCAGTCGTGTCCGACTCTGTGTGACCCCAGAGACAACAGCCCACCATGCTCCCGCATCCCTTATACAAACCTCAACAGTCCATTTTAATTTTTGCATGAAACAGAAACTCCCATGAATTAATGCAGTTCTCCTAAGTACTACATTGGTATGAACCAATAGCTAGACCAATTGCCACTTTGCATCTCGTGAGGATGAAACCACCATATAGCACAGGTAAGACTTATTATTTTATGATGTTTTCAGTCTTTCTTTTCTGTTTGGAGTATTTATTAGCACCTCCAATTTTAGCTTTTTCAAATACTGTCTGCTTTCTCCAATTTGCATAGATAGTTAAAGTATATGTAAGTTTGAATAGACTCCAGGAATTGGCAATGGACAGGGAGGCCTGGCGTGCTGTAGTCCATGGGATTGTGAAGAGTCGGACATGACTGAGCAACTGAAGGGAAATGATACACATTTCAGTTGTATGAATGACGATGATTCTCTCTGTGTGTGCCAATGCAATGAGATCGCTATGTGTTCTCACACATCAAGTGCACACACATACACAACACAGAAACACCCACACATACGCAGTGGTGAAATACAACCACCAAACATCTTTGTTAAAATAAGGTCCGGGCATGACATTTGTTTAAAACTTAATGTGATTCATTTTGTCAAAATTTACAATTTCCCTCAGTGATTAACTGCGCATGTTCAGCCTCAGATGGAAAGATGATTGATGTTGAATGTCAAAAATAGTTGGGCACAGACCTTTCTGCGTGTCACTGGCTGTGACTGTGATGTGAAACTATAGTGCTCGAACAGGGAGGAAAACGTGTCTCCTTGATTAAACCCCCCACTGTTTAAATGCAGGGCACCGAGCACTAGGAAGAGGAGACAAGCTGTCACCATCAAACGGGTTCTGATAATAAACTTTCAGGCATGAAGGGTGAAAGTGTTCTCTAACCTTAATTCATGTCATTGTTTTAAGAGCTTATGTTCACAGCATTCATGGAAAATGACTAAGGGTGCTAATATCTTACAAACTGCATAAATTAAACGATGGCCAGAGGTGCTTGCTGTCTTGACAGCACTGAAAGGATGTTAGGTAAAGGTGTGATGCTTCGGAACTAGCTCAAGTGACCTTTCCAGGTGTGTAAATTCCAAGCCCACCTATTGTAATTATATGTGATGACTGAACAGATATTATGCAGGCAGGAATTGAATGCAAATAAAGTCAATATAGATTTTATACAAAAATGTTCTAGTTCTCAGCAGGCTATAATTTGCAGAAACAACAGTTAAGCTTCCAAAATAAGACCCTTTAAAGAGGAACAAATCACTGGGAGAAGCAGGACAAGGAAAGACATGATAAGAGAATTAATGCTTGTCAGTTTGTTGGAATATGAAATCATTATAGGTAACGCAGTACATACCAAACAGAAAATCTTCACCAAAGGCATGATGGTAATGCAGTGATCTTATATCACCAGAATACATTTCAATTTAAGCATTAACTTGGTTTGTTTCAGGTAAATTGTCCTTTTTCCGATGAGGAACTTTCAGCCTGGTAAGTTAGCACTCTTTTCCATCTGCTTAAATGTTCTGAGGTCCCTCTTGCTGACTGGTGTCACTTTAATATTTTTTCCTAATTTATTATTTAATTGGGATATAATAACTTTACAATATTGTGTTAGTTTCTGCTGTGCATCAGTGTTAATCAGCTATGTGTTAGTTGCTCAGTTGTGTCTGACTCTTTGGGACCTCATGGACTGTAGCCTGCCAGGCTCCTCTGTCTATGGGATTCTCTGGGCAAGAATACTAGAGTGAGTTTAACTAAATGTATACATACATCCTCTCCCTTTTGAGCCTTGCTCCCACCCCACTCCCATCCCACCTCCTAGATAACATTACGCACACAAAAGATAACATTTCTGTGATACTACCATTGTGAGCATTGTTGTTGTTGTTTCGTTGCTAAGTCATGTCCAATTCTTTGTGACCTCATAGGCCTTCGGCCACCAGGCTCCTGTGTCCATGGGATTTCCCAGACAAGAATACCTGAGTAGGTTGCCATTTCCTTCTCCAGGGGATCTTCCCCACCCAGGGATCAAACCTGTGTCTCTTGCACTGGCTTGCAAATTCTTTACCTCTGAACCACCAGGGAAAGCCCATTGTGATCATAACTTGCATTATTAATATTTAGAATATGATTTTTCAAATGTGGAAAAAGCAGAATTTTTGAAGTCACCGCATTTTAACGTTTAAAGGGAACTTACAATTAATCTTTTACTCTTTCATAAATACAATCCAATGGAATATTCTTTCGTTTTGAAACTGCATTGATGTGTCATTGGAGGATAGGTTTATTCTCCATTTTTGCACACTTTATTTGCATCATATCTATTTGAATACGATAATAAGGAATATATCTGCATGTAAAGACAGAACTCACATGTGCATATATAATTATAATTATAAAACCCTGATGTTTGGAAAGATTGAAGGCAGGAAGAGAAGGGGACAACAGAGGATGAGATGGTTGGATGACATCACTGATTCAATGGACATGAGTTTGAACAAGCTGTGGTAGTTGGTGATGGACAGGGAAGCCTGGCGTGCTGTAGTCCATGGGGTTGCAAAGAGTCAGAAACAATTGAATGACTGAACTGAATTGATCTGATTCTTCTTTAAGGATTCCTGAAAATATAGATTATTTAAAACTACAATTCACTCACTTTTTCTGGGAAGCATAGCAAAAATGATAAATAATTAAAGTTATGCATTAAAAAATCTGGGGGATCAACTATCCATTTCATGGCAAACTCTTCCTTATCCAGTTGAAAAATTGCACATTTAATTTTATATCTCAGAAAAATTCAGAATTCTTTAAATTGTGGTTCTGTTAACCTGTTGCGTTCTTTTACTAAGAAAAAATAAAAACTAGCAGTAGGCAATAGCTTTATCAGGATTGGCAAAGTGATCTCAATTTGTGTGGCAAGCAATTAATGAACATGGTATCTATCATAAAAATAAGCAGAAGATGAATATTCATTGTATGTCCTACTGTTTAAGCAGGTTCTTACATTAGTCGACATTAGCATAGCCTGGTTATTCATAAGGTGAAATATAATTTCAAAAGTTATGCTTCTACATCTTTTGACATCACTAACCTGGAGCTACTGACAAAAGGAATCATTTCAAACAGGGGCTTGACACTAGTAGAGTAAAATAACCCAAAGGCTGACAAGGAGAGGGAGCAAAGGCAGAGGACCAGCCAACTTTCTCTCAGCTCCAGAGCCACAGTATCAGAAGGTACAAGCCATTAGCTCTAAGGGGTTGTAAATAACTCTACTATTTTAGACTTTATCATGCAAACACTTCAGCTTCTTAGTAGGAGTAAACCTACCTCTTCTTAGTAGAGGTAAATCACAAATATGTGTGTATAAGTGTAATATATGCTGACAATTGGAAGAAAGTGAGAGTGTTAGTTGCTTAGTCCTATCTGACCCCCTGTGACCCATGGACTGTAGCGTTTCAAGCTGTTCTGTCCATGGGGTTCTCCAAGGAAGAATACTGGAGTGGGTAGCCATTTCCTTCTCCAGAGGACCTTCCTGACCCAGGGATCAATCTAGGTTTCCTGCATTGCAGGCAGATTCTTTACCATCTGAGCCACTGGGGAAGCCCCATACTGACAATATTTCAAGTTATTTTAGTTGTCATAAGTCCTGAACTTTAATATATTAATCTCCTCAGCATATATTACTCTTCATATTATTAAAATACCACATATGCTGCTGCTAAGTCGCTTCAGTCGTGTCCGATTCTGTGTGACCACATAGACGGAAGCCCACCAGGCTCCCCCATCCATGGGATTCTCCAGGCAAGAACACTGGAGTGGGTTGCCATTTCCTTCTCCAATGCATGAAAGTGAAAAACGAAAGTGAAGTTGCTCAGTCGTGCCCGACTCTTAGCAACCCCATGGACTGCAGCCCACCAGGCTCCTCTGCTCATGGGATTTTCCAGGGAAGAGTACTGGAGTGGGGTGCCACTGCCTTCTCTGAAAATACCACATATAGTTTACATCAAATCTCATTGGAAAGATTTTCTAGTATTTAGTTGACTTCCCATAGTGGTGACCACTTGGTATTATATACTTGATATTATACTAGACATTATATACTCAGCAAAGGATATTGCCACATAAATATGCAGAAAATGTAATTAAGTATAATAATGACACCAGCATGAGTCACATTATTTTATTTAAACTTCCAAATAGTTTCATATGATATACACTTAAAAGGATAAGATAATTCAGAGTGAGGTTACATTTTGGCTAACAGAAAAGGTGTAAACAGAGATCAGTTCAGTTCAGTCACTCAGTTGTACCTGATTCTTTGCAACCCCATGAATCGCAGCACGGCAGGCCTCCCTGTCCGTCACCAACTCCCGGAGTTCACTCAGACTCACATCCATCGAGTCGGTGATGCCATCCAGCCATCTCATCTGCTGTCGTCCCCTTCTCCTCCTGCCCCCAATCCCTCTCAGCATCAGGGTCTTTTCCAATGAGTCAACTCTTTGTATGAGGTGGCCAAAGCATAGGAGTTTCAGCTTCAGCATCAGTCTTTGCAATGAACACTCAGGACTGGTCTCCTTTAGAATGGACTGGTTGGATCTCCTTGCAGTCCAAGGGACTCTCAAGAGTCTTCTCCAACACCACAGTCCAAAAGCATCAATTCTTCGGTGCTCAGATTTCTTCACAGTCCAACTCTCAAATCCATACACGACCACTGGAAAAACCATAGCCTTGACTAGACAGATTTTTGTTGGCAAAGTAATGTCTCTGTTTTCTAATATGGTATCTAAGTTGGTCATAACTTTTCTTCCAAGGAGTAAGCATCTTTTAATTCCATGGCTGCAATCACCATCTGCAGTAATTTTGGAGCCCCCCAAAATAAAGGCTGACACTGTTTCCACTGTTTCCCCATCTATTTCCCATGAAGTGATGGGACCAGATGCCATGATCTTCATTTTCTGAATGTTGAGCTTTAAGCCAACTTTTTCACTCTCCTCTTTCACTTTCATCAAGAGCCTTTTTAGTTGCTCTTCACTGCCATAAGGGTGGTGTCATCTGCATATCTGAGGTTATTGATATTTCTCCTGGCAATCTTAATTCCAGCTTGTGCTTCCGCCAGCTCAGCGTTTCTCATGATGTACTCTGCATAGAAGTTAAATAAGCAGGGTGACAATATACAGAGAAGATAGAAGTGGACAAATAGAAAATAGATTAAGAAGTCAAGTGCATATGTAAAACATAATAATAGAGATATTGAAAATATCTCACTGAGACTGTGGAGTTAGACTAGCTTGTCCTAGGGAATGACAGGCAAATACAGAAAGAATAGAATGAAGGGAGAAGGGAAAGGGAAGTGCAGAGTGACATAGAGAATATCCTAAAATCAACTCTCATAATCTTTTCCAGCAGAATTTAAATTTGTTAAACATTTTAGTAATCTGCCAGTGTCTCCTCTGATTCCCCACCCTTAACACATCCTGTACTAAATCTACTACCTAACAGCTCTCAGATCACAAAAGTACACACTGCTGTATTTAAAATGGATAACCAACAAGGCCCTACGCTACAGCGCTGGAACTCTGCTCAGTGTTACATGGCAGGCTGGATGGGAGAGGAGTTTGGGGAGAGAATGGATACATGTATATGTATGGCTGAGTCCCCTCACTGTTCACTCGAAACTATCACAACATTGTTAGTCAGCTGTACCCCAGAGCAAAATAAAAAGCTTAAAAAATAATAACATAAGTGAAAGAGCTTCCAAATTCTGTCTCAGTTTTCCCTAGTGTTTGCCCAGGTTCTTCTGGCCTGGGGACCCTGAGATCAGAAGGATTATTGCCTACAAGGAGCATAGCACGACACTCAGGCCAGGGTGGAGGAAAAGGGGACCACAATAGGAGAAGAATACGAAAATCAGGACAGCATTGCCAGGGGTGTATAAAGCACAAGTTTAGAGGCTAATTTTGTATTGTTGGGCAACTAAATGCCTTCCTCCTCGGCATCCCGCAGTAGCCACCACATGCCTACACGGTTTTATTCTCCATGCAATCAGAGTTATCTTTTCAAAATGCACATTTGAAAATGCCTCCCCCATTAAAATAAAATAGGTGGAATGCATTCTCATTGTTCTTCCAGTGTAGACCACATTCTTCATGGTGTCTGGGAGATGCTACACGTTACTTTTTATTCTGCTACACTTTTAACGTTGGACTGTATTACAAAGCAAGCCTTTCTTTAGCACTAGCTCCTTCTTCCAATAGGAGCTTTGCCTATATTAATGCTAGCCCATCTCTTTGGAAAACTTTTGCCTCCTTTCTTTACCTCAGTAGCGCCTATAGTGGTTGTATGTTTTGTCTCAGTGTCTGAGGTGGTTACTTTTATAGTCAACTTGACTGGACTGGTAAAGTATTATTTCTGATTGTGTCTGTGAGGATGGTTCAGGAAGAGATTAGCATTTGACTATACTGTCTTAATTTCCACAGCTTTATAATGTCTTGAATTCTGGTNGGAGTTCTCTCATACTCACGTCCATTGAGTCAGTGATGCCATCCAGCCATCTCATCCTCTGTCGTCCCCTTCTCCTCCTGCCCCCAATCCCTCCCAGCATCAGAGTCTTTTCCAATGAGTCAACTCTTCACATGAGGTGGCCAAGGTACTGGAGTTTCAGCCTCAGCATCATTCCTTCCAAAGAACACCCAGGGCTGATCTCCTTCAGAATGGACTGGTTGGATCTCCTTGCAGTCCAAGGGACTCTCAAGAGTCTTCTCCAACACCACAGTTCAAAAGCATCAATTCTTCGGCACTCAGCCTTCTTCACAGTCCAACTCTCACATCCATACATGACCACAGGAAAAACCATAGCCTTGATTACCATTCATCTGTTGATGGGTACTTGGGTAGCTTCCATGTCTTGGCTGCTGTAAACAATGTTGCTATGAACACTGGGTGCATGTTTTGAGAAATGAGTATTTAAAACTGAGTTTTGGGACTAGGGAACTTTGTAGAGAGGGGGGCAGTATGAGGGTGGTTAGTTAAAGAATGGAAAGCATATGGCAGTTTTAGAGAACAGCCCTGCAGGAGATAACAAGGTGGGTCAGAAAAGGGAGTGAAACATCCCTGTGGAGAGAGCAAGCATATTCACTCACTGCTAAAGGTGTGTGTGTGTGTTGGGGGTAGGGAGGGTGCAATTCTCACTGGTGGCTTTCTTATGTGGTGCCCTCCAAAGAGACACATGAGCAGGGAGAGGCTTGTGGCCGGGCTCCTTCCTGGGCTTTTCAAGGAAACATGGAATGTCTCATCTAACTAAGTCAGTGCTTATAGAGAGAGAAGGCAATTACGAGCTAGGCCGGAAACACAAAGTAAAGAAAGGACCTGGTTTGGGGAAGGGGAGCAGCTTCAGCCGACCAGACACACACAGGGAAGTGGACCAAACAGACTCTTCTACCTCGTTCCTCCCTGCTCACCCCAATATCCTCTTGCCTCTGGAAAAGGTGGGGCCTGGGTAAAACTGAGACGGCCCATCCACTTCATCTGACAGGTGAGGAAGTCCCCAGGATTTCCAGAACTGCCCCATTAGTCTCACACAGATGCTCAATATTTCATGAAAAACTTACTCTTTTGACTGGAAGAAAAAAAAAAAAGATAAAATGCAAACTCTTTTGAGGAAGCAGGGTAGCTTGAAAGAACAGTGGATCAAGAGTCCAAAAGCCTGGCCTCATTTGACCCTTCACCTAAGCAGATCACCTCATCTGTAGTTTCTCAACAGACTGCCCCCTTCTAAAACCCTAGAGAGTCTTTAAATCTACCTTGGTTTCCAGGTTCCACTCAGATTCACTAAGTCAGAAGTTCCAGAAGCTGAATTCACTACCTGCATTGTACAGGTTTTGTGTGGTACTCAGTGCTATTCACTGGCTATTTCCTGTCCAGCTCACTTCTGGGAACCAGGAGGAGTTTGCATTCCCTGCCCTCCTGTGGTTGTGTGGGGCTGTGTGACTGATTCTGGCCACTGAGTTGTGAGTGGAAAGGGCCAGTGTCTGCTCCTGGCTGAGCACTGGATGGTCAGAGTGAGATAGTCCTCCATTGTCTCCCTCTGGCACTGGGATCAGCCACTTTGGGGTTTCTGACTTACCACAAGGAGCAGAGCACCCTGCATACCTGCTATAGATACAGAGCCTGAGGGAAAAGTAATTCTTGTCAAGATAAGCTACTTGGATGGGGAGCTTGCTGCTTAGCACAGCACAGCCTGGTTCAGATCAACTGATACTTATCCTGCAGTGATTCTTATACAGTTAGCCTGATGCTGGCTAAGAACCTCTGGCTAGGTGACCTTCAGGTACTTTCCATATCTAAACGTTTTTGGTTCTGGAAGCAGGTATTAACTGCTGATAAGATGCTAACTGGCCATCAGATTGGTGAAGCCCTTCTGAGGTATTTCTGCTGCATAATGGCTGATGAAGGGGGATATCTAGAGCAGAGCAGAACTCTCAGAGAGCAACTCTAGGTAGGAGCAAGGGGACACATTCCCAAGACTCAGATCACTACTGGGGCAAAGGCCAACTGGGCAGCTAGAATTCCTGCATTTACCATTTCAACATTTCCTGGAGCTAGAAATTTTAGAATGGGTGGATAGATCTGCCTTGGGATAGGGAGAGGGGGTTAGAGATTCATCATGAGTAAAGATAGTCCTCTGAAATTCAGTTGCCTGGAAACTCTTTTGTGAGTTTGAGGACTAATCTCCTTAGTATCAGAACTGGGGTCACCTCAACCCACTTTTGGGCTTCCCTGGTGGCTCAGATGTTAAAGAATCTGCCTACCATGCAGGAGATCTGGGTTTGATCCTTGGGTTGCAAAGATTCCCTGGAGAAGGGAATGGCAACCCACTCCAGTATTCTTGTCTAGAGAATTCCAAGGACAGAGGAGCCTGGTGGGCTACAGTCCATGGGGTTGCAAAGAGTCAGACATGACTGAGCAGCTAACAATCCACTTTTAGGGTAAACCGTCATCCTGGTGTTCCTAAAACTGTCCTGGTTTTAGCACTGGAAGTCCGGTGTCCAGAGAAATCCTCACTTCTGGGCAAACTGGGACAGCTGGTCACTATACGGGCCTCGTTGTTTCTTTCCAGTTACATCACTATAAAGGTGAACTCCCACCACCCCACCTCCAATCCACTCTGATCTCTGGTTGCTGGCAAAGTTAGATTTCAAGATCTTTCCATGTGCTCCAGCTCAAGTCAGGAAAAAATAAACCCTCAACAGCTTCTGTTCTACAGAAAGAGGTTTACAGATTTCAATATGCCAGCCAAAAAGAAGAAAATATTCTCAGCTTGAGTCTTGTGCCAGCCTAATAGGCAATGGCAATGATGGGTGGTTTCCAATGGGAGATTTTCGCCCCGATCTGATTTTGAACCTCACGGCTCTGCCACTTGACGGCATCCAGGTTTCCAGACACTGGCAGGGATGCCACAGTCTGTCACCATCAGGGCTGCTATGAATTTTCCTGTTCTGACAACTAGACAAGATGTCTTTTGAAGGATGTTTAGTACTTGGATGGTTTGTTTTCAAGGTAGATGAGCCCCAAAGTAGAGTTGCTTCAGAAAATATTAAATGTTGGAGACTGGTCTGTATACTACTTAAAGAGTCTGCTTAAATAGTTAGTTACATGGTTAAATACTTTTCATTCTGCAATTAAATCAATGCACTGACCTTTTGCTGAAAATGGTTTTGAAGAACCGAAGGGGAGTTGTGGAAAATGACTGAAATCCTGAATGATTAAAGCTGATACACCGTTTGTTTCACCTCTGGCTTGTATAAGGTGTTATGAAGTGACTAAGGGGATTATACTGAGCTTTAAGAAGATAACTCAGAAGTGAACTATTTGCCAGGATGTCGTTCTACTCTGCAGCCCAATAGAAAAGAGAGGGATGCAAGGAGAGGCCAGATTGTCTCTAGTTTTATTACCCTTCTCTTCTTTTTAATTCTCAGAGGTATTGAGTCCCAGACTAGAGGTTGTTGTAGACACAGTTTGCCCCTGGAATGATGCACAAAAGGAAATAGAGTGCCAAAGGAACTATCTGCTTCCACGGAGACACAATTAGGAAGAATTGCGAGAGCGTAAGATGTCAGTCACAACGAGTGGAAAGATAAGGAGGGAAAGTGAAGGCATTCTCGAGTCAGAGAAAACCCAGAGTCACTGGGAGGCAGAGGCACTGGGTTCCTAGGAAACACAATTTGTGAAATGTTAAAACAGGCTTTTTGTTTCAGACATTCACTCTGGAAAAATTCTACCCTTTATTCTTTTAGATTAAGTTCAGTCCTCCTGGGAGCACTTGTATTATATTCAACTGTCCCTTGGACTAGGATAACGTGTGTATATGAGTGGATTGATCACATAGGTTTTATTCTGCTGGCAGTTGAGCATGGCCTGTGAGGGGCGGGGAAACCAGAAGGCCAAAAGGTATAGGAACAAATATTGTGAAATGCAACAAACAGTACTTGCCCTACTTCAACACTTTTCCAATAGCCAAAAATTGGACTGGGCTTTGTCCTCACCAACCTCCTGGTGAATTTAACCTTGGTAGCATTTGTGGGAGCAGATCTCACCTTCCTTTTAACTCCAAGGAGCCAGTCAGCCTCCTTCATAGCTTTCTAAGTCATGGGCTTTGAGGGAGACACCAATGTTTGAGGAATGGGTTCTTAGAGGAAGCTGTCCTGGGAATCTCATCTGTCTCTGACAGGCCACATCATTCACTCAGAACACCAGGATTCCAACATCTTTGAGATCTTTAAGTCTGTGGTTCTGGAAAGAGGAGCTTATCAGAAAAAGAACAAGCTTGCATTTTCCTTTAGAAAAAATAAAGATCTGACTGAATGGAGGAAAAATAAACAATTTAAATTGAAGATGTAGATATTGCCTAAAATGAAAATTGATTATTTTAATGCATTTTTCAAAAGAGCATGTTTTTAAAAATTAATCAGTTTTTATTTTTTCTTTCTTTCTTTTTCTCTTCTTTTGTCTGCACTGGCTCTTCATTGCTGTGTACAGGCTTTCTCTAGTGGTGGCAAGTGGAGGCTTCTCTTCCTTGTGGTGCAGGGACTTCTCATTCTGGTGGCTTTTCTTCTTGCAAAGCATGGGCTCGTAAGTGTATGGGCTTCAGTAGTTGTGACACACAGGCTTAGTTGCTCCAAGGCATGTGGAATCTTTCCAGACTAGGGATTGAACTTGTGTCCTCTGCATCGGCAGTTGGATTCATAGCCATTGTACCGACAGGGAAGTGCTCAAAAGAACATGTTTTAAATATTGATTCAAAGTTAGATTAAAAAGTCAGATATGGAACAACTACCTAAACGAAGGCAAAATAGATTACGGTAAAGGAAATTTTTACAAACTATTACTTCACATAAGACCAGCAAATAAAATTTAATTTATATAAGAATTTTAGTAGCAGAATAAATAAGTGAAGTTTTTCAGAATATTAGAATCTTTCAGAAGTGTATTCATTCTCATAAATAATGATTTATATATAGCAAAGTGAAGTGAAAGTCGCTCAGTCGTGTCTGACTCTTTGTGATTCCATGGAATTCTTCAGGCCAGAATACTGGAGTGGGCAGCCTTTCTCTTTTCCAGGGGATTTCCCAATTGAAGGATCGAACCCAGATCTCCCACGTTGAGGGTGAATTCTTTACCAGCTGTCACAAGGGAAGTGCAAGAATACTGGAGTGGGTAGCCTATCCCTTCTCCAGTGGATCTTCCCAACCCTTCTGCAGATTGGATTTGAATTTTTTTAGGTAGTTTTTCTGGTTGTAAAATTATTAAAGATTTCATCACCTCTTTAGGCCTCTAAGAAGGTATCTAAAGGGTGATATGACCCTTCCTACTGCCTCCAAGCTTTCAAGCAGTGGGTAGTTCAAATGATTCAACTATCATTGCTGATATCAATGTCAATTTTGACACAGTGTATGCATTAGACACAATGTATTGGTTAAAGTCATCTCAATTCTGTGAGAAAGTCTAACTCCTTTACCAAATTGAACCAAGTTCCTTTAAGACTCTCTTAAAGTATAGTGGCCACCATCATACTTAGAGCAAATGAGAGAGATCCCAAAGAAAGGATGAACCTTGGTGAACAAGAATCAGGGCACAAAGCTCTACTTCCCTTTCATATCAAGTTTCCACATTTTGCTGGTCTTGGAGGATCTGAGGAGCCTGACTTTTTTTGTTGTTTTTTTTTTTAAGACAGTCAGCATGCTGCTCTATAATTTCCATGAAATTACAAATTCTGCTTAAAATTGAAAGCCTCTAATGTAGTCAGGGTGCTGGGCTTGTGGGTGATTGGTGCAGGGCTGAGGTCCCATGTGGCCAAAGCTGATGAATCTGAGTGAATACTGCAGTAGCCCAGGGCAGGAAAAGCCAGGGGAAAAAAAATCTAGGGATTGCCCAAGGCCAAGCTGGGGAAGATGAATGCTGTGATCAAGTCTTAGGAAATGAGCACAGAGCTAGGATAAGAGACAAGCCTAAAAGTTAGAAAACAGATAGACTGGAGATGGAATGCAGACCAAGCAGTGAGAAAGGCAGGGGATTCAAGAGGACTCCATGGTCTTAGTTGAAAATTTAGACTCCTGCCTTTTGATCCAGTCCATGGTCTGTTTACATGATCTTAAAGGACTCTTGATGACCATGTATACTCTATCATATGCTGTAGTATAAGATCCTCCGTCATTTTCCTATTGTGAGATTACAGTGGTTTTTAAGATTGATTCTCATTTTTCATACATTTAAAAAGGAATATTGCTAAATAGATCTAAATTTGCCAATTTAGGAAGAAAAATATAGATGATCATCATTAACAATATAAATACATTTAAGAGGAAGGGGAAATCTGAAAGCCATAAGGGTGATCAGTGTTTTAGACACCAAGTGACTGAATCCTGAAAAAAAAGTAGTGAATGAATAGGCAACATCTTGGAGACATATTCAAGACATGTACTTTTTCCTTAATACAAAACATTGTAGATGGAAAAAAGTTAGAGATTTTCTTTTTTAATGAGGAATAAATAAAGTCAGGGCTAAATTAGATGGTGAAGATTCACCTCAGATTGTTATCGTATTTTTTAAAAACTTGCTCTAAATTCAAGGGCCATTTGTTAATTTTAAAAGCCTTTGAGGCTATTTGTACTGAGTTTTTGTCTTGTAGACAAGGAATATGTGATTTATGGCCAAAGGAATGCTCTCTGCTGTCTGTGCATCAGGAAGGCCAATCAGTTCGGTCACGAAGCCCAAGGGAGCATCACCCATCACCTGGTAAATGCTGATTGAAAGGCAGGTGTGGTAACCAGGGCTAGGACCCTCCCTGCAAGCCAGTAAAAGCCAAGAAGATGGATCTTGTACCTGGAGTCAATCACATCTAAAAATATTTTTGCTTCTGAAGTAATACTTGAGCAAGGTCTTTAAGAAAAACCAGGAGGGGAACTGGTTCAGAGTTCCTAGAAGGTTGGGAGGACACAGAAAAGTTCAGTACTGGGACTGTGAGAACCCTTTCACAGGGCGAAGAGCAGCAAGGCCAGGACATCCTGCTTCTCCCAGTCTGGTTCTGACATCATGCCTTAGACATCCTAATCACAGTCCAACACTGTGGTACCCAGTGCTGTGTGACTTTGAGCTGATTCTCTGCAGTCTGCCCTCTTAGGCGGCCCTTGTTGAGCCCCTAATCAAGATATTACTCACAGTCTTCCCAGTAGAAGCCTAGGACATGCTGGAATATCTGGAATCCTGTGGGCAGCTCTTCTTGCTGCTCCCGTCATCTGCAACATCTGCTCACCAGCTGGCCTGCAAATCCCTTGACAAGTTCACAAGGATCGAGGGCTTAGTATCCAAGGTCATTGTACACCAGCCTCTGGCTTTGACAGGTCTGTCCTCTCACATCAGGGGCATTTGATGATCAAAGAACCTTCACGCTACTTGGCAGGTGAGAGAGACTGGGACTTATCTGACATGGGTGTCTGGCAGGGTCCCTCTGCTGGCCCCCTAGATGTTTCACTGCAGCCTGCAGTTCAACAATGACAATTCTAGTTAAGTCACATCTGAAGGAATGTGAACTGATACTGCAGCAAAGTACCAGGAGCGTGATTGTGCTGCAGCCCACTCGGAGTGAGCTAGGTCCTTGTGAATTCCCCCCGAGCACTATTCAGTTGGCTCAGAAAGTTCCCCTGTTCTCTCCTGTACCCAGACACAAGCAACTGCAGTCAGGCAAACTAGTCTTGAGAGGGGACAGTCCAACCCTCTCAAAGCTTTTCTCTCTGCAGAGCTTGCTGGTTGCACTAGCTCCAGAAGTTCCTCGTTGTTGTTGTTGTTGTTGTTTTTGACAAGCATTGAACAAAATACAACTATTGGGGGACAGTTGCTCTCCAATATTGTGTTGGCCTCTGCCACACATCAACATGAATCAGCCACAGGTATACATATGTCGCCTCCCTCCTGAACCCTCCTCCTCCCATCTCCTATCCCATCCCACCCTTCTAGGTTGTCACAAGAGCACTGGGCTGAGCTCGTTGTGTCACACAGAAAATTCTCACTCACCATCTATTTTACATATGGTAATGAGTATGTTTCCATGCTGTTCTCTCAATCTGTCCCACTCTCTCCTTCCTCCACTGTGCTCACAAGTCTGTTCTCTGTATCTGCATCTCTGTTGCTGCCCTGCAAATAGGTTCATCAGTACCATCTTTCTAGACTCCATATGCATACATTCATATACAATATTTGCCTTTCTCTTTCTTACTTCATTTTGTATAATAGGCTCTAGGTTCATCCACCACATTAGGACTGACTCAAATGTGTTTTTTAATAGCAGAGTAATATTCCATTATATGTATGTACCACAATTAGAAGCTCCTCATCTTGCCATGACCTTGGCTCCTTGGCCATCCTACCCTCACTCACCAAAGAGTCCATTATAGGAACAGGCAAGCTCCAAATCTCCCAGCCATTCCTTCCCTTACAGCCCCTGCTACTGTGACCATCTTATGACTGCATGCCGCTCTCCCCAGATCCTATGTACAGGATGACATCTCCCCAGATCCTATGTATAGGACGACATCTGTTGCAGTGGTTCTCAAGTGCAGTCTCTCACCTGTAACATCTATATCATCTGGGAACTTCTGAGAAAAATAAATTCTCCAAGCCAGACCTCCCAAATGAGAAAAACTGGGATTGGAGCCCAGCATTCTATATCTAGCAAGACTACCAGATGATTTTGATATAGGTCAAAATTTGAAATTTTGCATTTCTAACAGTTTTCCAGGTAATGCTGATGCTGCTGATTTGAAGGCCACCCTGAGCACCACTGTTTATGGGTGCCAAAGGACAGTTGTGGTCCGAATCTGGCCCCCTGTTTGTAAATAAAGTTTTATTGGAATGTGGCCACAGCCATTGATTTACATATTGACTATAGATGTTCTCATACTACAGTGGCAGAGTTGAATAGTTACAACAAAGATGATAGAGCCTGCAAAGCTGAAAATATTTATAGATAAATGTGGTTGACCCCTGCTCTGTACAGATATATCCTCTGGTACAGACTATGTGGCCCCTTGCCAAATGGGAGTTTAGGCAAAGACAATAACAATAATAACACAGTGGAGAACTGGACACTCGCTTATTGCTTCTGTCCAGAAATGAAAGGGCTTTCTTCAAACCCATGAGTGCAGCTCTAGCTGAGACCAGAAGTCTCTGGTAGAAGCTATCACTGGCTGTGTGGCTGGGGCTACCCCAGCACTGGGGCCTAGCCTGGTGGCAGAATTAGCAGGTGCACAGAAATGGATAATCAGAAATGCTGGGTTGTCAGTTATGTACAGAAGAAGCTAATTTTTTTAGTGGTATAAGCCTTGATTTAAAAAAAAAAAGCAACTCTACAGATTTTTTAAGGCAGCATATGCATTGCTCTTTCAGATCAACATGTCCAAAAAATGAAAGATTTTAAAGTAAAAGCATATTTGATTAGTTTGGACTTTTTTAAGAGGGATAATTGAATTCTTTCCCTTTAGCAGCTAAGAAATCCTATTTTTTCTCTGTTGACTCTGTCTACAGTGATTAAAAATGCTTTCCCACATATCCTAGTTGCAAGCTTGTCTAGAACAAGAGCAATCTGTAAATGTCTAAAGCTGGAGAGTATCATTAGGTCAGGCTTCCAATTTAGATGTGTGCTTCTGTCCCTGAAATTCATAGAGAAGGAGGATATCCTCTGCCTTGAACAGGGATATTTTCATTTTATCTTAAGAAATACAGGAAATGGGAACAGCCATTCTGAGACAGCAAACTCTGAAGGTCAAGAAGGCAATCTGGTAGAGTGGCAAGAAATAGCTGCTGGAATTTGGCTAGAATTTTTGAATACCCAGATTGAAATCTCAGTCCTGTATTTTTCTACTGCTGTGACTTTGGGCAATTTGCTTATTGCCTCTCTGAACCTATTTCCTCATCTATAGAATAAAGATAATCATATCTAAATCAAAGATAAACTTAATGTGGTATTAAGAAAGTGAAAATCACTTAGTTGTGTCCACATCTTTGTGATCACATGGACTGTACAGTCCATGGAATTCTTTGGGCCAGAATCCTGGAGTGGGTAGCGTTTCCCTTCTCCAGGGGACCTTCCCAACCCAGGGTTCAAACCCAGGTCTTTCGCACTGCAGGCAGATTCTTAATCTTGAGCCACAAAGGAAGCCCTAAAGTGGTATGGGGGCACTCAATAAATGTTATCTTCATTTGTTCCTCTGGCCTGTTGGTACAACTTCTTCCTTTTCTGTTTTAGGATTTCTCTGTTTTGTCATTTCAGAAGATTTAGAAGAACTGACAAAAGAAAGGTGTGGTTCCTTGGGAACAAATTGTGCTGCTTCGGGAGGGCTGAAGGAACGTCCCTAGTATGAGGGAAATGAGCCCTTTATTCATCTCTCCTGGGTGGCTGTCTTTGAAATTTCTTGGTCCTATATTAAATATCCTTATAAGATGCTGAAGGAGAAATTCCTGGCTGAAGGCAAGGATTTAAGGCACATCTTAACACCTGTGTGTGGGTGTGGGGGACTACATGTAGAGATGATTCTAGCAGAATTATCAAAGATAAGATCTAACAGCTCCATAAAGGTAATAATTATTAACTAATATCTCAGCCTCTGTAGTTTTCTGATACCCATCCATTAAAGAGGAGAATCTTTGTGATCGCCAGAAATAAAAATACCTTGTCAGTAGGTGCTTGGTTATTAAAGGCTCTGTGGGTTATGAAGCTAAATTCATTAAATTCCCTGGTGGCTCAGATGGTAAAGAATCCATCTGCAATGTAGGAGACCTGAGTTCGATCCCTAGGTTGGGAACATCCCCTGGAGGGGGGCATGGCAACCCACTCCAGTATTTTTGCCTGGAGAATCCCCATGGACAGAGGAGCCAGGCGGGCTACAGTCCATGGAGACGCAAAGAGTCGGATATGACTGAGTGAGTAACCACACATTAATTTAACAGGTTAATTAGTTTAGAGAAAAGAACTGCTGTGTTCTTGCTATTCAACATGAATTCTCATTCAGGGCAAAGCTCACACCCACTTCCTCAGAGAGGACTTCCCGTTTACCAGTCTGAAGTAACCTCTCTCCAACCATCATGCTCTTACCCCAGTCACATTACTGTATTATTACTTGCAATGATATGATTTATTTTTCTGATTGTTTCCTTTTGGTCTCTCCAACCAGAATGAAAAACTCCTTGGTCTTATTCATTGTAGAATCCCCACGACTCAGAGTCGTATCTGACAGGTACTCAATAAGCAAGTATTTGATGAAAAGCTTGATTTCCTCCCAGAACAATTTTTAAAAATCTGGTTAGAGGAAAAAAATCTGGCTAGAATTTGAGTTCCACTGTAAAAAGGGAACTTTAAAACCTAAATGATGTGGTCTCTCCTTTTAGAAAGAATTTCTTCTATTGTTGGGTTGGTGGTTATTATTCATTCACTCATTTCTAATCCTTATGCCTTTTATTTCTAGGCTTACTGTACTGGTTCAGTCAGTACAATATTGAATATAGTCTTAATAATAGGCATCTTTTTCTTATTTCTGATCTCAAAGGGAAAGCTTTCAATATTTCCCAATAAGTGTGATATTTGCTATAGGAAGCTCTTTGTCAAGTTTGGAAAATTCTCTTCTGTTCCTAGTTTGCTAAGTTATTTTTAAATTATGTATAGATAATAAACAAATATTTTTCCTGTACCTATTAGAATGATTATAGGATTTTTTCTCTTATATTATCAAATGTTAAGCATCCTTACCTTTCTTATATGAATTCAACTGGGTCATGATGTATTATCTTTTCCATATTTTACTAGGCTTAATTTGTTAATATTTTGCTTAGCATCTTGGCATCTGTGAGTGGGATTGACCAGTAATTTTCCTTTCTCATAATGTCTTTATCCAGTATGGATATCAAGGTTATGTTGGCTGCATAGATAAAGTAGGAATATTCCTTCTTTTTCTAATTTCTGTAAGTTTGTATAGGATGCATGTTATTTCTTTCTGCATTATTTGATAGAATTCACTAGTAAAGTCATCTAGGCCTTGAATTTTCCTGTGCTTCTCAGGTGTCAGGAAGCAGTAGATCTTATTAATCCAATTTTAGAGCTTGAGAGGATGCAAAGCTGGACTGTAGTCCTTTCAGACAGGTCTACTTCCAGTTCACTCTAACTTCTGGGAGTTTAGCTGTTCGTGGTTCCAGACTAAAGCATAGGGAGTTTACCAAGCCCCCTATCATCATCCTGGCCCAGGAAGGATGTCCAAAGTGCTGTTCAGCTCATCAGCCTTTTCCTTTGGTAACCAGCAGAAGAAACTGGGGGCAAGGCAGCCCCTGAAGCCAAGCTTAATGCTCTGGGTTTCCAGCTTCTTCTAGATCTTGGTCCAGTGATACTCCACTCAACCTATGACTGTTCTGATGTCTTCAAACCTATGTGTTTTTATTCTGACCAGCTTTCTTATTTTCTTCAATTGGATAGCTTTTCTGAACTACTTAGTCCACTATTACCAGATAGTTTGGTTTTTCCTTCCTCAAATGAAAAAGCAAACTAGAATCTGGACACCAAAGTGAAGTCTTTTGAAGTAATAACTTGTGGTGGTCCTGGTGATCCACATACCTGTTCTAAAGACGCTATGTTTGTCAAAAAACTCTTTGGCTATCCTTATTAGCATCATCTTCAGGGCCAGGCTTGATCCATGCTGCATTGTGAAAATCAATTCAAAAAGTATTCCTGAATTCCTACTGGTACTGGATGCCCTGTGTAAGATACTAAGAATACAGAATTAAATAACAAGAGTCACAAGAATTTATTATTTATAATAATAAATACAGAATTAAATACTGCAGAGACAAGCATCAGGACAGAAACATTAGATAGAGTTAAATGCAGGCACCATTACAGAGACCTAAAGTGAGGTTATCTACATAGAGAGGACAGGCAACATACTGATTCTGCCTGAGTAGCTAGTTAATAGGTTATATTTTAGTCTAAGCTTTAAAGGAGGAGCAGAAGTTTAACAGTAGAGAAGAGGAGGAATTATCACTCCAGGGAGAGGACAAAGAGTGCAAAGAGGAAGCAGGGGCAAGCTGAGAGGCCATCAGGCACCCCCGTGATGAGAGTAACACCCTGTATGAGAATACCAGCTCTGATAGCACTTCCCTGGTCATGCTACTTAAGCTTCTAGGTCTCTCTTCTTGCTTCTGTAAAATAGGGACTATGATTGTTTCTACCTCTACAGCTTAATTAAATGAGCTGTCACTTATCAAAGGCAGAAAACAATACTCAGTACATAACAAACATTCACTGAGTATTACAGTATATGATATAGGAGAACTGAATGGTAAGAGACAGGAAAAACAGACTTTATTCTCATTAATTTCAGCAGCTATTAAAGACAAGAAAACACTACTGGGAATATTCAGAGTCTTATGTTAAGGCTGGGAAAATATGGAAAGAACTTAGGGGATCCCCCACAAAGAGCTCAAGGACCAGCTTGCAGGAGGCAGGATTATAGGAATTAGTGTTTAGATTCCCAAGGACACTCTCTGATGAAGATGACATTTATCTGGGTGAATGAGGCTAAATTTATTTATTTATACATTTGTATTGAATATTTTATATAACTCAATATATCAAAAGTATTATTTCAACATGTAAATAATATAAACATTATTAAGGGCATACTGTGTATACCTTTTTATACTAAGTCTTTGCAATTTGATATATATTTATCATTTTGGAGTAGTCATATTTCAAGAGGTTGATAGCCACACATGGCTGGTTTGTATCATATTGGCCTTGATTTCACAGATCTTGATGATATCTAGGCTTCTTATCACCTGTTTTCCAATTAACTGATTTAAAGCCATGCTGTTGCCTTATTCTTAGGCTAGAATGACGGTGAAAGTGTAAGCTTGTACTGTGAATGATATTCTGTAGAACACCTTTATAGTATCTTTCTGCCAGTGTTACCACTGCCAGCTTGGTGATGCTCAGTGACGGTTCCCACTAGGGCTCTGTAGTTACTTCAGAGTAGGTCGTCTCTCTGGTGTGTTTGTCCCCTAGGCACACTCCCTTCCTCAGCAGCCCCAGTGGAGAGTGTGTTCCTCTCCACTTCCACACCTGGCGGAATGTCTCCCTGGCCCCCAGCCCGTGGCCGTTCACATCTCACCTTATTGCCAGGCCCCACCTCTTCTGTGGACCCTCCTTTTACTTATCCAGGCTCCACTACCTTCTCACAGCCCCAGCAACCGCACTGCACACTTAAGCATTTTGCTTCTTCCCACTTTGCTTTTCTGTAATTATTCTTCCAAGTCACCATTCATGTCTGTCAACCCCTATGGCAGCCTGCTTCAGTGAATGGATCAAGCCTCTCCACCTCACATGGTACAGCAGAGGATACATACCCCCTTCTCAATAAATGCTCTTGAATTAAAAAATAACAGCCAGTGAGTGACAGAATAAGTAGTGAGGTCTTATTTCTCCCTCCATACAGTCATTCTGGGGAGGGTTGAAGACAGGATGTTCTAAAGAAAATAGCTCGATCTAGTTAAGAAATATGTGATTAATCTATTCATTTGCACAAATTGGAACTTGTGTTAAATTGCCAAGCTGAAAATGGTTACTGCAGCAGGGCCAGGAAGAAGATGCTAAGGAGAAAGACTTTTTCTTATCTTTAAAACCTTCTCTTCACCTGGTGAGAGTGGCACAGTGGCTTAAGGAAAGAACACCAGCCAAGAAATCAGATGACTTGGGTTTGAGGTCAGCTTCTATCCTGCCATGTCTTCTCTGCAAAGGCAGTTAACCCCTGGAGTATCAATTAGACATCTGTAAGGCAAGAGCAGGACCTACCCTGCCCACTTTGAATCAGAATGAGTCTAGTGGGTTCAAAGGGAAAGCTCTATATGGATACATAGTGTCTCTTTCACAGAGGCAGGCTTTGGCTTATGCTCAGGAAAAAAAAAAATAAACCCTGGTAATAAACACTCTGTCTTTTTTAGCCTCACCACCTCTACTGGAATCCCCTGTAGAATGGGGCTCAGCAGTAGTTCGGGACCTGGAATAAGACAGTGCTGATTCTGCCATATTTTAAAACTGAGCCTGCAGGAGTGAAGCCTGTTTTCAAAGGTAGGGACCAGAAGTGCTGGCGGAAGTTAGGCTAAGATAAGAACAAAAGCTTCAGAGGTGTTTTAGCCCTTGGGGATGTCACACAGTGCTGATTCTGGGCAGAGTAGAGGGGAAGAGTGACTTCCTCCTCAGCTGACTTATGCAAGGGAAGAGGTGCCCCCACACTGTTAGTTAGCTTCTTCCCACTACTGAACATGGTGAGGCTGGAAAGAAAGAATGTTTGAGGCCAAATCTCTTAGAGGAATTTAACGTGTTTGCCTCAGGTCAATAATGTCAAGCTGTTTAGCTCCCGTGTCACCCCCAAACCCAGCACCCCAAGCACAATTACCATGCTAATTTTTATAACTACCAATTAATTTCTAAGTTTTGCATAGTTTTGTTTACCAGCTTTATTCTATTCACCTCAAGTCTAAGAAAGTCTAAGAAAGAATTTGGTAGGCGTTCCCTATTTTCCATTCTATGAAACTTGGAAATGTCTCAGGATATAAATGAACGTAATAATTCTATGTCAGGCATCCAGTGTTACTGAAAGCTGTTCACTGCAAAAATGGACATATTCTTATAATCAAAGACAGAAATTTCTGGACTATTTTAAATGCAAGCACTTGTTCCTGTTTTGCCATTCTATTTCATGTAACTTTCAGATATAAAGTAGAGCTTCTCTAAATTAGTTTTCTTGGCCTTCTTTTTTCAAAATATTGAAGTAACAAACTTGTGTTCTTTAATCCTAAGAATGCTGTCATCGTTCTTTCCAGTATAATTGCTTACCATGCATGGTCCAATTTTCATTTGTCAAGACAAATGCTATGTGTACTTAATCAATAAACTTTCAGCCACGTAGTACTTGCAGCCTCAACACCAGGAGCTTTGGTTTGTAAAGGCCATTGTCAGTCTCAGCAGACTGTTTTCAAAAGGAAGCTGGTGTTATCATTTTTATTGTTTTCTTTTTCTCCTAAGAAAACAATAGATTGTGGATTTAAGGTAAACATCCCCAAAACAGAATATTCCATTTGAGGAGGAATTCTCTTTCCAGGTTTGAATATGTACACTGTCAATAGTGTGCACGAACCCCTATGAGAGTAGGGGGTAGGGGGGTATGGTCCTTTATTCAGGACCATAAAAAGCCTCAAATACTCAGGAAAGGCAGCCACCTTCCCTCCTCCTTCACACCTACAGCCAGTGTGGGAAATACCCCCTCAGTCCTGCCCAGGTTCAGTACTTTCAAAGGACAGTCAAACTGACTAGATGATAATTACTCTGAAGGTTAAGGACAATGTGTCAGGGACTAACAAAAATAAGTTTAAATAGTACTGTGAACTCTGAAGTTTCTGGCTATGTAAGCCTTGTTTTTAGATGACTTTGAAAGACTTAAGACATCCCCATTTGGAAAGGGCTTGTTTGTTTTCTTCTCAGAAGTGAGCTCTAGTCATTCCAATGCATTTATTGGCCCTTGATGTTTTTTCAAGCACTAACTTTGCTGTGTGCAGGTAGGTAAAGCTGACTCAGAAGGACCTATTTCAACCTGTTAAATTATGCAAATTCTAAAAATAAATCAGAAACTCTCTTTTGTATAATTTAAAAAAAACAACACACAAAAACTGTAAAATTAAAATTAAAAATATAATTATTGAACATGGCAGCTACTTTTATTTATACTTAAAATGCAACTTTCCTACCAGAATGAGGCAAAGAATTCTCACCAAGTTTTGCTTTGATTAGCCTCATTTACCAAAGAGTTCAATCACAACACAGAACCAATCAACCAAAAAGAATGCTCAATATTTCAACTTGTTCCTCTCTGCCTCCTGTGACTCTAAGCCCTCCCACCAATTTTAGGACCAAAAGAACACTATAGAGGGGTCTAAAGCTTCCTGGAAAACACACAATTTAATAAAACATATGATTTTCACCACCCTAAGTTTTCTGAGTAAGCCTTATCTGTCTGCGTATAAATGTGACAGAAACATTCTTTATTTTTCAACACTTTCAGTGATAATTAATTATCCTAAAAACGGGGGTGGACAGCAGATGTGTAATCACTCAGAAAGTCTATACAAGCAGCACTGGGGCTGGAAAGCCTGAGGTTCACAGGGATTCTATTTGAGTGGCTCTGGCACTCACAGAACCAGTTATTCCAACTCAGATTCCTTTCATCTTAATTAGGACAAGCGACGTAATGACACAATCAAACACATATGGTAGAATTATAAAACATTTGGGAAGACTGCTGGCTGCTGATCTGGTGGTATTTACTAGAATACATTGGTGTGTACATGTAAAAATATTGGGCCAAGGAGTACATATCACCACTGTGCCCTACACAAGAGAAATAACACACTCTGGCTACCAGAAACCTTATCAGGTCATCAGAAGCCAGGAATCCTTTTACAAAGCATTCAAGAGTTATGTGACATGGCAGAGTCAGGCACGTTGAGTGGAGTTTTCATAACACTTGCTAGCATAACACTTGTATCAGTCACTAAAATTCTCTGTGATTCAGTGTTCACCTCTGAAAAATGGGAGAGCTATCAACTCTCAGTTGTTATTAATAAGGCGTAGATGGAAGAAAAGTTATGACCATCCTAGATAGCATATTCAAAAGCAGAGACATTACTTTGCTGACTAAGGTCCGTCTAGTCAAGGCTATGGTTTTTCCTGTGGTCATGTATGGCTGTGAGAGTTGGACTGTGAAGAAAGCTGAGAGATGAAGAATTGATGCTTTGGAACTGTGGTGTTGGAGAAGACTCTTGAGATCCCTTGGACTGCAAGGAGATCCAACCAGTCCATTCTGAAGGAGATCAGCCCTGGGATTTCTTTGGAAGGAATGATGCTAAAGCTGAAACTCCAGTACTTTGGTCACCTCATGCGAAGAGTTGACTCATTGGAAAAGACTCTGATGCTGGGAGGGATTGGGGGCAGGAGGAGAAGGGGATGACAGAGCATGAGATGGCTGGATGGCATCACTGACTTGATGGATGTGAATCTGAGTGAACTCCGGGAGTTGGTGATGGATAGGGAGGCCTGGCATGCTGCGATTCATGGGGTCGCAAAGAGTCGGACACGACTGAGCGACTGAACTGAACTGAGATGAAGAAATGTATGTAAAGAGCATAGCACAAATTCTCTGTAAAAAGAACATTACTACCAACACTGGGGACCTACTGTAGATCTGAATCTCTTTGAAAACTTCTGAATTTCCTGTATGTTTTTAGTTTACACTAACTTGAAGAAAGATCTCTAGAACAGTTCACATGTGAAGTCAAGCTGCCTTTGTGAAGAACAGAATTATCAAAATTTTCCATGCCTTTCTCTTCTGCTTTGTAATGACGTACGCAGCCTTCTAGGGAACTGGAATGGCTTGGCTCCCAACAGCCTATGTGAAGATGTCTTTGCTTCCTTTCTATTTCCTTTCATAGGGCATTAAAAACTCCTTTCCTTTGGTGTATTAAGAATCCCATACACACAAGAATAATAACATCAACCCCTGTGGACCCATCCTATTACTGGTAAAATGTATGCTCTTTGTCCTTCATCTCCATTCTGCTCACTCTTTTTGTTATGTCTGTCCTGATCTTTGAGAACCATTACTGCACTCAGTGTGTTTGTGTGTCTGGGGAAACAACAGCTACTGAGTGTACATTTTGTGTATGTGTATTTTCAGCTCCCTAACTAGAATGTAAACTCAGAAAACAGGGCTTTTGGTGGATGGCTTATTTGTATCATAGCAGATATCTCCACGCTGCCTTCATTGTGTGTCTTAATTGGGAAATTATTTTTAAAATATGTTCATGTATTACTATGCCAATATTATAGTAATTATAAAGTATATTTTAAAGTAGGCATTGTAAAAAGAAGGGATTACAGATGCAAATATGAGTACTTGTAACGTTTCTCCCCACACCACAGTAAGCTGTCTTGTAGGGCATATTCATCCCTTTGGAGACTCTGCCCCCAGTACTGAGGAATGGGTCCAGTTTATTTTAGGATGGAGTAGTCACACTGGCCACCCAGGACCCAGACATCTACTCTTGGTAGCTTTTACTTGCCCTCCATGCTCTCTTTCTTCAGTGTCTCCCTCCTGCGCACACACTGACTCTCAGGGATTTGGGGGAACATCTAGGTGACTAATTTCTTACTTAACTTACACTCATACTTTTCGTGATGGATGTAAAAGGTGCACCAGTAGTCTGCATTTCCCCTTCCTTCTAATAAATACAAGAAGCCCCTGGAGGCTATGGTTCAGACTGGAGGATCCCACAGTCTGCCCAGTTATTCAGTCATGTTAAGTGTGCTGTATGGAATGACCGCCCACAAAAATTGTGAGAAAAGTTCTTTCCAGAAACAGTCTGGCTTTTCATTCTAGGGTGCAGATGGTGGTGTGGTAAAGAGGTGGTAGGGTTGGCTGGGGCATGTGTGACAGTAGAACCTGAGCCATCTTGTATGTTTTTAGGAAGCCCACACAATAGCTCTCTCTCCAAACATGTACTGAGGTCCTATTACAGGCTGAGAACTCCAAGGCAGGGTTGTTCCTTTCAGGGAGTTTTCAGTCTTCCTGCAAAGACAAAGTGGGGACTGGAGAAAATAAGTTACACGCCAAGCAGCTGGTATTGACAGGATGTGGCAGACTCATCTAGGGGAAGATGCTGATGTCCTATTTGAGTACTGCCAACACAGCTTATGAGGCCATGACTTTCTAAAGAGATGCCCAAATTGGCCAGAGATGGAAACTCATACTGCACAAGGTCCTGAACGCAACCATTGCAGTGGTTCCAGAAGCCATTCTTGATGAGTAGAATCAGCCTTGAAGAAGCAGAGCTGAAAGCAAAATTTAAGAGGTAGGCAAGTCTCATTGCTGGGAAAATTTTCCGTCACTAAAAGCAGAAAAATAAAATTCATTCAGTCGTAAAACAGTCTGCAGTCATCCACTTCAGAAGCAATCTCACATCACTTCCTCACCTTTTCAACCATCATTCTTCCCTCTGGTTTTTGGCATCCATTTCTCCAGCTCAGATCCCAGTTATTGTTCAGTCGCTAAGTCACGTCTGACTCTTTGCAACTCTATAGACCTTAGCCCGCTAGGCTCCTCTGTCCATGGGATTTTCCAGGCAAGAATACTAGAGCAGGTTGTCATTTCCTTCTCCAGGATATCTTCCTAACTCAGGGGTAAAACCCGCATCTCCTGCTTGGCAGGTGAATCCTTACCATTGAGCCACCTGGGAAGCCCTCAGATCCCAGCACTGTCTGTTATTCTCCATACCCCAGAGAGTTAACACTGTGTTCCTCATTCACCTACATCAGAAGGGGGACCCCCTCTGTGGTTCTAAGCACCTGAGAATCAAGACAAATCTACAATTAATTTTTCACAGGATTTCCCTATGTGAGTTTTCCATTTCCTTTCCATGGCTCCTAGGGAAGAAAAGAAAAGAAGTTATCCATCACTGACATAGAGAGGAGAAGAAAAGATTGCAAAGGTCTGAGGTGATTGCAAAAAAAGATGTCTACATTTCCTGAGGATGATTCCTCAGTTGGTCTCCCTTCATTCATCAAGCACACACATGCAATGTTTTTAGAGCCTGTAAAACTCTGCAGTCTGCAAAGACAACAGCTGCTGTACAGACCTCTTGTCAATCAGAGGCAGCTGCCTTGTTTATATTCTAAGACTTTCTTCTGTAGACTACCAAAATCACCTAATTGATCTCCCTCCCACCAATCACTGCCGCCTCCAAGCCATCCTCCACACTGCTGTCAGTATCTTTTTGCAGTGTAAATTGGATGATATGTTATCTTTGCTTAAATACTCTGATAGCTGTATAGCACCTACAGGTTACATTTCAAACTAACTAAGTGTGGCATTCAAGCCCTTCTTACTCTAGTTGCCATTGACCTGTTTAGCCTGTTTCAAGACCCCACTGTTTATCCATCAGACATACCATCTTGTTTAGGTGCATCTCCACTCAAACTGGCCCCTCTGCTTTGGGCACCTTCTTCCACTTCTCTACCTGTGAACACCTCCTCTCTCCTCAATTCTTAACTCAGAGTCTTCCTTCCTGAAACCTCATCCAAATGCCACCAAGCTGGTGGTCCTCACCCACTTTTCTGCTCCTACCCCACCTCCCAGTTAGCCCTGCTGTGCACCTTACCATTGGCATACACTAATGCTGGCCTACATATCATCCTTTTTGCCTCTATACCCCCAGAACCTGACACAGTGGCTACTCAATAAATCCTCCATGAGTGACTACACTAAAGGTACTTAATGATTTTAAGGTTTCCCAGTAAGGAAATTTTCTTCCTGGGGGTTTATATAATCATTGTTTGTAGATGGCCCAGTCCCCAGGTCTGGACATGGAGGAATTCAGACTCAGCCACCACTTCTCTATAAACACCTTGAATCAAATTACAGGGTTTTCTGTAAAACCTCAAACTGAAATAGAATATAAACAGCAACATTATTCAGAAAATGTCCTTCAGTGATAATTCCTCCCACAGCTATTGGCCATTTTTTAGATGTTAGTTCTGCTTTATGCATACATGTATGTACAAACTGCATAAATCCTGGGGTGAGCCAGCTGCAAATTGGATTTCATCAGCAGCTCTGCATCTGATGTTCTGTGATTGGACTAGCCCTCGACATTGAAGATGTACTTAATGAGTCACTGAATTGGATCTTGATTGTCTTTTTTCCTGCCAATTTTATAGAGAAGCAGTGAATTCCAAGTTAATGGTGCTGGCTAGCCGATGCATCTTGGCAATGAAATGAGGCTGCTTTGACCCATCAGTGTCCAAGTTCATTCATTTAATCCATAGAAAAGATGCCAGGAAGGTCTGAGTCCAGATTTCCTTTCTCTTGGTCTAAGGATTAGAACCCACTTTCCTTTCAGCTAACAATTTACCACACCAAGGCTCCATCCCCCCAATGGAATCCTAATATTTTACAGAACAGCAACAAAGGCTTACAGCCAGTTTCCCAAAGTGAGACAAATTAAACTTAAAGCTCATTCCAGAACATGCTTCTCTCTACATTTGTAAAAGAATGACTGCTTAGCAAGGCACTAATAAGAGAAAAGGGCAGAGTCTCCCAAAGATTTTTCAACTTTATTTTTTTACCCTAGTTAGAAAACTGGAAAAGCAAATTGCAGTTTGACTTAAAGAAAAGAAAAAGTATTGTGGGTGGGAACATGTTAAGATTTGCAATAATCATAGTGTTCTATAACACTTGAGACCAATAATAAGTACTACCAGGATCTAATATGTCTAAATATAGTTATATTTACCAGTTAATCTAAGAGACACATTCTTTCTGTTCACTGAAAGAAATAATTCTATTATCAAACAGCACAGAGTCATATAAATAAATTCTCAATAATTTAATATACATTCCTCCAGTACCTGCTATTTTAATGATAAATCTAGAGTATATATATTTTTTCTCCCTTTGCAGAACAGAAGAGGCAATGATATGTAATTATTCAAAATGTATTTTGTCTAACTGGTAGAGATTGGGATACTGGGATTTCCTTATCTAAGGAAGATCAATAGAGACTATAATCTACTAGCTTGCCTCTGGCAGAGCCTATAAAGAAAATGCCATAAAGGAAGGTTAAAAATTGTAATATTTGAGACTAGCTTGTAATATGATACCATGGGGAGACATAGCTCAGTTTAACGCTCAGTAGTTCACAAAAATGATCCTCTAAATTCCTTGGTTGTTTTTTTCTCTCCCTATTATGGTAACTATAGTCATGAATATTAGTTCAAGGAAGCACTTTAATATTTCTGCAGGATTATACTTGAATAGTCCAGAGCTGTTTTGTCTTTTTTTGACATGATTTGAAGTTAGAATCTCCATTCAGTGAACATTTGTTGAGTGTCTGTCCTGCCCCTGCCCCTGGGCTGAAATCTGAGGACATAAGTGTAGATTGGATAATATTTGCCCCTAACTACTGACATGTGAAGGAAGAAAGACATTTCTTTGATTCTTACAACTGGTCTTACTTTTCTCTAATGTCCCCATTCTTGCTAAGGCAGACAAGAGGGCATTTAAAATATTCCATTTAAAGATTCCATTTAAAGATTTCATTAGGAATCTCTCTTCCCTTCTTTCTTCTTCTCCGAATGATGTCAATGAGTAGGAGAAAGCATAGGAAGCTTCCAGGCCACCATGCTGTCCTGATCTGTCGGTGAGATTAATGTGAAGCTTCCTGCTAGGACTCAGAATTCTCCTGGGCACCCTGGGCCCAAGGAGCATGTACTTGATCAGAGATTCCCATGAACCTCTCTGGCTATTTCTAATCCCTTCTTACTCTGGAAAGCCTTAATCATAGTAGCCAGATTGGGGTGGGGGATGGGCAGTTAGTGAGAAGCTGTGAGCCTAGTCATCACTCACCTCGGATATTTCTTTTCCTCTCTTCCCCCCTCTAGCAGAAGGAGGCTCTATTTTCCTTCCAGTCTGAGACTCAAGGTCAGAGTTAGCAACTGGGTTAGAGTAGGTGACCATGTAATTTATTATTCAAAGTAGTACACTTGGAAAGTAACAGGATGGGTTGTCCCAGGAATAATTGTGCACCAAGAAACAGGTGTAATCAGATGTATGTTCTCTAGTTAAAGTGAAGTTGCCCAGTCGTGTCCGACTCTTTGCGACCCCATGGACTGTAGCCTACCAGGCTCCTCAGTCCATGGGATTTTCCCAGGCAGGAATACTGGAGTGGGTTGCCATTTTAAATTCATATATCCCACTTTCAGATTTAGGATTCTTTGCCTCTTGTTTTTATTATTCTTCCTAAATAACAGTGCATAGTGATATAGCAAGAAGTCCTCCAGTAAAATCTTTGTATATGCTGGAATTCTGAAAGGAAAGTTTACCTGTGTATGTGTGTATCCAGGAGTCTGGAAACATAAGTGGCCATTGGCTGAACCCAGTAATAGAATCATCTTGACAGCTTCTTTTGTATTATAGCCACAGAAAGAAAGACATGAACATTAGCGGGTAGGAGCACAGATGAATTTTGACCTGTAAAACGTTTTCTAAGTATACCTTATGAATTGGCTACTCAGTGGATTCTTGTGGTGGTGGTAGTGGTGGTTGTTTTGTAGCATCTAGATACATTCAGTGTTAACTCCAGGAAGCAATGTGTTCACTCATGTCTGAATAGATACAAAAGTCAAGGAATGAGTTAGTATGAGTCAGAGTTCTCTTCTGTGACATTGTAGAGAGAATGTCCAACTCCTGAGCACTATTTGTCTATCTGAAAGAACTATTTCTTGATTTAGTTGAGAGGTTATTCATGTATCCATCCATCATGCTGTCCTTCCATCCAGCCATTCGTTCATACTGTGTATTGGTCTAGCGAAGGAAAACAAAGTGGAGCCAAAAATAGAGCCAATGAGACCAAATATGCAAATTCTAACAATTTAAAACTGACGTCCTGTTCACAGATTTGATTCTAAGCTTTCTAGAAGCCAATCAAAAATCTCTTGCAAGTTTCACAACTTAATGTCCACTAATGTCCACTAGGTAATAGCTAATAAGGTAACAATAACTAGAATAGTTAGCACTTACTGAGTTCATTCTGTATGGTGGGTACTGAGCTAGGCTGTGTACATGAATAATTTTTTAAGTCCCTGCAGTATTCCTAAGAGATAAAAACTAAGAAATATCCATTTTATAGATGTGGAAATAAAGTCTTAAAGAGAATAGGTAAAATAGCCAGAATCAGATGGAGGAACTGACCTTGACAGCCTTTGTTCTCTATAAATGTTAAAAAAAAAAAAAAAAAAATTCACTCCTTTTTGGTTCTAGATTTCACAATAACTACTGCTTCTTGAGGGTGGAGGGGTTACAATAAAGATGCCTTAGGCCGTGATTTCCTAAGCCTTTGATGATATGGGAGATGTACTCGTTGTACCTGATGCTTCTCCTTTGTAACACTAAAATAACGTAATGGTGGTTTAGTCACTAAGCCATGTCCAATTCTCTGCGACCCCATGGCATAAAGCCTGCCAGGCTCCTCTGTCCATGGGATTTTCCAGGCAAGAATACTGACGTGGGTTGCCATTTCCTTCTCCAGGGGATCTTCCCCACCCAGCATTGAAGCTGGATCTCCTGCACTGGCAGGCAGATTCTTTACCAACTGAGCTACCAGATAATGTAATAACATAATTATTTTTGTAATGTTTATTTCCCCAACTAGACTTTACAGGCCATGAGGGCAAGGTGTGTTTATCTTTTTTACTGCCTTGTCAGCTCTTGCATACAGTGGATGCTTAACACATATTTGTTGAATAAATTAATGAAATAGGAGACTGAGAACTATTTATAAAATAATTTGAAATTCCACAAATGAACCTCAGTTTAGTCAGAACATGCCATTTTATTTTTTCTTCCTATTTTTCCCCTCAATTCTGCTTCTATTTCTTTCCAACCTCAACTCACATGCACACGTACACATATACACACATTCACACACACACACACAGAGTACTCATTACCTTGATAATTTAAGTGAATTCACTTCCTAATTTCTTTCCTTGACTTGAATTTGAGTGCAGGTCTTGATGAGCAAAGAAGGAATTCAAACTTTCTTTTTCACAAAATATTTGTCTTCACTTCTCTTCAGAAGAGTTATTGATCGTTATTTTTCTTTTTGCTGCATAACTGGCTACACAGAACATTTCAGTGGGGTTCTTAACAGTGTGAATGATTTGATTCACTACCAAGTCTGTCCACCAGTCCAGTAAGGTTATTATTGTTCCCTCTGAAAGCACACAAATGATAGATTGCCTTTTCACCACCACTTTACCTTATGCAACAGCTCCTGAAATGATCACTCCCGTTAGTTATTATCAGGACAATACCTAACATTTGTAAAGAACCCTAAAACTCTCTAGCCCTTTCACGTGCTTTATCGCATTTGACTCTTAGAACCACCTGTGAGCACGTTAGGTGGGCACTGTGTTTACGAATATTTCACCGGCGAAGACACTGAAACTTGGGGAGGTTAAGTGACTAGCCCAGCGTCCTGGTGTGAGTGATGAGTGGAGCCAAGCTTTAAAATCAAATGTCTTTGCTGCTGATTCCTGCTTCTCAACACTATACCTCCTTATCTCCAGTTTCACTTGAAGTCTTTTTTTTTTTTTTTTGAGGGGGCTACAGGTGTTATGGGAAGAGTAGTCAGAGAAGACTTCTGCAAAACAGTTTGATGGATTGCTGCTGAATGTGTCTATTTGGGGCGAAGGAGAAAAAGAAGGTATCAGCCATTAGAGAGATGAGCTTAAGATTCAGAGGCAAAACTTAAGAGAGCTCACTGGGGTCTGGAGCTGTATGTGGGTGTTTTGTTCCTGTGGGTTCAGCCTAGAAGTCCAGCTCCTGCTAATAGTTAGTTAGCATTGCTAGATGGTGATAAACTACACCAACTTAACCTGCAAAATGCCAAAAGGAAGTGATCCTGGCTGAGATTATAAACTCATTATAGCTATGGGAAAACATACCCAGAAAGATGGTTCTTGTTCAGCTGTGCAGCTAGTCTGAACCAGAGCCTTTGTTCCTCTTGTTCAAACCTGGAGGAGTCCCAGTTCCATCCAGGCTAAGGATAGGCAAGGTGGAGCTACCCCAAAAGGCATCTGTGCCCTCCCATCTCCTGGTATGTTCTCTTCCCAATTCCACCTGCAGGGGCAGCACCCCAGACTGTCAGCTGGGCCCTCCATGCTCTCCTCAGTCAGGTGCAGGCTCATCTTGCCCAGAAGGTTGTCCCCATCCCCTGTCATCCCAGCCCTTTTCTGTGATTGATCTTAGCAATGAGAGGGATGTGGTTCTGGTTTTCCAATGCAGTAAATGTCCTTTTTGCCAAGAGCAATACATGCTAAATACAAAAGGTTTATAAAATATAAATATATGGAAACTAAAAGTCAACCATATCTTACCACTTAGAAGAACTACCAAGATTTACATTTTCAGTGAATTTCCTCGCAGGATTTCTTTTGTGCATTATAATAGATCATACCGCAACAAACTTTATATCCTGCTTTTCTCATTTACCATGGTAATCCAGGCATTTTCTTTTGTAAGTAAAGCATTCTATTTAATGAATTTTAAATAGTTACATAATAATCCATAATACTGATGAAACTTAATTTGATTCTCCTCCTATTATTGGATGTTTTTCTTCCTTTAATCATAATAAATGACTACAATCCTTATTTTTTGTACATTAAACGAATTGCAAATCCTTGGATTTTTCTTTTAGGTAGATTGTTAAAAGTAGAATTAGCAGGCTGTGACTTGGGACTCTTGATACACTGCATCAGGGGAAAAAGCAATTCCTTGTTAACTCCTTAGCATTTTGGTATGAGTGATGGGATAATGTGTTGCTAGAGCAGAGACACAATGTCTTTTGTGTGAACGAAAGGACTTAACCCCTTTAAGAGTATTTGCATTTTAAAAGAGGAAACTTGTCAACTAGTGCATCTTAAATTGGTAGGAATTTAGGCAGTAATATTTGTAATATTGAGGAAATCAAAATTGTAATGAATGTAGAACTGTCAAGAAAGACAGTTTTTCTAACAAGCATTAATTAAACTCAAGCCCATGAAGACCTTAGCTTACTATGATCAGAGTAAACACAGCTCTTATGACTCTGCCCAGCTCCTTGGTCAGATGATCAACATGAGCCTGGCATTGTGTCAGGGCCTGAGAAACAGGTAAATGAGACATGATATCTGTCCTCAAGAAGCCCATGAGTTTGTAGAGGGACAGATCAACCAGACTATGTGCAAAGTAACAAAGAAGGGCAGAAGTGAGAGGCCAGCTCAGTGGAAGAATAGCACCTCATCAGGAAGCCTTGGGAAGGGGACACTGGAGCTGAGTCTTGAGACTTGTGAGAAAAGCATTCCAAACAAATGCATGTGCAAAGAGCCCTTCTTCCTGATCCCTGAGAATCATAGGGTGCTAATTTCCTCTTCCTCACTTCAGGCAGTACTTTGTTCGTGTCAGTCATTTACACCTTAGTGAGAATAAGTTGTTCTGCCTTTCCTGAGAGCAGAAGTTCATAAAGGGAAAAGAGACAGAGCCTGGGAGCTGTTGATACTTGAGACCAGAAGGGGCAAGAGAGAATAAAGAAAAGGTACAGAAAGGGGAATCAGCCTGAGACAGGACTGCTGAGCCATACAGCTGGGAAAGGGAGGTTATGCACTTAAGAATACCATGGGGCCCCAGAGTTGTGTAACCCTAGGTCCCAATACTACAACTGTAACCCATCTAGGAAAGCAGGACCTGGCCCCAAAGGAACCTTCCTTAATCTGATCCACAAAGTCTTAGTTCTATTCTAAAACTTCTCCAGCAAAGATTCATCTCCTCTCTGTTTACAGCTCTGTTTAAATAAATTAGTTCTTAGTACACAGTCCATAGCAACTTTGGGACTTTTTCTATCTTCTCTGCCTGGATAGAGAGTTAAGCTGATTGCCAGCAGCCTTGTAAGTCCTGGCCCCTGACTCTTTCTCTAACCTTATCTTGAATTGCTCCCACCTCACACACTGACCTCCACCACACTCACCTCCTTCTGCTCCTCAGGCTTGTCCCACCTCAGGGCCTTGCTTATCTGTCCGGCTACTCTCTTCCCCAAGGCCTTCTTGGGGGCTGACATAACTCATTCTTATCTTGTGTGCCCTGCTTGGGCATCACCTCCTCCAAGGGGCTGCCCCTGACCACCTTGCCTTTGCCATCAGCCAGTGTCTATGTTTGCAAGGCACCTCTCAGTCACTGAACTTATTACCGTGCCTGCTTGTTTATTTGGCCACTTCACTAAAATGTAAGCCTCATGAGGTCAGGAATTTGATTTGTTTTATTCATTGTCCATCCCTGGAACCTGGAACCTGGAACCTGCCTTAAGAGTAGGTGCTCAATAAACATGTCCTGAGTGTATGAATAGCATCAGCTTTCAAGTGTGAATTATTCAAAGTTATGGTCTTAGATCCCACAGTAGCTCCAAAGTGTTCATTGGATGCCTTGTACTAAAAATCATTCTTCATCCAACTGTCTTTTTCAGGCAAGGCTACCTCAGCCTTTCATAACTTTCCTTCTCATTCCCCTCTCCATGCCCTTAATTCCACACCCCACAAGTTGTGAAGTGGTCTGTTTCAGTCCCATTGGTCATCCTATCTCCAATCAGCAAAGCATGCTAGTGACTTCATTTTTCCCTCTTTTCAAAAAAGCGAAGAACAGGATGAAATCAGTTCTGTTGAATTTTGAACCAGTATGAGTGGTACATCTCTCTCTCTCTCTCTCTTTTTTTTTTTTTTGCCTATTTTCCTCTCCTGTTGTTTCAGTCTGAAGGCTGATCAGCAGAGGAGTGAGATGAGTGGCAGTTCACCAACTCCCACCACCGCTGTGGCATCAATCACAGAAACTGTGGAAAGCTTCAGTCAGGGGTGGGAGGATGGGGGGCCTAAAGCAGATGAGGAAGTGCCAGGAGGGGGTGTGGATGCCTAGCAAAAGAGTTGCAGAAACTCATTTTCTTTTTCCTCTAAGCCTCCCAAAATGGCCTGCCCCAGGCAGGGATCCCATCACTGCCTGTCTCTCTAGGGAATTGCTAAAAGTTGGGTCATTTCAGATGGGCAGGCCCCCTGAATGCAGAGTGAGACAGGGGAAGCAACACAGACTTCAACAGCAGAGCTCTGCTCCTGGCTGTCATGCATGCTACATGTGTGTGACCCTTAACCTCTCTCAGCTTCTACTTCCTCATGGATGAAATGGGCACAGGAGTGTTTACTTGGAAAGACTGCATACCTTTATATACATGAATTGTGTGTAAAAGCACCTAGAGTGATGCTGGCATATGGTAGGTGCTCTATAAATTGTTGTTATTATCAAAAAGCTGAGTTCAGCCGCAGGGAAAATAAAGTGTGCCTATGTGTACTCAATAAGTGAAGAACAAACAAAAAATAGGTCATGATTGCCTGTATTTATACATTTTAAAAGTCAAAGATGTGTTACAGATGTTAAACAGCCTAGTAGATTCAAAATGGATTCAAAACTTTTACTGAATCATCCACTTTGGCATCGTACTGTCAAAAATTAGTCTTCATCAAAGTTTTTACTAAAATAACCAGCTATTTGGCTGCCACTGTATGGATAGCATCTATTTCCTGCCATGGTTTTCTTTCTTATCATATAATGATGACACTAGAGTTGGAAATTGACTTCTCTGGGGCCATATCCAAGAACTGTCAGATCCCCCATTATTCTGCCATCAATATTGCCTATTGATGGCATTGCCAATACTGCCTCCTATCCTATGAATTCTTGCCATCTAAATCTTGCTTAGAACTAGTAAAGTCAGTCAACTTGAATGAAGTACCACTACTGATTTTAAGCAACTGAAATTAACTAATTTCTTACAATGAACTGATTCACAAAAGCATAAAGCAAGGTTATTTCACAGGATTTTATAGTTGCCCTGTGGTAATTATTTTAAAATGCCTGGAGTCAATATTTTAATATTGTATATTTTAGTAAAAATTTACCCAAGCCCAAAGAGAGAAATTTGATTTCATTTTCAAACTTCAAAAGAATTTCAAAAGATCTTAGGGTCCTGAAGAATATATTCTTCCAATGCCTTGCTGTTTCATAAAAGGATGGTCTTCTCTCCCTTGCTCCCTTGCCTGAATCTATCGGAAGAGCTTTCCCTTTGTGTCAAATACAATCAGAAAGGATTGGCGTGGAGAGAGCTCCGTATCTCGGAGAGCTGTTCTTGAGGCTGTGGGTGTGTATTCTGCTAGTTACCAGGAGAAGATGCGATTTTCTGCCCTCCAGTGAGCGCCTCTTCATCGTCACCAAAGAACGAGATGCAATTTCCCTACTTATGAGACATCGCAAACTAAGATATCGGGTAAAAAGGCCAGCGTAGAGGCTGAAGAATGAAAATAAACTAAATTCAGCACTCTAACCTGACCAATCATTAGCCGTTTATAATAGGGCTCCAAATAAAGTCACAGGCCAACGGCATTCAGTTCTCACTAGTTCTCACTGCATTCAGGTCTCACTGATCTCACCGATCAGTTTTGATGTATTATTCTGCTGGAGAGAAGGAGCATTCATTAACCTCAAAATCATTTACAAGCTCCGGATGCATCTTAGTAGCAGCTGAGTAAACATTTGCCAAATTAGAAAAACAGAAAGGAAAGGAGAAACAAAGCACAATGTTCTGTCAATGTGAGAGAGTCTATATAAGAAATGAAATGAAATGATGAAGGGATGCTGGCTTCAAGGGGTCCTCAATTTTGTTTTCTTTTTGTTTAATTTCTGGGTCTAGTGTTCACTCACTGCATTTCTTATTTGTCAACATTAGCATTCAACCTTAGTTTCAAAATTACTAACTCGTACCCCTGTAAGAAAAAAAATTTGCCAACTAGATAATAGTGTTTGTGTTCAATTCTTTTTGTTCTAAGCCTTTACAGTATCCAGTCAAAAGATCCTTTTCCAGGGTTATTTAAGTTCAGTTCAGTTGCTCAGTCGTGTCCAACTCTTTGTGACCCCAAGGACTGCAGGACGGCATGCTTCCCTGTCCATCACCAACGCCTGGAGCCTACTCAAACTCGCATCCATTGCGTCAGTGATGCCATCCAACCATCTCATCCTCTGTTGTCGCCTTCTCCTCATGCCTTCAATCTTTCCCAGCATCAGGGTCTTTCCAAATGATTCGGTTCTTCCCATCAGGTGGCCAAAGTATTGGAGTTTCAGCTTCAGCATCAGTCCTTCCAATGAACATTCAGGACTGATCTCCTTTAGGATGGACTGGTTTGATCTCCTCGCAGTCCAAGGGACTCTCAAGAGTCTTCTCCAACACCACAGTTCAAAAGCATCAATTCTTCGGCGCTCAGCTTTCTTCACAGTCCAACTCTCACATCCATATATGACCACTGGAAAAACCATAGCTTTGACTAGATAGGCATGTGTCAGCAAAGAAATGTCTCTGCTTTTTAATATGCTGTGTAGACTAGTCAGAGCTTTTCTTCCAAGGAGCAAGTGTCTTTAATATCATGGCTGCAGTCACCATCTGCAGTGATTTTGGAGCCCAAAAAAATAAAGTCGTCACTGTTTCCACTGTTTCCCCATCTATTTGCCATGAAGGGATGGGACCAGATGCCATGATCTTAGTTTTCTGAATGGTGAGTTTTCAGCCAACTTTTTCACTCTCCTCTTTCATTTTCATCAAGACACTTTTTAGTTCTTCGCTTTCTGCCATAAGGGTGGTGTCATCTGCATATCTGAGGTTATTGATATTTATCCCAACAATCTTGATTCCAGCTTGTGCTTCATCCATCCCAGCATTTCTCATGATGTACTCTGCATATAAGTTAAATAAGCAGCCTTGATGTACTCCTTTCCTGATTTGGAACCAGTCTATTGTTACCACATCCAGTTCTAACTGTTGCTTCCTGAGCTGCATACAGGTTTCTCAGGAGGCAGGTCGGGTGGTCTGGTATTCCCATCTCTTAAAGAATTTTTCACAGTTTATTGTGATCCACACAGTCAAAGGCTTTGGTATAGTCAATAAAGCAGAAGTAGATGTTTTTCTGGAACTCTCTGACTTTTTTGATGATCCAATGGATGTTGGCAATTTGATCTCTGGTTCCTCTGCCTTTTCTAAATCCAGCTTGAACATCTGGAAGTTCACGGTTAATGTGCTGTTGAAGCCTGGCTTGGAGAATTTTGAGCATTACTTTGCTAGCGTGTGAGATGAGTGCAATTGTGTGGTAGTCTGAACCTCAGTGGTTAAAGCATCTGCCTGAAATGCAGGAGACCTGGGTTTGATCCCTGGGTGGGGAAGATCCCCTGGAGAAGGAAATGGCAACCCACTCCAGTACTCTTGCCTGGAAAATCCCATGGAGGGAGGAGCCTGATAGGCTACAGTCCACGGGGTCACAAATAGTTGGACACGACTGAGTGACTTCACTTCACTGAACATTCTTTGGCATTGCCTTTGTTAGGGATTGGAATGAAAACTGACCTTTTCCAGTCCTGTGGCCACTGCTGAGTTTTCCAGATTTGCTGGCATATTGAGTGCAGCACTTTCACAGCATCATCTTTTACGATTTGAAAAAGCTCAACTGGAATTCCATCACCTCCACTAGCTTTGTTCGTAGTGATGCTTCCTAAGGCCCACTTGACTTCACATTCCAGGATGTCTGGCTCTAGGTGAGTGATCACACTATCATGGTTATCTGGGTCAAGAAGACCTCTTTTGTATAGTTCTTCAGTGTATTCTTTCTACCTCTTCTTAATGTCTTCTGTTTCTGTTAGGTCCCTACCATTTCTGTCCTTTATTGTGCCCATCTTTGCCTGAAATGTTTCCCTTGGTATCTCTACTTTGCTTGAAGAGATCTCTAGTCTTTCCCATTCTATTGTTTTCCTCTGTTTCTTTGCATTGATCACTGAAGAAGGCTTTCTTATCTCTCCTTGTTATTCTTTGGAACTCTGCATTCAAATGGGTGTCTATATTTCCTTTTCTCCTTTGCCTCTTGCTCTCTTTTCTCAGCTATTTGTAAAGCCTCCTCAGGCAACCATTTTGCCTTTTTTATTTTCTTTTTCTTGGGGATGGTCTTGATCACTGCCTCCTGTACAGTGTCATGAACCTCTGTGCATAGTTCTTCAGGCACTCTGTCTCTCAGATCTAATCCTTTGAATCTGTCATTTCTACTGTATAATCATAAGGGATTTGATTTAGGTCACACCTGAATGATGTAGTGGTTTTCCCTACTTTCTTTAAGTCTGAATTTGGCAATAAGGGGTTCATGATCTGAGCCACAGTCAGTTCCTGGTCTTGTTTTTGGTGACTGTATAGGGCTTCTCCATCTTTGGCTGCGAAGAATATAATCAATCTGATTTTGGTATTGACCATCTGGTAACGTCCTTGTGTAGAGTCTTCTCTTGTGTTGTTGGAAGAAGGTGTTTCTATGACCAGTGCATTCTCTTGGCAAAGCTCTGTTATCCTTTGACCTGCTTTGTTTTGTACGCAAAGGCCAAATTTGCCTGTTATTCCAGGCATTTTTTGACTTACTATTTTTACATTCCAGTCCCCTATAATGAAAAGGACATCTTTTTTTTTTTTTTTGAGTGTTAACTCTGGAGGGTCTTGTAGGTCTTCAAAGAACCATTCAGCTTCAGCTTTCTTCAGCATTACTGGTTGGGGCACAGACTTGGATTACTGCGATATTGAATGGTTTGCCTTGGAAATGAACAGATCATTCCATTGTTTTTGAGATTGCATCCAAGTACTGCATTTTGTCCAGGAGTCTTTGGTGGAGGTGTGAGTTGGCGGTAAACCACAGAGTGTCCCTAGCCAACAAGAGCGAAACAAGTGCGTGACAACAGTCTTTATCCACAGCAAAAGAATAGTATAAGAGCATCCCTGCCAGCAGCATCATCACCTGCTACGTGCCCAGGACTTTGCTCTATGCTGGGAATAAGCAGATACTTTAGACACAGTTCCTGCCCTCGCAGATCTCAGTCTGGAAGGAGAAACAGCCTTCCTTCCAGGAAGGAAAAGCTCATATTACATATAATATGGACTCCCCTGGTGGCTCAGTCAGTAAAGAATCTGCCTGCAATGCAGGAGACCTGGGCTCAATCTCTGGATCTGGAAGAGCCCCTGGAGAAGGGAATGCCAACCCACTCTAGTATTCTTGCCTGGAAAATCCCATGGACAGAGGATCCTGGTGGGCTACAGTCCATGGGTTGCAAAGCGTCAGACACGACTGAGCAACTAACACACAGAAACAACATGCAATGCTGTGTGGCACTCTGAAAGCAGGTGTGGAGGGCTGAGCCTGCAGAGAAGACAGGCATTAGCTTTACCTTCCTCTGTCAAAGAGAGTGAAGGGCAGACTCATGCATGATGACTGGAAGCATTTGCTTTTGATTAAGTGCATATTTAAATATCACCCCACCCCTCAGTCAGCTCGTGCCTCAGTCTCAGTCACGTGGCTGATTTTACTTTCTAAAGGGAAAGTAAGAAATGGAATTGGGAAGATTTGGAGCATGAAATCTGCCTTAGATGCTTTTTTGTTTATTTTGCCTTTGAAAACTACACAGCTCATTACAGTGGAAACTAACACAAATCTCATTACAAAGTGGATGATACAGAAGGTTTTACCTTTGCTTCACCTTGTGGAACTTCTTTGAAAACAAATCATCACCCCAGGGTGAAGAAAACTTTGAAAGCTTTTGATTCTTTCTTCTTAGTGTTGAAATGCAAGTATATGTGTGATATTCACACAGGAAAGTGTGATCATTTGGTTGTTAAGAGAGATGTGATATTGGAAAAAAATTAGAAGGCGGCAAAGTTTATTTTCCCCTGTGGGGCTGCTTCCTAATCTTCCTGCCATGTGTGCATGCTAAGTCACTTCAGGCGTGTCTGATTCTTTGCAACCCTATGGATGTAGCCCTCCAGGCTCCCCTGTCCATGGGATTCTCCAGGAGAGAATACTGGAGTGGGTTGCCGTGGCCCCCTCCAGGGGATCTTCCCAACCCAAGGATTGAACCTGTGGCACTTAAGTCTTCTGCATTGGCAGACAGGCTCTTTACCGCTAGCACAACCTGAGCAGCCCTGCCACCCTACTTTTATTCCCTCTTCCAATTCTTTCAGAACTTGAGCGCTTTATTTCTTGACTGTTTCACCTAATTGCTCCAAGCTGACATAAGAAAAAGTCTGAAACTTCTTCACACTAAGGTATAAATGACTGATAATAGTTTATAACCAAGTCTCTCAAACTGGGGCAGCAGAGGGTGCCAAAGGGCACCTGGTAAAGCTTTGGGACCAACATGGCACATCTCTGAGACAACAAACTTACTTGAAGAATTAGTAAGGAAACATTATTTTATGTCAAAATAAACACAAATACAGTATGGAATGAAATGCGAAATGATTGAATGAATGAATCACACTAAAGTAAATTGTTACAAAAGAAATATCATGTATGAGGCTGAAAGCCCAGAGCCCTGGGGATGGCAAATCCTCTTCTGTCTCCTCTGCCCTAGTGGGTAAGCCCAGCAGACTCCAGCTATAGACGGATGGATGAGGCTCTTGAAGAGCCCCGTAATGGGAGACCTTAGGGTCAAGATTTATATTCATGTAGAGGTAATATGGCAACCCACTCCAGTACTCTTGCCTGGAAAATCCCATGGACGGGACGAGCCTGGAAGGCTGCAGTCCATGAGGTCACTAAGAGTCGGACAAGACTGAGCGACTTCACTTTCACTTTTCACTTTCATGCATTGGAGAAGAAAATGGTAACCCTCTCCAGTGTTCTTGCCTGGAGAATCCCAGGGACTGGGGAGCCTGGTGGGCTGCCGTCTATGGGGTCACACAGAGTTGGACACTACTGAAGCGACTTAGCAGCAGCAGCAGCAGAGGTAATACAAGCAGCAAGCCTGAATTGGAAGTAAATTCAGCAAGGGCCTAAACATTTTTTGTAGCTTACTAAAATTAAACAAAGAAATACTAAACACCAACACTATCAACTTTATTATACACACTTTAAAGAGTAGCTGTAGGGTATGGCATATTTCACTTTCAAAACTTTTCAGGATTGCCTGCCCTTATAGTTTGAAAAAGACGGTTTACAAGCATCATGTTGCTTTGTGGCAGATGGATGCACGAAGAGGCATTTTTAAAATGACATATTTCTTTTAGCTACATTCAAGATGCTTGAAGTATGGACCCCTCTGGCAGTCTGGTGAAGTTTACGGACTCCTTAGAAAAAGTGCTTTTAAACACATAACATAAAATATACAAGAATCTGATTAACTAGATATACAGTTCAAAATATTTATAATACAAATTTGTGACCTAATAAGACATGCACTTCTTTCTCAATATATTAAATAACAAGCTCTAGGAGTAGGCTGAGTACCAAATTTCCAAAAGGTGATAGGTATAAATAGCGAGTGCAAATTATTTTTTGAAATCTCTGAGGTAACTGTGATGTGGTAAAAAAAATACCCGTAATTTCTTTTGATGGCAAAGTAACAGTTAATGTGGGTACTTCTGTGCTTTCTTGCCAACATTTATACTTGAAGGAGGAGCTAAATTTCAGTTAGAAGTTGGTGAAAAATAAAAATGTATTTTTCTCATGCATGTTCATGAACCCCAAATGATATGCCCTTATATAAAAAGGTTCCAGATTCTCTTGACATCAGCTGAATTATTTCCAGCTATTCTGATGCCTTAGATACTTGGGACAGAAAAAGCAGTGAGTAACTTTTATTTAAGTGATAAGTAGACTTTGATGAGCGTTTTGCAACCCTTATCACCATCTCCATCCCTGCAGATCATCCAAGTTCTGCTCTTGTGCACAACTTTGTGTTCCAACTCCATTTCCCTCCTGGCAGTCACAGAAGAAAGGTTCTAAATTTCTCAGACCCACATGAATTCTCCAAACTGCCTTTCCCAACAAAATACCACCTTCTCCTTCACCTCCATTATCTATCTTTAGCCCATGTTTCCCACTATCTTAATGGTCCTAGTAAAATGACTCACAGTTCACATATAATAGATTTAGGATGTTTGCAATGTCTAAGCACAAATCCATGAAGTAAGAGGATAGGGTCTCAGAAATAGGCCTTGAAAGCCACAGAAGCAACCTTCTAACAGTTTTAGTCCTGAATCAGAACCCCACCAGCTTCAGTGTTTGAGATGCCACTTTTCCTAGAAAATAAGAAAGAAAGAAAGTAAATATCATTTTTTGAACACTGAAGTTTCCTGTGAATGGTGTTACATTTATATTTTCTCAATCTCCTAAAGAAAGAAAAAGCAGGGAGCTATTACTATCCCCATTTATGAATGAGAAAAGAAGCTTAAAAAGCTTAAGTAACCTGCCCAATGTCATACACAGTGCTGTTGAACTAATTAATTAACTATAGGGAAATCTCTTTTTTGCTATACTTCTGTAGACTTTTCTAGAGTGCACAGATCAACAGGTGATTTTTATATGTCCAAAGAAAATGAATAAGAATCTAGTTGGAATTTACAACAGATAAATGGCTTGAACCTTCCAATCAAAGAATTTGAAAGAATTCCATTCTACTTTGCTGCTACTTAGATAAAGGAAGGAATGAAACAAGGTTTCATTGTGCTACTTATCAATGTCTGTCATCAAAATGCATGGCTAAATCATTTATATGCCTGGTGGTTTCCAAATGAATCATTAATCACTGTCAACAGTGATGAACGGTGCCCTCATAAGAAAACGTTATTACCATTTGTAGTCATCTTCATGGCTGTAAAAATGTATGTTCTCATAAAACTATAAAAACCAGCTGGCTGACAAATGAACATACCTTCTGCTCTGTATTTTTCAAAACAGGTTAACTGTACATTTCTCTTTTTTTTCCATTTCACACCCTACGTTTGACTAGTAGCTTCCAGGTAAGGCCCCCTGCACAGCAGAATGTGATGTAGAAGGATCAGAAAGATGTTCAGCTAGACTAAAACAGCAGATGATGTAATGATCTGAGCCCATGAAAACCAGGTCAAACCAAATTTGTCTCTGCCAGTTTGACAAGGCCACTGGAGCCCTTTACATGTGCCTTCAGCTTGTCTCTGTTGTGTCAGGCTCTAAATAAGCGATTTTTCTCCTGTGCAACATGCATCTTTCTTGGTCAAATGCAAGGTACCTATTTTAGCCAACTGTTCCTTTCTTCCAAGCGGTTTACTGTAAATAGTGTCTAAGATACACGTATGAGGAAGCAAGCAATTTAAAACAACACATTTAGGCTGCTAATCTGCTTTTAGCATCTTTGATTTGTAAAGGACCTGTAAACATCAAATGACATTTGATACTGTGCCTAAGTGACACTCGATTTCAGTTCTTACAATTCTATTATTGTCTTAAAATAAAAAGAGCATGATGGATGCTCCACAAAACAACACTAGAAATTATATTTAATGTATCTGTCATGGGACTAACCATTGTCCTAAAGCAAGTTCAGCCACAGAGAGGACAATTCTGTCTTTAGAAAGAAGAAATGCAACCTTTGGCTTCTCAAGAAGCTATATCCCTTCTCCAGTAACTTTCCCAAAGCTTTGACTTAAGGTTTAGGATTTCCAAAATTTGACTGACAAAGCTAAGTGTCCCATGCCCCCATATTGATGTCATTCATTCCTAATATTAGCAGCTGAGCAGCTCAGGTTCACTTGGGAAAGAGGAGCTTTTATTTTGAGTTGAACAGGAGCACATACTAAAAATGAACACAGTGAGACTTTCTTCTGGTATGTCTGACACAGATAAAATAGGGAAACTAGTGCAGTGCAACTGCTTTGAATTAAATGGAAAAGAAATTCTATCTATTTGGACATTTTATGTGCTTCCAGAATTTTTGGTAACCTCACCTGTGCTAATGCTGAGGAATTAAGAGATAAAATGCAATCACATTAAGTTGTTTCAATGCACAATGTCACACAAGGTCACGAAGTGAGCATGAAAATTCCATTGAGTTGGATAGAGGAGGTTCCAGGACACCTGTCACAGCCCAGTGTGATGTGTAAAGTTGGCCATTATTTGGTGCTCTAGCCATGCAAACAAGCTTTTGGATGATGTATTTTGGACTCATTAGATCAAATGTGTCAAATATTTGAGCTTCTATTACCCAGCAGAGCTTAAATGGATCAAAGTGTCTAAATAATCACCCCACCTCCGCTTAGTATTGTGCAGACAGGAACGTGGGCTGGATGGAGATATGCCATTTGGAATCACGGAAATTGTGTTGGAAATCCACATGAACTGGAGGAAGTTATTTCCTCCTATCTTCTCCATCTGCTAAGTGAGTGGCAAGAGTGCTTTACTGGGTAGGAGCCTCACAATGAGACTTAACCCTGCAAAAACTAAGGGCAATGGACTTAGAGACCAGGTATGGCTTATGCACAGAAAATACCTCTCACTGTAAAAAACAGCTAACTGAATTTGGTAATCATTCCATTTGTTCTTATTGTTGTTTAGTTGTTGTGTCTGACTTTTTTGTGACTCCATGAACTGAAGCCTACCAGACTTCTCTGACCATGGGATTTCCCAGGCAAGAATACAGGAGTGGGTTGCCATTTCCTTCTGCAGGGATCTTTCCAACCCAGGGATCAAACCTGTGTCTCCTGCATTGGTAGGCAGATTCTTTACCACTGAGCCAACAGGGAAGCCCAATCCTTCCACCTAGAGAGAAGAAAAATAATCTGTGAAAAAGTTAAATAAAATAAAAACACCAAGGCTTAATGTGAGACTTATCACCATTGTATCAATATTTGCTATACTTGACCTTTTCTTATAGTGCAAAATCTTCTAAGGCTTGCATTCCATTCTAGCCTGGGTGTTCAAACAGCAGTGGCAATAACATGGGCCTGGTTGAGTACTTGCTACTTTGCAGTTTGTACTGGCTGGCGGTTCTCAAGTTTCTCAAGTTTGGCCCTCCAAACCTGTGTCAGAGTGATCACTGTCTCCCTAAATCACTGACATAAGGGAACTTAGAGCAGGTCTCCCTACCTTGGGTGCTGAGATGCTGCTCAGTAAGTGCCCAGTGTCATAATCTCACCCTATTTGAGTTTGTTAGAAAAAATTCTTCCTCTGCATAATTTTCTGCAACAAGCTCCTGTTCCGATTGTGCCCTAAGTCACTGAAAGATATTAAAATTACATGAAATTCCTCACCTAGATCTTTTCCCCCATGACACCCACATAGTTATGCAAGCGCAAACCTTAGATAGTGCCTCCATGTGCTCTCAAGAACCTCCATGGGAGGACATCCCCCACTCTATTGTGATTACACAGTTGCTCTTCTGTGTCCCTCAGAAAAGGATAGAGAACTCCTTAAGGGTAGAGAACTGTGCCTTGTTCCTGTCTGTATCTTCATGACCTTGCACATTGCTTTGAACATGGTAATCTGTCAATAAATCACTAATTCATCAATGTCAAATATCTCTACCTGCAAGACTGTTATTCACTTATATATTTTCTTTGATTTTTTTGCTCTGGTCTAAGTCTTTTTTTATACTCCCCACCATATAGCTTTCACTCTAGATTCCTACCCTTTAAAATCAGTAGACTTTTAGACCACAAAGCAAATCTTCTGGCTGCACGTCCTGTGGTTTTCTGAGAAACTACTAAAAGAACAATTCTTTATGCAAATTAATTTCATGGGAGTGGTCCAAGTATTTTTCTCCTACTTAGCAGTTCAAAATATTTTTCACACACACCTTTATGCAATAGTTTCCTGCCAGGTGGACATATCCAGTTCATATGGAAAATTTAGCACTATGTCTGCGACAGCATAAGAAGAATCAGAAAGCACCAAAAATAATTATGCTTTTGCATTTGTTTACTGTGAACACATTAGCATACATTATCATGTTCCAGTCCCACAACAGTGATGCTGGATGAATGGTATAGACATCGCTACCCCATTTTACTATGAAGAAATTAAAGTCTAAGGAAGTGATATCTCCAAGGTCACCTAGCTGGTTGCAACAAAGTCACAAAAATCTGGATCTTTCAACTCTTTGCACTGTAATGTCCTTTGAACCAAGCTAAGAAAGGAACTGTGTTACTTAGGTGGAATTTTATAGACAGTAGCAAGCAAGGAAAAGAAATAGATGCGAAAAATAAGAGCACTGATTACTAGCTCTAAAGAAACCAAACTGTGGGATAATCAAGAGAGAATTTGGAAGAACTGAGCTGTAGAAAACTTTTTAGAAAAGTTGGTTCTGATTTGTTTGGGTAGAAGCAGGAAAAAAGCTGTATTCTCACAAAAGCATCTGATCAGAAAGTAAGGAATACACCTTTCTACTGTGTTTCAATGTCAGCTTCATCTCTTCACATTGGATCCCTACAAAATTCTATAAGATATCCTTTCTCTGAGAATTTGGTTTCTTCTCTGATGGTAATTAGGCAGATGACAGGAAGATGGGTTGGGTCTGGGTCTCCACAAACACCTTACAGTTAAGATTAGAGCACCTAGTTCTTTTTCTACTTAGAGAATGAAAATATATTTCCTCTCCCTGGATCAACTTTTAAGGATGAAAAGCAAAAATGTCGAGGAAAGGAAGAATCATTTAAGGACTGTCTGACCTTTTTGTAGGAATTTTGTGTAGGTTTTTAATAAAAGTAATCTAATTTATTTTAAATAGCCTAAAGGATTATTTTGTGTTTGTTCTTTTAATATTCCCTATCCATCTGTAGTAATACTTTGTTTTAAAGGTCAGTTCATCTGTTACTCAGCCAACAAATGTTTATTAAGTGTCCACTATGGGTCAGGATTGATTGATGAATGAAGAATGACTGATGGGTAAATAATCTACAAATCTTGCCCTCAAGAAAAAAGATATTACATTTGTAAGAAAACTGATAAGACCAATAGGGCTGAAAAGCTGTGTCTCGTGGGGACCCTTTGTTGTTGTGCTGAGCCTAAGGACATTTTGGACTTTCTAGCACCCAAATAAGGATGAAAGAGACTCTTCCCCAAACCACAGGCCTGCATCTGGAGCTCTGCCCCTACCACAGCTCTAGTCAAGAACAGTGTAATCAGAAGTTAAGTTTATATATCTGAAACTAACACAATGCTGTTAATCAACTATATTTCAATTAAAAAAATTTTAAGTGAGATTTAATACTCACAGTTAAAATTCTACCTGAGGAAATGATGACCATGTGTTGCTTTGTTTTTATTTTAGGAATCTTGGAAAATCAGGACTCAGAGTTTCTTGCTTGGGTCTTGGTAAGTACTCAGGGTAACATGTAGGGGTGAGCTGGGAGGTGGGAGATTGGAGGGAATACCAGGGAATGATTGGGGTATACGTCAGGACCCAGTCTTGGGAGAGAAGGGTCCTCCTGACCAATGTTGCCTCACTTCTTCTGAGCATACAACCCTTCTCCTTTCCTACCCCACACAGTCCTCTGCCATTCAGGTCCAAGGAGCCGCTGTGATCATGGTGTCTTCTAGGGGCCTGTTAAGCAAAAAGAGATCTGATATTAAAGCACATCTTAGAGGAAGAGACTCCTCTGTTATTTTTCCCTTTCTAGCAAGGATACAAAACCTCATGGCATGTGGGTATATGCCCAATTCACCTGTGACAGCATATGAATTTTTTTCTATCCTCATCTTCCCTTTCCTGAATTTTCTCATGTTTTTCTATTTTAATGTATTTATATACTCCACTATTCTTGCCTGGAGAATTCTGTGGACTGAGGAGCTTGGTGGGCTACAGCCTGTGGGGTCACAAAGAGTCGGACACAACTGAGCAACTAACACACACACACACACATTCACACATATATTTTTCTAATGTACCTTAAATGCTTTAGGGACAAGACAAATATTTAAAGACAACTAAGAAGAGATGGCGATTTTAACATCATAAGAATAAATCTGAAATGATAAAATCTGACTGTGAGGCTTGGGGTGTCATACAGCTTTTAGACATCCCCCAGATAAGGGAAAGGCCACTTTGCTGTTGAGGCAATTCAACATCATCAGAACTGTTTCTGTAACCTAAGAGAGTCTAGACCAGGATGGTAGCCGAGGACATAGTGAGAGGTGGTCAGATTATGGCTGATTCTGAAGGTTGAGACTGGCAGATCTTCTGTTGGATTCTATTTCAGTTGCAAGAGAAAAGAGAAGAGTCACAGATGACTCTAAGGTTTTTTGCCTGAGCAACAGAAAAGATGGAATTGCCAGTAAGTGAGATGTGGAAGAATGAAGGAAGAGAGACTTAGGAGGGGAGAGAGCTGATTGATTTGGGACATGTTAAGTTTGAGATACCTATTAGACATCCAAGAAAAGACATATATGTATATAGGCAAAAGGATATATGAATCTTGAGTATAGAAGTGAGATTTGAGCTGGATGTAGAATGACGTAGGAGTCATCAACATGTATATATTAAATAAGCCATGAAACTGGATAAGAACATTAAAGGAGTGAGTATAAATAGTGCGGAAAACAGAAGAACATGGTCTGTGACCTGGGAAGTCCATTAAGTTGAGAAAATGAGGAAGAACCAACAAAGAACATTGAAAACAAGCAGTGGGTTTTTGTTTTTTGTTTTGTTTTTTCAAAAAAAAAAAACAAGAAATGAGGAAAACAAAGAGAACAGGGACTCCTAGAATCCAACATTTCAAGGGGGATAGAGACAAACTCTGTCAATGCTGCTCATGAGTCAAGTAAGACAAGGGTCAAGCATTGATTATTCTGTTTGCCTACATGCAAGTCACTAATGACTTTGAAAAGATCCATTTTGAAGGAGTGAGGGGTTCACTGACACATGACTGGAATATGTTCAAGAGAGCATATAAAGAGAAGGACTGGCAGCGGCTCTTTTGATGACTATTTCTATAAGGAGAAGCAGAGAAATGGAGTGGAAGCTGGACAGGTAGGTGTGGTCAGAGAGAGTGCCACAGCTCGTGGAAGAAACGACAGCACACTTATATGCTGATGGAGAAGTTCTTTTGAGAAGGGAAAACAATGGTTAAGATAAGTAGAGAAAAAAGTACCTGGAATAGTTTCTGGAAGACACAAGAGGAGAGTAACATGAAAGAAGGCAGAGTCCATGGGCTTTGAGGCTGGTAGGTGGGTTGACAGGGTGACAGAGCGGAATCTTGAAGAAGTTGTTTCCTACTGCTTCTGTATTCTCAGTGAAATCAGAAAGGACATATCAGCTATTATCGAGGATGGAAGAGTGGTGTTGAAAGTTTGAGGAGAGAGAGAATTTCTAGGAGAGTAGAAGAGTGAATGGGAGAAGGCAATGGCAACCCACTCCAGTACTCTTGCCTGGAAAATCCCATGGATGGAGGCGCCTGGAAGGCTGAAGTCCATGGGGTCGCACAGTCGGAGACAACTGAGCGACTTCACTTTCACCTTTCACTTTCATGCATTAGAAAAGGGAATGGCAACCCACTCCACTGTTCTTGCCTGGAGAATCCCAGGGACAGGGGAGCCTGGTGGGCTGCCGTCTATGGGGTCACACAGAGTAGGACACGACTGAATCGACTTAGCAGCAGCAGCAGCAGCAGCAGAAGAGTGAATGCACCAAGAGAATGCATCAAAATGGCTAGACAGCATTAAGGATCTGCTTGAGATTTGTGCTAATAAATTTGAAGAGACCATCTCTAAGATTGGGTGTTTTTCTTCCAGTCGTGTTCAGCTGTGCAAGTTCAGGTGGAGTTTTTCAAGGGCATAAGATAAAAAGAGAGGCAATGATGCTGAGGGTTTATGCAAAGGGGTGATTGTAATGGTGGACTTTGGGGTTGAAGCTGAGCAGGTAGGAAAATGAGGACTAAAGCCAGGAAAAGGAGGAGAAAGAAGGACAGTGAAAAGTGGGAAGAATCAGTGAATTGTACATCCAGAGGACCAAGGGGTTGTTGGAGTAAGATCAGTAGAGACAGTAGAACAGAAGAATAGAAAGTGGTATGGGGAGGAAGGTGGGAGGGGGTTTCAGGATGGGGAACACATGTACACTTGTGGTGGATTCATGTCAATGTAAGGCAAAACCAATACAATATTGTAAAGTAATAATAATAATAATAAATAAATAAAGAGTAATAAAAATACAACTAAATCTCTTAGTGAAAAAAAAAAAGAAAGAAAGTGGTAGTTAGAAAGAGAGATTCTTGAAATTGAGGTTGGGGGGGGGGGGTCCTACTCTTGTTAAAGTCTAAAGCATGTCTCTTGGGAGAGAGTGACTGAGGTTGTGCTGAATGCAAGATAAGTAGACCAGAAGAGGTCAAGAAGCTGAAAGATAAAGGTGTAGGGAAGGATTGATTACCTTTGGAGTCACTGAAATCACTAAAATGTATTGCAAAACTAATATGGGAGAGAGGGACGGTGAACCAGAGCTAAACTTTTCCTATGAGAGGGACTGACTAGGGGTGAGTAAGTGACTGTAACATGGGGGGACTGATGATGTGAGATTCAAAATGGGTTTAATTCAGTTCAGTTCAGTAGCTCAGTTGTGTCCCACTCTTTGCAACCCCATGGACTGCAGCACACCAGGCTTCCCTGTCCATCACCAACTCCCGGAGCCTATTCAAACTCATGTCCATTGCACTGGTGTTGTCTCCTTCTCCTCCTGCCTTCAATCTTTCCCAGCATCAGGGTCTTTTCCAATGAGTCATTGTTCACATCAGGTGGCCAAAGTATTGGAGTTTCAGCTTCAGCATCAGTCCTTCCAATGAACATTAAGGACTGATTTTCTTTATTATTATTTTTTTAAATATAGAAAATTTTATTATTCAGTAGTCTGTCAAAGTTGAAATATTTTTTAAAAATTATGGAACAGCTATCAACTATTTTATAACATAGAAATGGAGTTTTTGGTTCTATCCCATTAAATATTCAACAGGTTTATTTTTAATTCTATTGGTTTTTTTTTTAATTTTTATTTTAACTTTAGTTTACTTTACATTACTGTATTGGTTTTGCCAAACATTGACATGAATTCACCACGAGTGTACATGCATTCCCAAACACGAATCCCCTCCCACCTCCCACCCCATACCATCTCTCTGGGTCCTCTCCTTGCACCAGTCCCAAGCATCCTGCATCCTGCATTGGACATCGACTAGCGATTCGTTTCTTACATGATAGTATACATGTTTCAATGCCATTCTCCCATCTCATCCC
>SJYQ01001737.1:234367-259045 GCA_006410935.1 Redunca redunca | reverse complement strand
GTTGCTTGTATATTTTTGAGATTAGTTGTTTGTCAGTTGCTTCATTTGTTATTATTTTCTCCCAATCAGAAGGCTGTCTTTTCACTTTGCTTATATTTTCCTTTGTTGTGCAGAAGCTTTTAATTTTGATTAGATCCCATTTGTTTATTTTTGCTTTAATTTCCAAAATTCTGGGGGGTGGATCATAGAGGATCCTGCTGTGATTTATGTCGGAGAGTGTTTTGCCTATGTTCTCCTCAAGGAGTTTTATAGTTTCTGGTCTTACATTTAGATCTTTAATCCATTTTGAGTTTATTTTTGTGTGTGGTGTTGATTTTCTTTAGGATGGACTGGTTGGGTCTCCTTGTAGTGTAAGGGACTCTCAAGAGTCTTCTTCAACACCACAGTTCAAAAGCATCAATTTTTCGGCACTAAGCTTTCTTTATAGTTCAGTTCTCACATCCATACATGGCTACTGGAAAAGCCATAGCTTTGACTAGACAGACCTTTGTTGGTAAAGTAATGTCTCTGCTTTTTAATATGCTGTCTAGGTTGGTCATAGCTTCAAGGAGGTTGCCATTATCTCCATTCAGTTCAGTTCAGTTCAGTCACTCAGTCATGTCCCACTCTTTGCGACCCCATGGACTGCAGCATGCCAGGCCTCCCTATTCATCACCAACCCCCAGAAGTTTACTCAAACTCGTGTTCATTGAGTTGGTGATGACATCCAACCATCCCATCCTCTGTCGTCCCCTTCTCCTCCCACCATCAATTTTTCCCAGCATCAGGATCTTTTCAAATGAGTTAGTTCTTTGCATCAGGTGGCCAAAGTATTGGGAGTTTCAACTTCAGCATCAGTGCTTCCAATGACTATTCAGGACTGATTTCCTTTAGGATGGACTGATTGGGTCTCCTTGTAGTCCAAGAGACTCTGAAGAGTCTTCTCCAACACCACAGTTTAAAAGCATCAGTTCTTTGGTGCTTAGCTTTCTTTATAGGCCAACTCTCACATCTATACATGACTACTGGAAAAACCATAGCTTTGACTAGATAGACCTTTGTCAGCAAAGTAATGTCTCTGCTTTTGAATATGCTGTCTAGGTTGGTCATAACTTTTTTTCCAAAGAGATTATCTTCATTACCTCCACCATAGTTTGACCTCAGGTCAAGCAACAGGAGGGGAACACAGCCCCACCCATCAACAGAAAATTGGATTATAGATTTACTGAACATAGCCCCGCCTATCAGAACAAAACCCAGTTTCCCTCTCAGTCAGTCTCTCCCATCAGGAAGCTTCCATAAGCCTCTTATCCTTATCCTTCAGAGGGCAGACAATGAAAACCACAATGACAGTAAACTAACCAAACTGATCACATGGACCACAGCTTCCTCTAGCTCAATGAAACTATGAGCCATGCCGTGTGGGGCCACCCAAGATGGACAGGTCATAGCAGAGAGTTCTGACAAAATGTGGTCCACTGGAGAAGGGAATGGCAAACCACTTCAGTATTCTTGCCTTGAGAACCCCATGAACACTATGAAAAAGGCAATGCGGGTTGGGAGGAGGAATTCGGAGGAAGGTTTCTTGAACTTTGTGAGTGTGGAGACTGGATGAAGTGATGATAGTGAATGAATAAAAGATAGTGGCAAGTGATTCTGCCCCCTTTCACAGTATAGCAAAAATATTGAAAGCTAATGATGCCTGAGTTTTTCTGATTCTCTTTAATAATATGGTTTGGGAAGTGAAGGTGGTCTTTGTTCACCATAAGACTAAGGCAATTTGACTTTTGCTCAGTTAATGGTTCTTATTTTGTTACTGTTTACTTGTAATAGAAAGACCCTGTAGATTCATTACCAGGGATATTCTAACCATAGTTGTTTTAAGACTGCTTAACGGACATGACTTAGCAACTTAACAATAACAGCAACAACAGTAACAAATGATAAATAGCTATTCACTACTTATTACTGAAAGAAGTTAAGTACTGTAGCAATTTAGGAAAATATGGATTAAGAAATGTAGTGAACAATCCAGACTTAGAGAATGAATTTATGGTTGCCAGAGGCAGGAAGGATGGGGGGAAGGGATAGATAGAGAGCTTGGGATGGACATGCACATACTACTATATTTAAAATGGATAACCAGTACAGCACATGGAACTCTGTTTCACGTTATGTGGCAGCCTGCATGAGAGGGGCATTTAGGGGAGATTGGATACATGTATATGTATACCTGAGTCCCTTCACTGTTCACCTGAAATGATCACAACATTGTTAATCAGCTATGCTAAGTCACTTCAGTCGTGTCCGACTCTGTGAGACCCCAGAGATGGCAGCCCACCAGGCTCCCCCGTCCCTGGGATTCTCCAGGCAAGAACACTGCAGTGGTTGCCATTTCCTTCTCCAGTTAACCAGCTATACCCCAACACAAAATAAAGAGTTTTTTTAAAAAAAGAAATATAGTGAACAGTCTTAAACAACTGTCCCATAGAATCAGTATCTATAGTGGAAAATATTTCATCAAAAGTACCTAGAAAACTCAACCAAAAGCCCTTAAGACTATAAAAATTTCAGGTGCCTATGAAGTGCCACATATAAGTGAGTCTCCAGGGGGCAGACTAGTTTTTTAAAACTGTGTATGAGCTGTAGGTATTTTGGTGAATTTTGAAACAGACCTGATTCAGGAGCAAGTGCGGATTTGAGCTTTAGGGTTTTTTCTAAGAGCTTGAACACTTGTGATAAGACATGGCATGAAAAAATAGGAGGAAACAAGGAAGTTCATGGGATTGACTGGCTTCATTAAAAACAGGTAAACAGGCTTGAATAAATATTCTTTGAGACCTTCTCTGAGCTACCTACTTCTGTAAAACATAGGAGACAAAAAGAAATTCATAGAAAGGAATATGCACCAACTTTAGATGATTTTTCAGGCTCTGCATATCTCAGCTGTCAAATCCAGGTGGAGCTGAATTTACTGTTGTGGACTTGGGATATCAGCTCAGTTATAACATGTGTTCAACTGAGGCTTTGAAAATTATCAACTGAGGCTTTGAAAATTAAGTATTAATTATTCCAAGCAATTATAGGACTACAGATGTCTTTTACTGAAGTACGTTGAAGGACAGGCTGGAAATTTTTCTTCCTGCCAAGCTTCCTTTTGCTAAACCAAGAGCATATGCAAATGGAAGCAGAAAGGTGAAATAACTCAAGGATGAACTGAAGATACATCTAAAGGAACACAGCTCTGTCAACAAAAGAATGGGTGGTGGGAGTCAAGTGGAGACCCAGTTGTGAGCTGCTGTAGCTAGATTGGTTTATAAATACACTGACCCAAAATCAAAGAAATTGACGGGAATATAGAAAAGCCACCAAAGAGTGACTGAGCATCATCTCAGTCTAGTGGGAAGTGGGATCATCTTCTGAGAGAGAAAGAGGAGAATTCATGTATTCATTATTCTTCCACTCGTTCATTTTCAGCAAACATTCAGGAAACCAGGTATCATGCTTGCTACAGAGGTTATCAAGATGAAAACAGCAAGGCTCTCAAGATGAAAACCGCTCTTAAATGGCTCATAGTGTAATTGGAGTCAGGCATGCACAAACAGACAGTCCACTGGACGGATGCCATATGGAGGGTACAGGATGAACCAAGCATGAAGAAGGTCTCCTGGGGAATCTGGAGAGTTCCGCAGGGGAGGGGCTGTTTGAGCTGAGACTTGAAGGGGGTCATCAAGTAGAGAAAAGGGGAGAAAGATGAAAGAAGGAGCAATGTGAGCAATGGCCTGGAGGGAGACCCATGGAGCGGGAGACACTGGAGGAATACTGGTGTCTGTGTAGAACATTGGGAAGGCAGGGTGTTGGGAACCACAAGGGTTGAGCCTGGAAAGAAAGCTAGGCCTGATTAGGAAGGCCATCATTTGCCTCACTGAGGCATTGAGCTCCAGTCCTCCAGGTCTCTGGGGTTCCTCCAAGTCCTACAGCCCCAAGGTCTCGGGGAACATCTGGGAGATGAAGTATAGACAGGAGACACATTTCCCTGCCCTCCTCCTTCCATTGCCACCACTTCAGCAAAGTAGCTCTACTTTTCTGAATGTGAATATGAATATAAGATCTTAAAGGTAAATTTAAATGTCGTACTTTAAGTTAAAAAATTTTAACGTAGTATGTCATAAATGACTTTGTTTTTTAGAACAGGAGGAGGTTCACAGCAACACTGAGCAGAAAGTACAGAAATTTCCCCTTACATCATATACACACAGCTTCCCCCACTATCAACATCCCACATCAAAGTAGTACACTCATTACAGTCTTACTGTAATGAATGTATTATTATTACATACCGGATGTATTATTCATATATATCGTAAATGTATTATTACATTGACATACTGTTATGTCCCAAAGACTACACTTATATGTATAACTTTGGTGTTTTACATTCTGTGGGTTTGGACAAATGTCATAAAAGATATTCACCATCATAATATTATACAGAGTAGTGTACTGCCCTTAAAATCCTCTGTGCTCTGCCTATTTCTTTCTGACCTCTAACCCCTGGCATCCACTGACCCTTTTGCTTTTTCCATAGTTTTGCATTTTCCAGAATTTCATGTAGTATGCACACCCTATAGTATGCAGTCTTTTCATATTGGCTTCTTTTACTTAGTAATATGCATTTAAGTTTCTTCCATGTCTTTTTATGTTTTGATAGCTCATTTCTTTTTAGTGCTTCATATTACATTTTGAAGGAAAAACAGCATCCTTCTTCCAAAAAAAAAAGTGTGCTAAAGCCCTGCTCCAGCTTGTGAAAGCCATTGAAAAACTTGAATCAGGAGTAGGACATGAGAAGATATATTTGAATTGTTTTCCGGAAACATGTGAAAGCTAGATTAGAGGGGGAAAGAGTTGAGCCTGGGGGCAGATGATGAGGCAGTGCTAATAAAGATGGACAGGAAGAAGGTGATTTATTTTAGGAGGAAGAATAAACAGGACTTAGTGACCTTGGGGTTCAGAAGGAGAGGTCTCTGTGAACAGAGTTGGGCATGTGGGTGGACAGGCTGAAATCTCAGCAGGAGGAAATGTAGGAGGGAGCAGTAAGAAAAAGGAAGAGGAGAAACAGGAGCACCATTGGCTAGAGACCCAAGAGCCTGCCAGCATCAGCTTCAGCTATCCAGAGGGCACAGGGAATGCTGGAGAGAGCGCCAACCAGCGTAAAGACCCAGGAGCTTCTAACAGGGGTGAACCCATGGTTGTCACTGAAGTCACCTGCAAATACAGAGGACTGAGGTATTTAGACAGGTTTAGGACACCTGCCTTTTGGAGTCTCTCAGGCTGTATGCTCCCTGAGAGCAGAGATCACCTCTGGTTTTTTTTTTTTCTCTACATCCCTGTTAACAGATCATGATATCTGGCAAGTAGTAGGTGCTCAAAAATAGTTATTGAATAGAAGATTGGGTAAGTGGGTCAATTGCTAAGGAATGACAAAATGCACAGTGGGTAATAGTGAAAATGCAGAGAAAGTCAGAAATGATGAATTGCTGGGATCCAGCCAGCCCAGTTCTTTGGCTTTCTCCAGCAGCGTATCAACACAGAAACAAAGAAGGCCAAGTGGAGCTGGGAGGTGGGGACAGGGCATAGAGAGAAACCCAACACATGTCAGGGACCAGGGGATCTACTATATACATAGTGATACAAGTCCAGATGGGGTTGGTGCTCAGAGCTCCCACTCCTGCAGATAGAAAAGGCATCTGCCCACACACATTAGGAGCAGGAAGTCCTTCTGATTCATGCCACAAGAGGTCGTACCCCACAGTGGGCAGCTGTTCCTACAGGTGCTGGAAAGGGGCACATTTCATCCTGTGTCACTCACTCTGAGATATACATGCCTCTATCTACTTAAGAGGCTGGCAAGAGAAAAGGCGTGTGATGGTTAATTTTATCTGTCAACTTGCCTGGGCCACAGGGTACCTGGATTGGTCAAACATTATTCTGGGTGTGTCATGAGGATGATTTTGGATGTGATGAATATTTGAATTTGTAGACTACATAAAGCATATTTCCTCCCTAATGTAGATGGGTGGCCCTCCTTTAGTTAGCTGAAGGCTTAAATATAACCAAAAGCCTGAGCCCCCTCGAACAAGAGGGGACTCCTTTAGCCTGACTGCTTCAAGCTGGAACATCAGATTTTTCTGGCCTTTGAACTCAAAATGAAACATTGTCTTGTCTTGGGTCCTGTGGCTTTTGGACTAGAATTTACACCATCAACTCTTTTGATCCTCAGGCCTTCAGACTTATCCTGAACCTATACATGGGTTATTATGGGTCTTGAGCTGCAGATGACAGATCTTAGGACTTCCCAGCCTTCGCAACTGGGACCCAATTCCTTATAAGAAATCAATCTCTATGTGTATATGTATATATATGTGTGTGTATATGTGTGTGTGCATATATAATTTCTATATATAAAATATATTTATATATTTTATTGTATATTATGTGCACTAGTCACTTCAGTTCAGTTCAGTCGCTCAGTTGTATCCAACTCTTTGCGACCCCATGAATCGCAGCACGCCAGGCCTCCCTGTCCATCACCAGCTCCCGGAGTTCACCCAAACTCATGTGCATCGAGTCAGTGATGCCATCCAGCCATCTCATCCTCTGTTGTCCCCTTCTCCTCCTGCCCCCAATCCCTCCCAGCATCAGGGTCTTTTCCAATGAGTCAACTCTTCCCATGAGGTGGCCAAAGTATTGGAGTTTCAGCCTCAGCATCAGTCCTTCCAATGAACACCTAGGACCGGTCTCACTTAGTCTTGTCCAAATCTTTGTGACCCCCTGGACTATAGTTCACCAGGATCCTCTGTCCATGGAATTCACCAGGCAAGAATACTGGAGTGGGTAGCCATTCCTTCTCCAGGGGATCTTCCCAACCCAGGGATCCAACCTGGATGTCCTGCATTGCAGACAGATTCTTTACCATCTGAGCCACCAAGGAAACCCATTATATATTATATATAAAATATACAAATATTACATATAAAAAGATACATAGCAAGGAATTTTATAAGAAATTATAAGATTCTATTTCTCTGGAGAACTCTAACTAATAAAAGCATTTTGCTAGTTTTGTAAAAATATCACACAGGTGGCAAGGCAAATAGGTATTTCTAGGAAGTGATCAAGGTTATAGGAAGATGGGAAGAGCACAGATGAGGGGGTATGTGATCACTTGCTCAGTTTTCAGCTGAACACATTTGGAACTTCATGCAGGATACCATCATCCCCTAAGGAGTCCTCCTGGGCTGTTCACTGGTCAGGAGGCATTTTATGCATTCCTGCCAGACTGGGCTGGGCCTGGATCTAAACAGTGAAGAAAAGAAGGAACACCTATGTCTTCAGGACCCTGATTTCTACAAACCTCAAGGCAGTGAATGCCCAGGCAGAGCAAACTGACTCCATGATCATGCTGTCCTGTGTTTATTCAGACAGCCCTTTCACACTTCATCCTTGAAGGGATAGAGTCATAAAGTAAAATATTTGACATCTTGGAGACACTGAGTCTCTCAGGAGGTGTGTCTTCTCAACTCTGGCTGCACAGCAGAATTACCTGTGGTGCTTTTTACAATGCAGATAACCAGTCTCCACACAGAATTTTTGAGTAAGAGTCTCCCAAGGCACGGCTGTTCCAACGATTCTGAGGCAGTTGTAGGATTGGAACTCACCAGATAGAAGGTGATAGTGATATACGTGGCCTGGTGACTGGTGAACCAGGCGGTAGCTACGCTTTCTATCTGCCTAGCTGGCTGCTGTACTCAGGCCCAGGCCTCGGAGCTGGTTCAAGAGGAAAACCTGCCCAGCCCAGGGCTGGCCTTGGGGTTCTCTGGAGCCTATGTCCTGGGGAGGCTCCTAGAGTAGGCAGGTTGAGCTCACCTCCCCTTCCACTCAGCACCTGACACCGGGGCCCATCATTTGTACCCTGCCCTAACTAAGGGAACCTTCCAGAGCCAAAGTGAACATTAAGCCCAAGCCCTGTCGCTTCTTCTTAATGTATCGCTATGTGCCCAATGTGCTCTTGGCCGTCTCCCTCTGCCTTAGGGACATTCTCAGTGCACTATTTTGACCACTAGGAAAACATTAGATGAAATGTATAACATGGTGATATAATTTTTGTGACACCCTTCATGATTTTCATTCTTGCTGTTAAGGCTGATATAAACTAGCCACTTCTCATGTTATTATAATAACATAACAGCAACAACATTAAGTATTTATAAAGTGCCTCCAAGAAACGAGAAGCCAATTTAAAGGGCAATTTCTTCTGTCAGAGAGTTTACCAATTTTTCTGCATAACACAGAGTGAACTATCTTAAGACCATGATACCCACAGAATGTAAATGGTGCATGAATATTAAACATATAACAAGTGAATTTTAGGCTTGTCACTTCTCCTGGAATGTCTATCTTGAATAAATGCCATGGTGTATACACATTAAAAATGAAGAGGCATTTATATATTTTTTAAAAGTGTTTTAGAATATTTCTTTTAGGTTTTCTACTTTGATAGATAAAATCCTTCTTCAGAATTGTTGACAAGTTGGTTGCCTTCTGAATTACCAGGGGCTGCCATTCATTTGCTATTGCTTCCCTCATAGAGGGTGTCAGGAGCTGAGACACAGCTGGGGTGACAGATGGGCAGGCTGATGCTCCACACACTGTCAGCGTTAGGTTCAGGGAGGAACTGGAGAAGAGAAAGGAGAAGAGTCTACCCAACCCTAAGTTCACACGCACGCGCGCGCGCACACACACACACACACACACACCCTCATCTCCCTCAGTGCCGTTGTAAAAGGATGAGTAGCCCTCATTTGTTAACCTGTGATCTGAAAATGAAACAAGTAATTGCAAAGCCATCAGATACTAGGGGAGGCCAAGTTTTCTCCAGACTCAGATATGGGCACTTTGTTGAAACTGATGACAGTTTGTAAACAAGGCCTCGCAGCTGTGAGAGGGAGAATTAGTTTTTGCAGTCATCACCCACTTTACAGATGAGAAAGAATCAGGAAGAGGGGAAATGTCTTGTTCAAGGTCAGTGATAGAGATGTCAGAGCCCTCATTTCCTGCCCCTGGCCCCTTCACCTGCCTCCAGTCTCCACATGCTGATAGTCACTGCCATCTCCACATCTCTCTTCCTGGAAAAGAGAGCAGCTGGGCCAGGCACGTAAGGCCCCTGCCAGCTCTAACAGTCGTGATATGAGCAACAATCAAGTTCCCTGTGACTCCAGGGTGGCAGCTGGGGAAAGTGCCTTTACTCTACTTTAGAACTAGAACATTTCAGAGCCTAAACAACTCCTCGTGTCACTCTCCAGAGTAAGCAGACAGAGATCTGTCAAAGCTCCATGGACAGAATGGGGGTCAGAATCCATGGTCCATGACCAGGTGATCAAAAGACTTCAAAGTGAGAAGGCAGCTGAGTGCAAACATTTTGTTTTTGTGTGAATGACTTTCCCTCCCATACACGCAGCCCTAGAGACCTCATGAAGGCCTGCTGTAGCTCCTGTCTTCAAGAAACACAGTTGTGTGCATGCCCATCTGTTCATATTATTCACCCAGAGTTTTCCCCGTACAGTCTACATTTATAAACAGTACATTTGTAAGATTATTTTCCTATACTTTTTAAAAATTTTAATTGGAGGATAATTATTTTACAATATTGTGGTAGTTTTTGCTGTACATCAACATGAATCCGCCATAGGCATACATGTGTCCCCTCCTTCCTGATGAACAGATAAGGAAGTTGTGGTACATATACACAATGGAATATTGCTCAGCTATAAAAAGGAACACATTTGAGTCAGTTTTAATGAGGAGGATGAAACTAGAGCCTATTAGACAAAGTGAAGTAAATCGGAAAGAGAAAGACAATGTTCATATATTAAGGCATATACATGGAACCTATACTCTTTTAAAAACATTTTTTTCTGGCAGTGCTGCATAGCATATGGGATCTTAGTTCCCTAACTAGGGATAGAACCCACACCCCCTGTACTGGAAGGACAGAGTCTTAACCACTGGACTGCAAGGGAAGTCCCTCCTATACTCTTTGCAATGTAAGAACCCAAATGAAAGGTTCAATTTCAGTCGAACATGCAACTGAGCTACTCTAATAGTGAGGCTGAAAAATGAGGGAATCCGTTGGGGCGCTGTCCTCTTGTGCAGGTGGGGCTTTGCTTCTAGCGTGCTTGGATTCATCGAGGCAGGACTACGGGGAGGGCAGCATTAAGCCTGAGGTGTGGGCTGCTGTGGGTCAGCACACTGAGGGGAAATGTTTGGAGATTTGGATATAGGCCTTAGGAATAAAATCTCAGTTCTTTCTAGAACTATTGCATGTAAATTAGTCAGGAGCCTTCTTTAGTAAGTGAACGGAAAACCCAGCTCAAAGCAAAGCAAAACTGTCAGCTTAGCCAAAACCAGAAATTTTTAGGCTCAGAGGGACCGTGAGGCCAAATGACTTGATCCAGGGATCAGACTGTGAGCTCTGCAAGCTGAAAGTTGGTTCCATTCTCAGACTGCCCTCAGAGTGACAAGATGGCTGCACACACTCCAAGTGTCATATCCCACTGGCTCTGACTAGCTTATGTATCTATCTCTGAATCAGTCATTGAAGACCTGCGGGCAATCAAGAATCACCCCTGAAGCAGGGGAAGGGTTTAAATCCACCCCCAACCACAGAATGAGATTCCTAAAGGAAATCTAAAGGGCTCTTGCTTAAAGTGTTCTGAGTTCCTCTGCTCCTGAGTTAAGAAAAGAGACCTTTGGATCCTAAAATTCCTCCCCGCACTTATTTTAGCTTATCTGAGCTTTTTCTATGTTGGGAGCCAAGGCTGAAAATCAGAATTCTCCCAGCCTGTCTGTAGCTTGAGGTATGCTCAGAGTCTGCTGGGTCAGCTCTGCTGGGTTGCCTTCTGCCACCTCTGTTTGCCTAACGGACAAAACTTTTCTCAGCAGGGTAAATACAATCCGTAGCTTTGCCTTTTTAATACTTCCCCTATCGTGTTGAAGGATCAGTGAGACCTCATTTACAAATAAAAACTTCATCCTAATACCTGAGTGATGACAATATGCAAAGGAGGACCCTCAGGAGGGCGCAACAGAAAATACCAGCAATGCTCACTTTGCATCTGACAACTAATTAAAATGAGAGGAGGAAGAGGCTTCCCAGCATTCAATTACAGAAAATGCCTGAAGTAATGAGCAGTAGCTACATCAGAGCTGACAGTCTAACCATGGGGATTTCTTCAGGTTGAAGAGAAGGAAACTGGAGATGAAAGTCCTGGCTTGGATCTACCTGCAATTTTTACCGGAAACAAGTTTCTTCTTAGTCTCTGACTCTGTCTCACTTCCCATTTCTCTGCCCTCTGCTCTAGCCACCCTTTCCTTTCCTCCGTTCTGAGCAGAAACTGTAGCCCAACTCAGCCGACCTGCTTCAAGTATCACTCAGCAGTGATACTTGAAGTGCTGCTGGCTGAAGAGAGGAGGCAAGACTGACCCTGAGACTCATTTTTGGAAGTGATCCTCTGCCCGACTTTGTTACCTGTCACGCCATTCCTGTCGCCTTCCCTTCCAGCACCTTTCTGGGAGGGCTGGCTGGCTGCCCAGGTCCTGCTGGTGGATGGGCTGCCTCAGATGCCACCCGTGTCTCAGCTTGAACTCTTAGAGGGCAGAAACTGCAGCTGATTCCATCATCCCTGGAAAGCATGGGATCTGCACTCCTGTCCTTCATTTGTGTGTCCAAGGACTGCAAGAGAGGTGCCAGACACCATCCTGGGGAAACATGAAATACACCAGAGGACCAGTGGCTGCCCTCACACTGCAGGGAGTCGGGGAGCAGCAATGACCTGATTCCCAGGCAGGATGAGCTCCTTGGGCTGTGTCCCCAGAGGACACCGTGAATTTATACTTGCTGGTGATGGCTTTTTTTAGTCTGACTTATTTCCTGCTGGATTATCAGTTCAGTTGCATGCTTAAATCAGAGAAAGTACTCATTTATGATGCTCATATATACTTATTTATGGAATAAATGAATGAATCATAGTGTGACCAGTGTTCTGAGAGAAATATGAAGGTCTATGTTAACTCATATGAGGGCTGCCTAAGAGGAGATCATGGAAGGCTCCCTGGAGAAAGAGATAGCTGAGTATGAGAGGATGAGTTAGGGTAGAATAGAGCCAGGTCAAAGAGAAAATAAGGAAAAAAGCAGTCTAGCAATGACAGAGGTAGAAAGAGAAAGAGAGGTATAAGACTCTCTCTTACACTCTGGTAGAAGACACTGAAATGACACCTATGATGAAGTGACTTCTGGGGAATGGAGAAGGTGCTGATAGGGGTAGATGGATGTTGAAGGATGAATAGGAACCTGTCAGGTGAATAAGAGAGAAAAAACCACAGGCATTCCTTTAAAAAGAAAAATACCCACTCGTCCCTTCTCTCAGATCTAAGCTTGATGATTGCTTTCCTGACCATCCACATCTAGCTAGAGGCTTCCTGTTAGTTCTCACCAGAACCTCTCTTACCAGAATGTGGTATTTTTCTGTCTTCCCCACTGACCGAGAGCTCCAGGAAAGAGAAACCATATTATTATATATTTGCCTCTTTGACCCCATCATCTGGCCTGACCCTGAAAAATTATGGAGCTCAAGTCTGGGAGATAGTGAAGAATAGGGAAGCCAGGCTTGCTGCAGTCCATGGGGTTGCAAAGAGTAGCGCACAACTTAGCGGCTGAAAAACAAGTATTTTCTACATGAATTGATAAATAAATTTCAGGAAGAGAAGCCTTGGAGTCTAAACCAGCATGGCCTGGAGAAAGAACTACATGGGAGAGAAAGTGATGAGAGATGACTTTGGGAAGATTATGAAGAATATTGGAAACCATGCCATGAAGCTTGGAATTTATTTGTTTTGTGTTGAGAAGTCACTGAAATATTTCAAGATGTTGTTTGGCCAGATGCATTGTAAGAAGCCCATTCTGGTCGCTGTGGTTACACTGCAGACAGGAAGTTAGAGAGGTTTGGGAACAGAGGCAAGGGGACAAGCTGCAAATGACTCAAATATTCTCACTTTTACAGAAGATTAAATGTAACAGTCAGTTAATTTCCCACTAACTGTGAGCCCAGTTCATCACACTGTGAGCTTCTACACAGAGCCTGTGCAGAATACCTAGGGGGGCTGTGAAGTAAATGAAGCTTGACCAAATTAGCAAAAAACTGGTAAAGAAAATGTATAAGGAAGTGGGGTTTTTTTTAATATAAAATAAAGTATCTGAAGAAAAGAACTAGCATAGGTGTCAGGGTACTAAGTTTCAAAGATCAGGTAAAAAATTTTCCTAGATACCTTCTTTAAGGAAAATAACAGAGATAAATGGAAACATTTTAAATAGAAAAATAAAAATCAGACAAATATGAAGAAAAAAGAAGTGAAATGTGGGTGTAAATTAATGAAATAAAGTAGAATTCAAGCAAAGATAAGATGCAGCAATGAGAGATGGTAATCAGTGGAGTAGGGGCCCTGAGAAGGAGCCAGGGATGGGCCTGCAAGAAACAGCCTTGGGAAGAGGAAGAGACCCTCTTCCACAGGGACAGGAAGAGGGAGGAAAGAATGGGTGTTGTCTTAGTTTGTGTTCCCTTAACTTGGAAGCCAGTGAGGAGTGCACACCCACCTGAGGGTGAGGAAGGTAGGCCACTCAAATACCGGAAGCAGCTGGAAGCCCACAGGAAAATGGGCAAGACCCTGGTCCCATCTGCTGTGGGTAGTTTGCCAAATTTGGTAGCAAGAAGTGGAAGGGTTTACAGTTCATTTCTTTTATGTTCTCTGTGAAACAGGAGGTAGGTTTATCTGGTGACATTAAAGGAAGAGGAGGTAGGACTGAGGTTGAGACAAATAGGGCAGGTTTGAGAGTAAATGGGCAGGGGTTAAGAGTTAAGAGCCAGAGGATTGGTGGACTCTATGTATAGTTACTATAGACCAAGAATTTACAATGCATGGCTGCAGTTTGTGATGTTCTCCAGCACAGCTCAGCATCTTGGTTATAGGTGATGAGTAGCCGGACAGTCAGATTCATCTAGGTGTAAATTTTTGCCAGGCAGGTGAAATAAAGGAATAGGGAAGTAATGGAGCTGAGAACAGGGCAAAAGAATCTTCTAAATGATGAAACATGTTATCTAGCCATCCTAATCTCCCTGGTTAAGGAAGAACTTGAAAATAGAATAGATGGACTGGAAGAAGGTAAAGAGTCTGAGGACAGAGTGTGTAGGGATGTCACTAAACAAAATCTGCAAGAGTGAGAGCTTGTAGCATGTGAGGACTTATGACCTGGCCTTTAATGCATATATTTGGAATACAAATGAGGCACACTTCTACATAAGTTCTCTTGTGTGCGAGTTCAGTTCTGCATTTCATGGCACCTTTGTGGTCTTCTATTTCCACCTCATCAACCATATACCATTTCTTCTAATAGTCACTGCCTACATTTTCTGAGTTTTATACTTGAGAGTTTACAATATCCAAGATGTGCTAAATGTCTGTAATTTCTATACCAGTGTGACTTTAAGAAGTCTGGGCACTCTATTCAGGCACTTTAGTGGCTTCTGTGTTGATCTTCCAACTGACCTACTGGAGACACAGGGAAAAGGCAGTGGACCCTCAGCTCACTCTGATAAGAGAGGGGAACAGGGACACAGAATATGGGAATGCGTTTATGCTTTTCTTTGGAATGAGCTTTGTATTTCTTTTGGATATGGGTGCCATAGTCATGAAAAATGAAGAGTTGTCTAGAGGTAATGAAATTTGTAGGAACAGTATAATGATCTCATAGCCCATTTCTGACTAGGCTTTAGTTAAGCTTTTGACTTCCCATAATGAATTAATCATTCTATATAGCACTAGTGGGAGAAATTCTGCCCTGACCCCACCAAACCGATGTGTCTCACTGGCACCTTATTCTTTCAGTATTGGTGGCCCTTGTAATCTTGTCCCAGAAAACAAGACTGCTGATGCTCTTTTCTGTTGCCACTAAGCTATTTTTGTTGCAGTCATTTACTTCCACTGGGATTTTTGCAGAAGGTTAATAGTGCTAATAAAAATGAAAGGCAAAGCACCAAGAGCACATCTTGAAAGAATAGTCTGTAATCATTTGTGTGGTCGGGACTGAAGACTCTGCAAGGCATTACCATCTCCAGTTTGGGGTCCAGACCAACTTCTACCTCCTTTATTGAATTCTTTTTTACCCTCTGCAGGGTCAGTGCTTATTGTCTCTTTTCCTACCACACTGGGTTTCCCATCGAACTGGGAGCTTGCAGAGGGATTGAGTCCATTTCAATGACCAGGTCACAACTCTGGCTGTCCTTATAAAGTCACCTGGGAGCTTTTAAAAATACTTGCCCAGGCCCTTCCTCAGATCAACCAGACTAGAATCTTCAGGGGGAGCATGGCATCAACTCCTAGGTGGTGCTACTAACTAGGCCAGAGTTGAGGATAGCTGGCATGGGCAAACTGCTTCCTGGCTCCCCACCCAAGTTACTTGCTCATCAGATGGCCAAGTCCACCTTGGAAACTTTGAGCCCCTAAGAGATTTGGATTCCCAGGCAGCATGCAGGATGCACAACCAGAGAGCAGGGTGGATACTGCTTTTGGTGCCCAGTGAAAAAGGAAAGGTGTTTATGTTTCATTTAGCTTTAGTCTATTAAAATTCAGCATTTCACAGCATTTTCAACGTTTTAGTCTACTCATCACTCTCCACGTGTCATTTCAAAAGATCCATAATATAATAAATAATAACGATTTTGAGATTTGTTGAGATGGGTAGACTAAGAATTCATACATTCCAGTGTTGATTTGAGCTTTCACTACCACCTCTGGAAAGGTCATTTATCTTCCTATGGAACTTCTTTTGCTTCAAACAGTATCTCTTTAGAAGATAAGAAGGAAAGTAACATTTAGTGAGCACCTACTGTATGTGCAGTCCTGTTCTAGACACTTGATATATGCTATTGAAATCAATAAGAGCATGGACTGTGAAGTTTGTCTGCCTGGGCTTATATCTCAGCTGTCACCTCCCTCGCACCCCCACCACCAGTTCAGTTCAGTTCAGTTCAGTTGCTCAGTCGTATCCAACTCTTTGCGACCCCATGAATCGCAGCATGCCAGGCCTCCCTGTCCATCACCAACTCCCGGAGTTCACTCAGACTCACGTCCATCGAGTCCGTGATGCCATCCAGCCATCTCCTCCTCTGTCGTCCCCTTCTCCTCCTGCCCTCAATCCCTCCCAGCATCAGTCTTTTCCAATGAGTCAACTCTTTGCATGAGGTGGCCAAAGTACTGGAGTTTCAGCTTCAGCATCATTCCTTCCAAAGAAATCCCAGGGCTGATCTCCTTCAGAATGGACTGGTTGGATCTCCTTGCAGTCCAAGGGATTCTCAAGAGTCTTCTCCAACACCATAATTCAAAAGCATCAATTCTTCGGCGCTCAGCCTTCTTCACAGTCCAGCTCTCACATCCATACATGACCACAGGAAAAACCACAGCCTTGACTAGATGGACCTTAGTTGGCAAAGTAATGTCTCTGCTTTTGAATATACTATCTAGGTTGGTCATAACTTCTTCCAAGGAGTAAGCGTCTTTTAATTTCATGGCTGCAGTCACCATCTGCAGTGATTTTGGAGCCCCCAAAAATAAAGTCTGACAGTGTTTCCACTGTTTCCCCATCTATTTCCCATGAAGTGATGGGACCGGATGCCATGATCTTCGTTTTCTGAATGTTGAGCTTTAGGCCACCACCAGTAAATAAACTCAAATCAGAGTGGCTGTGAGTTCCAAATGAGATTGTGTCTATAAAGTATGTAGCACAGTGCCTGGCACAATGTAAGTTATAGAAAAAGTATTCTATCATCATCTTATTTTGTTTTCACGACAACACTGGAGTAGGTATCAGTATCTATTTTAGAGATGAGTCAAGTCTCAAAGGTGAATCTATTTAGCCACAGACATACTCAGCCTCATGTGTATGTGAAAGAAAATGAAAATGCCTACCCTTCATGATTTTTTTAAAAAATTTAAAAAGCAGACGAATGGATAAGAATGGTATGGTACATATATACACCATGGAGTACTACTCAGCCATTAAAAAGAATACATTTGAGTCAGTTCTAATGAGGTGGATGAAACTGGAGCCGATTATATAGAGTGAAGTAAGCCAGAAAGAGAAACACCAATACAGTATACTAATGCATATATATGGAATTTAGAAAGACGGTAACGATAACTTTGTATGCCAGAAAGCAAAAGAGACACAGATGTATAGAACAGTCTTTTATACTCTGTAGGAGAGGACGAGGGTGGGATGATTTGGGAGAATGGCATTGAAACATGAATAATATCATATAAGAAACGAATCACCAGTCCAGGTTCAATGCATGACACAGGATGCTTGGGGCTAGAGCACCGGGATGACCCAGAGGGATGGTAAGGGGAGGGAGGGGGGAGGAGGGTACAGGATGGGGAACACGTATACACCCGCGGTGGATTCATGTTGATTTATGGCAAAACCAATATAATATTGTAAAGTAATTAGCCTCCAATTAAAATAAATAAATTTATATTTTAAAAAAAGAATTAATTTTAGAAGGCACTGAGTACGACATGCGAGAGAGTTGATCTGCACAACTCAAACCTGTCTGAGGTGTTGGAGAGGCAGTGATGAACAGGACAGAGAAACTCCCTGTCCTTGTGGAAGGCAGTCTGAGCTCTCTACCCACCCTTCAGAAATCCTGAGGAGTTGGACACACCAGACCATTTGGTACTACCTTCTTCTCAGTTTGATACTCTTTTTCTTACCTAGTTAATAGAGAGTTCTAATTCTTCATGATGGGTGATCTCTACAGTTCTTGACTAATCACAAAATGATCGAAGATGGAGAGTCTTCAGGAGGTTATCTTTGCTGTCCCAGGAGTTTCTTCTGGACGCAGCCACCCTAGCTTCCTAAAACCAGGACTCCTGGTGCTGGCAGAAGGAGAAATAAATACCACCACTGCTTTAAGATGGAAAATGCAAGTGCTTCTACCATAACGACTCCTGAGACCCAGGCCAATGTGCCAGCCACCCTTCAGAATATTCTGTCATTGTGTATACCCATGTGGTAGCTGATGGATACCCAAGCCACAAACTCATGTAAGGGCCACAGATAAATTTATTCAGATTTACTCATTTCCAAGCAATGGATAAATGAAAAGAAAACCATCAGGCAGTAAAAGAGTTCATCAAACATTACTACTAGTATGATCACTTCTCTGCTGTTCTTGAATTCATTCATTCATGAAACTCTTAATAAACCCCCCTCATGTACCAGGCTTTACGTAGTTTCTAGGGATACAAAGATTATCCTAAGATGTTAATTGTTTTGAAAATGTCTCTGGGTAGCCTGTCCTCTGTGTTTGAGAACTGGATTGTTCTCATTAACTATTGTTGATGCAGAAATGTAATTTTTATATTCCTTGTTGCTTCTGATTACCTAAATCTCTAGATAGTGTTCTGTACAGTACATTAGGAAATTTCATTCCATACCTGTAAAGTTGGGACTGTGTGGTTATAATACTGCCATTTCCTCAATGCCAAAGCCTGGATGGGAGCACCAGTGTCCTGGTGATACTGCCAGGAGCTCTTCTGGGCTTCTTCCATTCCACAATATAGTATACTCTCAGGATAGCACTATACTTTCAGTGGTATACTCTCAGTATACTATTATACTCTCAGTATAGTACAAGATATCCTTTCAAAGCTAAGGGACTCTATGTAGAGTTTGGATTAAATGGGATCTCCTAAAACTTAAGATATACCAACATGGTTTCATGATTTAGTATTGCTTGCGCATTTTCTTATTTAACATGATAAATTTCTACATACAATTACTGAAAAAGGAAGATCTCTGTAGCTTAGTTAGAAATAGAGAGTCAGTGCATAAAAATTTTCGTGCATAGTTCCACGGAAAATGCTAAAATACTTCATTTGCTTGATACGGCTATACATTTTTTCATTAGGAAAAGGGCATTATAGATTAAAAAGAAAAAGCTGAAATCATTAACAGCTGGAAACTATCAAGTATGGATAAAATAAGCTAATCTTTATATGTAAATTCATAAAGCTACAGGGAAGCACGGGAACTGGGTTAATTTGAATGTAATAGGTTTGAGAAGTTTTTGAAAAATCTTTAGGTTTTTGCTAAATTATCCCTTATTTATTTCCTCAGTTTTAATTTCTCTACATTTCAAAAACTTCTTAGTCAAAAAGTTTGTGAACACTTTGTATTATATTCCAACTTTGAGTTTTTGTTAATGATACTTAATACTATGAACATCATGAAATTTACAACACAAGAGGGAGAATTTGAAAGGACTGTAATAAAAAATTTCTTCATTCTTTTTCACAGTATATTATCCCTATCTTGTTTTCACTAAGAGAGTTTCTTTGCCTCACTATGGAATTAAAATTTATTTCCTAACATATCTTGATAGTCCTATGAAGACACATTTTTAAATGTACAGTTACACCAGAGTAACTCAAAATTATTACTGTTTGGGGGAGTATCACTGAACTATCAAAGAAACATATCCCTGCACAAAGATAAAAATTTGCTATGAACTTTTGGAGATAAAAGTAAGTGTAAAGGAGGTCACCTTGACTTTCAAACCTTGACAGCAGCATTTTTCCAGAGAGTTCTTATTCATAGTAACTTACTATGGAAAGGCAATGTATAAAGCCAAGAATAAAAATATGTATTGCTGTATTCCAGGTCCCATGCTAGGAGTTCACAGAAAAAGAAAAAAAATATATGTATATATATGCTTTCAACCTTAATGATAGATCCTACTGCAGAATAAAACATTGAAACTATTTCAATTTGTCTAAAAAAACAGAAATTACCATTTAGCCCTAGTGTCCTGTAGTGTCTAATTTTATTTCAACACTGTGTTATTTCACCTGTGTTACTATTCTGTACATTTCTTTCTTTAATTATAGTTGATTTATTATATTATATTGGTTTCAGGTATATAGCATAGTGATTCAATATTTTTCTAGACTATACTCCATTTAATATTATTATAAAATATTGACTATATTCCCTGCTCTATAAAATATATCCTTTAGCTTATTTATTTTATACATAATGGTTTGTACATTAATCTCCTACCCCTGTCTTGCTCTCCTCCCTTTTTCTGCCTCCCCACTGGTAACCACTAGTTCATTCTCTATATCTGTAAGTCTGTTTCTGTTTTGTTATATTCATTTGTTTATCGTATTTTTTAGGTTCCACATATGTGATAGCATACAGTATTTGCCTTTCTCTGTCTAACTTATTTAACTCAGCATAATACCCTCCAAGTCTATCCATGTTGCCACAAATGGCAAAATTTCATTCTTTTTTATGGCCGAATAGTATTCCAACGTGTGTGTGTGTGTGTGTGTGTGTGTGTGTGTACACGTATATATACCACATCTTTGTCCATTGATTTGTTGATGAACACTTACTTTGCTTCCATATCTTGGCTTTTATAAATAATGCTGCTCATAACATTGGAGTGCATATATCTTTCTGAATTATTGTTTTCTTTTACTTTGGATATATACTCAGGAGTGGAATTACTGGATAATATGTTAGTTCTATTTTTAGTTTTTTGAGGAACCTATGTTCTGTTTTCCACAGTGAATATACCAATTTACATTTTCACCAACCATGTACTAGGGAGAAGGGTATGGCACTCCACTCCAATATTCCTTGCCTGGAGAATCCCCATGGACAGAGGAGCCTGGTGGGTTACAGTCCATAGGGTCACAAAGAGTCAGACTCAATCGAGTGACTAAGCATACACACACAGTCATTCTGAGAGGTATGAAGTGATATCTCGTTGTGGTTCAATTTGTATTTCCCTGATGATTAGTGATGCCTCTTCACATGCCTATTGGCCATCTGTATGTCTTCTTTGGGAAAATATCTATTTGGGTTTTCTGCCCATTTTTTAGTCAGGTTATTTGTTTTTTGTGGTTTTTCTTTTTATATTGAGTTGTATAAACTGTTTATATATTTTGGACATTAACCCCTTATCTGCCACATCATTTGCAGATATTTTCTCCCATTCTGTATGTTGTCTTTTCATTTTGTTGATGGTTTCCTTTGCTGTGCAAGTGCTTCTGTTTAATTAGGTTCCCTTGTCTATTTCTGCTTTTGTTTCCTTTGCCTGAAGAGATCAAAAAAATATTGCTACAACTTATGTCAAAGAGTGTTCTGCCTATGTTTTCTTCTGGGAGTTTTATGGTTTTTGGTTTTACATTTAGGTCTTTAGCCCATTTTGAGTTTATTTTTGTATATGGTGTGAGAATATGTTCTAATTTTGTTCTTTTACATGTCCAGCTGTCCAGTTTTCCCAGCATCACTCATTTCTTATACAAGTACTTCCGAAAGAACAAAATGAACAAGGCATATTAATGCTGTATGCTGGTTATAAGTACCCTGGAAACTTTGTTGTAAGAAATAATTTTCAACATGTAAATATTAGTACAAAAAGATATGAGAAATTGACCAAGGAACCTTGGGCAATATACTAACAAAATATAAACACTGCCTCTTTTCCATGTTCAGGAAATAGGAAGAGCTATAATTTGTTAGAATCTTTGTTTATGAATAGACTTCCCAATAAAGCAATGAGTTTTTTTTTCCAAATAACTTTTGCTTCTTATTATAAAAGTAATAATATTCATTTCAATAGTGTGGACAGAAGAGTAAAACTCCCTAGGAAGAAAAACTCATCAAAGAACTTTTGGTTTTATTTTATTTAAGAATTTCCTGAACAGGCTCAAGGTGCTAAATCAATTCATTCAGGAGTCACACCCACATGAGAAAATGTAAGGAGCTTTAGCCATGGATTTACATTATTATGTATCATTAATTCTAACATCTTAATGCGGGGAGTGGGTCATTGTTTTCTGGGGGAAAGTTTAAGGCACTGAAATTTCATTCCTATGCTATGTGCACAGCAGCTCCTGCTTTATAGAACAAAACTGCCTCTTCTAAACTTCTTGCCCCACCATCCTTTATCCTACTCCCATTGTTACTGCCTTGTCTTTAAACTTGACTGGTCAGATTAATGGAGAAACTGAACAAAACGGTTCCAGGCAGATTTGTTCTGAAACAAATCTTAAAATGGAGCTAGCAGCATCCCTTGGCACTGAAAAGTACTTTAAATCAAAGAAAGAAGGAAAACATCAAATATTTGTACCTTCTCTATAAGGATCATGAAGGATGTAATGTCAGTCCTAGCCATTTAACCCTCAAAACCCCCAGCCTTCAGACATGTATTAGAAGGTCCACAGACTTTTCTAGAAGACCCAGCCCTATCCCAACCATGCTTAAGCTAAGATTAGGCTCCGCTCTGCCTTGTCCATTGGTACACTCTGCCCCTGTGTACTCTGTATGGTACATTCATACTCCCAAGGATACACCCAAGAATTCCTTCATTGACAACTACAGCTCCTTATGGTTCAGCTCTCATCCCTGGCTCTGAAGTCCTTAAGTGTTTGAGAGCTTAAAGTCCAGAATGGCTCTATGCATGAGGTCTCATGGGAAGACAAGATTAAAACTGTCCTCAGATGCAGTTGGGAGAATCTGGGAGCAGGGAGATGGCCCAAGGGAGTGGCCTGTTCTCCATCCATTAGAGGAAGTTTAGGGGCAGAAATAGATGTAAAGCTTACCATAAGGAAGGTTCAGTAAGGAAGCATTTGGCAGAGAGAGGAATGTCAGAAGATTCATGGAGCAAGATATTGTTTGGTTTCAGAGCATTCAGAGCAAACACTAGACCATACCATTTGGCTGGAACAGGACACACGGGGGAGATGGGGAAGTCATTACCAGAAGATAGCATGAGGCTGGGAAAAACCATGCCCTTGGATACCCCACCACTAACCAACTGTGGAAAGTCATTTTTCTACCCCTTCAGTTCCTCATCTGTCTATCTGTGGAGTTCTTCAGATCTTGCAGAGCTGCCTGTGAATGAGAATGCTTCTTAAAGTACATATCCCCTGCCTTGAGAGCCCACTTTTGTTCTGTGTAGACATTACCACTTCCTTGCCTAAGTTGCCTTGCTATTTCAAGCTCTTTTATAAAGTACAGATGTGAAAGCAGCCCTTCATCTCCCCCCTCCCTGCTCAGACCTTAAACAGTATTATTGGCTCTTGCAAGAAAAGGTAACCAGAGTAAAAATGTAAAGGCTAGGCTGTCATCACTTCTGTTATCCCAGGCCAGATGCTCATTAGCAATATACTGAAAGCCAAAAATGAGAGACCAGGCTGCAGCTTGGATCCAAAAATAAAGGCCAGGCTTGGTAGAGAACATCGGCAGATGCAAACCAGAACAACAAAGAATGCTTTGTCTGTACCATTTGAAAAAGACAGGGCCTTGAGCTGTGTCCCACGTGCCCCGACATAGGTCTTCACTCAGTGTATCTACTATGACCACAACGGGGTTGCTCAGAACATTGCTTTGCTACGTAGCCATTCACTCTGCTGCCTCACCAGCCCATGCCCTTTGAGAGGGCACCAAAGGCAAAAGCCAATTCTTTGCTTCTGTTACCTCTCTGTACATCTCAGGCCCATTTTCTGAGACTTTCTCTCAGGCCAGATTTCTGGGGTATCTGCTTTCTGTTTGTTTCGATCCTCCATCAATATGACCTCACTTCACCCAGCTTATTAAAAGAGCAGCACTCTTTCCATACCATATTGTGATTAACAGTGGGAAGTTGGTTAAATCCTGGTTCCAATTCCACCAATTACTTATTTATGGACTTTGGACAAGTAACTTAACCTAGAAGAAACCATAGGCAAGACATTCTCTAACTTAAATTGCACCAATATTTTCTTAGGTCAGTCACCCAAGGCAATAGAAATAAAGGCAAAAATAAACAAATGGGACCTAATCAAACTTAGGTTTTGTGTAAAGTTTTTGCACAGCAAAGGAAACCATAAACAAAATGAAAAGACATTTTCATTTTGGACTGGGAGAAAATATTTGCAAATGAAATGACCAACAAGGGCTTAATTTCCAAAACATATAAACAACTCCTATAATTCAATTAAAAAAAAAAAACAAAACAAAACANAAAAAAAAAAAAAAACAAAACAGTTGAAAGATGAGCTGAAGACCTAAATAGATATTTCTCCAAAGACATACAGGTGGCCAATAGGCACGTGAAAAGATTCTTATAATCACTAATTATCAGAGAAATGCAAATCAACTACAGTGAGGTACCAGCTCACACTGGTCTGAATGGCTCTCATTTAAAAATCTACAAATAGTAAATGATGGAGAGAGTGTGGAGAGAAGGGAACCCTCTTACACTGTTGGTGGGAATGTAAATTGGTGCAGCCACTATGGAGAACAGTATGGAGGTTCATCAAAAAACTAAAAACAGAGTTGCCAAATGATCCAGCAATCCCACTCTTGGACATATATCCAGACAAAACTATAATTCAAAAAGATACATGCACCCCTATGTTCATAGCAGTACTGTTTACAATAACCAAGACATTAAAACAACCTAAATGTCCATCAACAGATGAATGGATAAAGAAAGTGTGGTATTTTATATATATATATATATATATATATAT
>SJYQ01001737.1:171110-234331 GCA_006410935.1 Redunca redunca | reverse complement strand
TGGACTATTACTCAGCCATTTAAAATAATGAAATAACACCATTTACAGCAACAATGATAAACCTAGAGATGATCATACTAAGCAAAGTAAGTTAAAAAGAGAAACACCAATACTATATGATTTCACTTATATGTGGAATCTGAAATATGACACAAATGAACATATCTATGACACAGAAACGGACTCACAGACATAGAGACCAGACTTGTGGTTGCCAGTTTGGAGTGAGGGTTGGGGAGAGAAGGTTTGGGAGTTTGGGATTAGCAGATACAAACCATTATATATGGGATGGATAAGTAACAAGATCCTAATATATAGCACAGGGAACTACATTCAATATCCTATGATAAACCATAATGGAAAAGAATATGAAAAAATATTTATGTGTATAACCGACTCACCTTGCTGTACAGCAGAAATTAACATAGCATTGTAAATTAACTATACAGAATAAATTTAAAAAAAAATAGAATGATGGTCTTCAACCCTGGATGCAATTAGGATTATCTGAGGATCTTTTAAAAATTCTGATGCTGGGGTCCTGTTCCCAGAGATTCTGATGAAACTGGTCTGTTGAGGGACTAAGTCAGTAGAACCATTGAAAGCTCCCCCAGGATGTTCAAATATGCAGCCAGGCTTGAAAACCTCTGATCCAAGATAGGGAATCAGGGAAACAACCAACATGCTGCACGTGTTCTTGTGTTCGAGACATTTCTTTCAGGGCTGGATGCCTAAGTTTTTAAAGTGTTTGTTTACTGATTCAGTGAATGATTATTAAGTACCTACTATGTGTCAATCTTCACTTCAGTGGCTAGAATTAAACACTTAGATTAAACTTGGTCCCTGCCCTCAGGACAGATGCAATCTGGTGGGGGTGTCATATGTGAAAAAAAAAACAAAACATGTAGTTACAACGTGATATGGTTGGTGTGGTAATAATACTTTGTTCAGAGTAGTTGAATGGGATGAGTTCTTCTCCCTTCAAAGCCTAGCCACAGAGTCATGAAATCATAGTAATGAAGAAAGGTTAAGGTCCCAAATTTTGTGTGTGATGAAACTTGAAATCCAGAGGTTGGGACTTTCCTGGGGTCACAGAGTTATTGCAACAGAGATCTAGAGGAGAGGAGGTGTTAAGGAAGTGTAGCAGCACTGGCCTCTGAAGCTGGAATTCTGGGTCCTGAAGAATAAATAGAATTTGGATCTAAAGACATGGGGAAGGGTCCCATTCTCAGAAGACTCTGCCCATAGCTCAGAGGGAAATGCACACAGGAAATGCCCTGGCCCTGGTATAGGAGGTGGCCAACAGCTTATCACCTCATCCTCCAAATCAGCCCTGGCTTGGACTCACATTCTGTTTTGTGCTTTCCATGAACTTTGGGGGCACACTCCCACCCCCAGTTCTACCTCTCTCTGGAAATAATTCTATTTGAATGAGATAGTGAACACATTAATTTTGTGCAGCATGTAGCCTAAGTTCAGTGAGAGCTGCAGTTTGCATTGCCAACATTAAATCCTTCAGTGATGTAACAGATGAATAACTCTAAACACCTCTAGATTAAATACCTCTCAACCATTTGGTCAGCTTTCACTGCATTAACCTGGAATCAATGTGTGCTCTATTTGCCAGACATAAAAATTGTTAAATCCAGAATGCAGTGCATTGAATTGGCTCTGCATTCTCCCCTAGTTCTGACCTTGATGTTGTCCTTGAAGTCTCACCTTCTCTCACACCCTATATCCCTTTAATCAACATATCCTATCACCTCTCCTTCAAAATCTATCAAAAACTCAAGCACTTCTGACCATCCTCAATTCCAGCACCTCAGACCAAACCACCTTCACATCTCACCTAGATTGATCATGATAGTCTCCTCACTGGTACTGGTGCCTCAACCTCAGAGGTGAGCTCTCAACACCACAGCACAGGTTCCTTTTCATAGAATCAGACTGTGTCACTTCTCTATTCAAAATTCCTTTCCAAAGTCCTTCTTATGATTAAGATCACTCTATGCAATCTGTTCCCCATGACCCCACAGACCTCATCTTCTCTTCTCTGGCCATTGGTCTCCTCATTGACCTTGAACATGCCGAGTAAGCCCCCTCCACATTGTTCCCCTTTGCTGGATGTTCTTCCACAAGGTAGCTTCAAACTAACTCCTTAACTTTCTTTGGGTCTTTTTTCAAAAGCCACTTTCTTTGTGAGCATTATCTGGTCACCCCATGTAAAATCTCAACACCCACTCCCTGAAATTTTAGCTACCAAATCCCACCTTATAAACATGACTCTCTTTAACACTCATCAATCAACTTACACATTTCATATTTTATTTATGAAATTAACATTCATAAATAAATACCATATATTTAGCTTGTTTTTCTCATTATTTTGTCTTGCCTCTTAAATCTGCTGCTCCATTATGGGAGAAATAATACTCTCACTGTTGTATCCTTATAATTTAAGTACAATGCCTGGCACAGAGTAGACTCAAATAGTGGACTTGTTGAATAAAAGAATGAAGAAAAGTTAATTGTGATATAATAAATATTATAATTGCATTTTTATATTGCCTTCTTGAATATATCTAAAACATAAGCAAGTCAACTGCAGTATAGAAAATAGAAACCACTAAATCTATAACCCTAGGTTCAGTTCAGTTCAGCCACTCAGTTATGTCTGACTCTTTGTGGCCCCATGGACTGCAACATGCCAGGCTTCCCTGTCTATCACCAACTCCCGGAGCCTGCTTAAACTCATGTCCATCAAGTCAGTGATGCCATCCAACCATCTCATCCTCTGCCGTTAATCTTTCCCAGCATCAGGGCGTTTTCCAATGAGTCAGTTCTTCACAGCAGGTGGCCAAAGTACTGGAGCTTCAGCTTCAGCATCAGTCCTTCCAATGAATATTCAGGGTTGATTTCCTTTAGGATGGACAGGTTGGATCTCTTTGCAGTCCAAGGGACTCTCAAGACTCTTCTCCAACACCACAGTTCAAAAACATCAATTCTTCGGTGCTCGGCTTTCTTTACAGTCCAACACTCACATCCATATATGGCTACTGGAAAAACCATAGCTTTGACTAGATGGACCTTTGTCAGCACACTAATGTCTGTGCTTTTTAATATGCTGTCTCAGTCAGTTCAGTTCAGTCACTCAGTCGTGTCCAACTCTTTGCGACCCCATGAAACGCAGCATGCCGGGCCTCCCTGTCCATCACTAACTCCCGGAGTTCACTCAGACTCACATCCATCGAGTCCGTGATGCCATCCAGCTATCTCCTCCTCTGTCGTCCCCTTCTCCTCCTGCCCCCAATCCCTCCCAGCATCAGAGTCTTTTCCAATGAGTCAACTCTTCACATGAGGTGGCCAAAGTACGGGAGTTTCAGCTTCAGCATCATTCCTTCCAAAGAAATCCCAGGGCTGATCTCCTTCAGAATGGACTGGTTGGCTCTCCTTGCAGTCCAAGGGACTCTCAAGAGTCTTCTCCAACACCACAGTTCAAAAGCATCAATTCTTCGGCACTCAGCCTTCTTCACAGTCTAATTTTCACAGCCATATATGACCACTGGAAAAACCATAGCCTTGACTAGATGGACCTTTGTTAGCAAAGTAATGTCTCTACTTTTCAATATGCTATCTAGGTTGAACATAGCTTTTCTTCCAAAGAGTAAGCGTCTTTTAATTTCTTGGCTGCAATTACCAACTGCAGTGATTTTGGAACCCAAAAAAATGAAGTCTGACACTGTTTCCACTGTTTCCCCCATCTATTTGCCATGAAGTGATTGGACCAGATGCCATGATCTTCATTTTCTGAGTGTTGAGCTTTAAGCCAACTTTTTCACTCTTCACTTTCACTTTCATCAAGAGGCTTTTTAGTTCCTCTTCACTTTCTGCCATAAGGGTGATGTCATCTGCATTTCTGAGGTTATTGATAAATCTCCCAGCAATCTTGATTCCAGCTTGTTTCTTCCAGCCCAGCGTTTCTCATGATGTACTCTGCAGATAAGTTAAATAAGCAGGGTGACAATATACAGCCTTGATGTACTCCTTTTCCTATTTGGAACCAGTCTGTAGTTCCACGTCCAGTTCTAACTGTTGCTTCCTTACCTGCATACAGACTTCTCAGGAGGCAGGTCAGGTGGTCTGGGATTCCCATCTCTTTCAGAATTTTCCACAGTTTATTGTGATCCACACAGTCAAAGGCTTTGGCATAGTCAATAAAGCAGAAATAGATGTTTTTCCGGTACTCTCTTGCTTTTTCGATGATCCAGCGGATGTTGGCAATTTGATCTGATTCCTCTGCCTTTTCTAAAACCAGCTTGAACATCAGGGAGTTCACGGTTCATGTATTGCTGAAGCCTGGCTTGGAGAATTTTGAGCATTACTTTACTAGTGTGTGAGATGAGTGCAATTGTGCGGTAGTTTGAGCATTCTTTGGCATTGCCTTTCTTTGGGATTGGAATGAAAACTGACCTTTTCCAGTCCTGTGGCCACTGCTGAGTTTTCCAAATTTGCTGGCATATTGAGTGCAGCACTTTGACAGCATCATCTTTCAGGATTTGAAAGAGCTCAACTGGAATTCCATCACCTCCACTAGCTTTTTTTGTAGTGATGTTTCCTAAGGCCCACTTGACTTCACATTCCAGATGTCTGGCTCTAGGTGTGTCTAGGTTGGTCATAGCTTTTCTTCCAAGGAACAGGTGTCTTTTAATCTCATGGCTGCAGTTATCATCTGCAGTGATTTTGGAGCCCAAGAAAATAAAGTCTTTTACTGTTTCCACTGTTTCCCCATCTATTTGGCATGCAGTGATGGGACTGGATGCCATGATCTCCATTTTTTTTGAATGTTGAGCTTAATGCCAGCTTTTTTCACTCTCCTCTTTCACTTTCATCAAAAGGGTCCTTAGCTTCTCTTTGCTTCCTTCCATAAGGATGGTGTCATCTACATATCTGACGTTATTGATATTTTTCCTGGCTATCTTGACTCTAGCTTGTGCTTCATCTAGCCTGGCATTTTGCATGATTTACTCTGCATATAAGTTAAATAAGCAGGGTGACAATATATAGCTTTGATGTTCTCCTTTCCCAATTTTGAACCAGTCAGTTGTTCCATTCCTGGTCCTAACTGTTGCTTCTTGACCTGCATACAGATTTTTCAGGCAGCAGGTAAGGTGGTCTGGTATTTCCATCTCTTCAAGGGTTTTCCACAGTTTGTTGTGATTCACACAGTCAAAGGCTTTAGTGTAGTCAATGAAGTAGAAGTAGATGTTTTTTTGGAATTCTCTTGCTTTTTCTATGATCCAACAGATGATCTAAACCCAAATTAAGGAACATTCAATCAAATACTTGATCAATGTCAAGATTATGAAAGACAGAAAAGGAAAGACACAACAGAGGACACTAAGAAGACATGAAAACTTAATGCAATGTTGTGTCCTGTATAGGATCCTGGAAAAGAAAAAGAGGACAATGAAATTTAAAGGTCTGTAGTTTAGTTTCTAGTACTGTACCAGTGATAGTTGGCCAGTTATGATAATTGCACCGAAGTGATATGAGATGTTAAAGGGCCAAGGAGGTAGCCTACCTATACAGATATGGCAGTTACACTGTCAGGGGGTGGGTGCTGAGATTCTACATGGATGACCAGATAAGGTTCACAAAGAAAGTGGCTTTTGAAAAAAGACCCAAATGTTACTACTTCTGGATATCTGAATATTTCTTCATAAAAGAACGGAGATCATTTAAATGATAAGCATGTTTCCTTATGCTTAGCAATTACCCAGTAAACCCCTAACAAGGTAATTAAGTAACCAAAGACAGAGGTGTGTGTGTGTGTGTGTGTGCACGCATGTATGTATAAAGCCAGTTTTCATTTTCTTTTTACATTTCACTGATCATTTTCTATGCTCTGATAGGTATATGCCAAGGGCCTCAAATAGAGGTTTTCAAAGCATATATTCCTTTGTACACGAAGAAATTTCATCAGAAGACACAATAACAGTTCAAAGTTCTCTTTATACACCCTCTGCTTGAAAAAAGTTAGAAACAAGTGTCAGTTAAGTAAAATGATCTTCTAAATAGCGTCTCACTAATTTGAAACATCACAGTGAAATAATCATATGCCACCCTAGGTCTCAAGAAGGTGTGTTCTCATTAGAGGCAGAAAAATGATCAAGGAAACTGCCACAGAAGTTTTCTGAGAATTGTATTAACTAATAAACCACCTTAGATCTTGCAAAGAGGGGTAGTAGAAATAAAATCACACAAGTAGAGTTTTCCTGTCTGAAAAACTGCCACTTAGTCCTTCTCTATCCTGGGGGAATACATCCTATTTGTAAGTGTCAGCTCTTCCTCGTGCTTGGTGGTGGACCCTGCCTATACTGTGCTCCTCTTATCCCCAGGAGCCTTGCAGCCAGGTACAAGGACTTTCCTCGCCCTTCTCCAGGAGAGGGCACAGCTGTGTAGGTCCAGGGGTGAAGAGAAACACATCAATCGCATAAAGGTTAGAACTGAAGACTGTTGATGAGCATTATTCATGTTTCTATAAATCAAAATATACATGTTTATTTGGTGGGAAACTATCCCAGTACTTTGTACATTAATGATAGCCAAAAACCAATTCAATTCAGTTTAACCAGATAATTATCATCCATTTTTCCAAGGACTGTTTTATTCTAGGACTGTGGAGATAAGAAGATAAATGAAATAAAGCTCTATACCTCAAATAGCTTACACTCTAGTAAAAGATTTAAAGTTTGTAAACAAATAACTATAAAAGAAATAAATAGCAAATGTTTAAACGATCAGGGAGGTAGCCTACCTAAGTCAAATAAGCTGAATGGAAGAATGACAGAATCCCCAAAATGGAACCAGACTCTTCATTTTTACTAAATTATGGTGTGACTATATATATGTGTGTGTGTGTGTGTGTGTGTGTGTGTGTGTATAATATCTATATTTTATTTTATATTTAAAACTTTAAACTAAAACTGAAAAAGAAAAACATTTATTATTATTGTTATCATATAATTCATTAATGCTCTGACATGGAATCAGAAACCTGATGTCTTTTCTTCTGTACCAAAATGTCAGCCAGGTCTATTTACTGTAATGTATGGTATGAAGCCTTAAATATGTAAACTCAGTTCAGTTCAGTTCAGTCGCTCAGTTGTGTCCGACGAACTGTGACCCCATCAATCTCAGCATGCCGGGCCTCCCTGTCCATCACCACCTCCCAGAGTTCACTCAGACTCATGTCCATCGAGTCCGTGATGCCATCCAGCCATCTCATTCTCTGTCGTCCCCTTCTTCTCCTGCCCCCAATCCCTCCCAGCATCAAAGTCTTTTCCAATAAGTCAACTCTTCGCATCAGGTGGCCAGAGTACTGGAGTATCAGCTTTAGCATCATTCCTTCCAAAGAAATTCCAGGGCTGATCTCCTTCAGAATGGACTGCTTGGATCTCCTTGCAGTCCAAGGGACTCTCAAGAGTCTTCTCCAACACCACAGTTCAAAAGCATCAATTCTTCGACTCTCAGCCTTCTTCACAGTCCAACTCTCACATCCATACATGACCACTGGAAAAACCATAGCCTTGACTAGACGGACCTTAGTCAGCAAAGTAATGTTTCTGCTTTTGAATATACTATCTAGGTTGGTCGTAACTTTTCTTCCAAGGAGTAAGCGTCTTTTAATTTCATGGCTGCAGTCACCATCTGCAGTGATTTTGGAGCCCCCCAAAATAAAGTCTGACACTGTTTCCACTGTTTCCCCATCTATTTCCCATTAAGTGATGGGACCGGATGCCATGATCTTCATTTTCTGAATGCTGAGCTTTAAGCCAACTTTTTCACTCTCCTCTTTCACTTTCATCAAGAGGCTTTTTAGTTCCTCTTCACTTTCTGCCATAAGGGTGGGTCATCGGCCTATCTGAGGTTATTGATATTTCTCCCAGCAATCTTGATTCCAGCTTGTGTTTCTTCCAGTCCAGCATTTCTCATGATGTACTCTGCAGATGAGTTAAATAAGCAGGGTGACAATATACAGCCTTGACGTACTCCTTTTCCTATTTGGAACCAGTCTGTTGTTCCATGTCCAGTTCTAACTGTTGCTTCCTGGCCTGCATACAGATTTCTCAAGAGGCAGGTCAGGTGGTCTGGTATTCCCATCTCTTTCAGAATTTTCCACAGTTTATTGTGATCCACACAGTCAAAGGCTTTGGCATAGTCAATAAAGCAGAAGTAGATGTTTTTCTGGAACCCTCTTGCTTTTTCAATGATCCAGCGGATGTTGGCAATTGGATCTCTGGTTCCTCTGCCTTTTCTAAAACCAGCTTGAACATCAGGAAGTTCATGGTTCACATATTGCTGAAGCCTGGCCTGGAGAATTTTGAGCATTACTTTACTAGCGTGTGAGATGAGTGCAATTGTGCAGTAGTTTGAGCATTCTTAGTGTTGGTAATTTTTTTCAGATTAATTTTGGAATAAAACTGCTCCTAAACATAAGCTTTTCCCAGCATGGCTACATTCTTATAAGGAGGGTTATATCCTCCAAGATGGAAATACTGTTCTAGCTTTCTGTGTTGCCATAGTATTCAATACCATTTTGTAGTACAGTTTGGTAACTTCATAGCCTTTCATTTGTACTATCAAAAATTAAGAAAGGTATGGCAGAAAGTGAAGAGGAACTAAAAAGCTTCTTGATGAAAGTGAAAGAGGAGAGTGAAAAAGTTGGCTTAAAGCACAACATTCAGAAAATGAAGATCATGGCATCTGGTCCCATCACTTCATGGCAAATAGATGGGGAAACAGTGGAAACAATGTCAGACTTTATTTTTTTGAGCTCCAAAATCACTGCAGATGGTGATTGCAGCCATGAAATTAAAAGATGCTTACTACTTGGAAGGAAAGTTATGAGCAACCTAGATAGCATATTAAAAAGCAGAGATATTACTTTGCCAACAAAGGTCCATCTAGTCAAGGCTATGGTTTTTCCTGTGGTCATGTATGGATGTGAGAGTTGGACTGTGAAAAAAGCTGAGTGCCAAAGAATTGATGCTTTTGTACTGTGGTGTTGGAGAAGACTCTTGAGGGTCTCTTGGACTGCAAGGAGATCCAACCAGTCCATTCTAAAGGAGACCAGTCCTGGGTGTTCATTGGAAAGACTGATGCTGAGGCTGAAACTCCAATACTTTGGCCACCTCATGAGAAGAGTTGACTCATTGGAAAAGACCCTTATGCTGGGAGGGATTGGGGGCAGGAGGAGAAGGGGACGACAGAGGATGAGATGGCTGGATGACATCACTGACTCGATGGACAAGAGTCTGAGTGAACTCTGGGTGTTGGTTATGGACAGGCAGGCCTGGCGTGCTGTGATTCATAGGGTTGCAAAGAGTCGGACATGACTGAGTGACTGAACTGAACTGAACTGATGCTAAAGCTGAAGCTCTAATACTTTGGCCACCTGATGCAAAGAGCCGACTCACTGGAAAAGACCCTGATACTTGGAAAGATTGAAGGCAAAGGAGAAGGCTGTGACAGAGGATGAGATGGTTGGATGGCATCGCCGACTCAATGCACATGTATTTGAGCAAACTCCAGGAGATAGTGAAGGACCAGAAAGCCTGGCATGCTGCAGTCTACGGGGTCACAAAGAGTTGGTCACAACTTAGCGACTGAGCAACAACAAGTTAATAATGCTGTTTTGTTTTCTTAAAGCATGAAATCCAGTATTCAAAGGCCCCATTTTGGAAATTAAATTTCAGGTCACCATTTTCATATCTGACTGCAATGTTGAAAGAGTGAACCAAGTAATTCTTTAACAAATGAATTTTCCAGAGACTATGTTGTCAGAACTGAGAAAAGCAAATGAGGTGTTCGTGTAAATTATTCTGAATGTCCCAATAGAAAACTATCCACAAGGTGTCGAAGATGTGTAATGTCAGCAAGAAGCTTGGAACTTTGAGCCAATCTTTGCTGCTAAATGGATATGGGACTACTTCCTTTGATGATATGAACAGTTAAAAAAAATGCTCTCCAAGATCACAGCACAAGTAAGCCAGCAAATTCATTAAGCAAACACTGACCTGATTTTTCTCCAAGATATAGAAGAATAGCTGATTCATGATATTAATTACCAAATCCATGGCTTGTTTCCTTTTAGCTTTTTAGTCCAAAGCCATTCCTGATAAATGAGGAAATTAATGGACTTACGCTTAGTGCCCCTTGAAAATACTGCCACTTCAGATCTGTTGCTTGATGAGTCCAAGCTTAGCCCTGCTCTTTGTGAGAGCCCGATCTGTAGTAACACAATTTGGAACACTGCCTTGTATATCAGAGAAGGCAATGGCACCCCACTCCAGTACTCTTGCCTGGAAAATCCCATTGGTGGAGGAGCCTGGTAGGCTGCAGTCCATGGGTCGTGAAGAGTCGGACACGACTGAGTGACTTCCCTTTCACTTTTCACTTTCATGCATTGGAGAAGGAAATGGCAACCCACTCCAGAGTTCTTGCCTGGAGAATCCCAGGAATAGGGGAGCCTGGTGGGCTGCCATCTATGGGGTCGCACAGAGTCGGACACGACTGAAGCGACTTAGCAGCAGCAGCAGCAGCAGCAGCAGCCTTCTATATCTAATGGTCTGAGACCCTTATCATCACAAAGTAATTTTGACGTTTTGCTTTGTAGAGACTCCTTCTCCAAAAATTCTTTAACCCCTCCAAAATTCTCAAAGCATCACAAATAAATATAGCTAATAGTGTCCTGCTACTGCTTGTGCTAAGTTGCTTCAGTTGTGTCCGACTCTGTGTGAGCCCATAGATGGCAGCCCACCAGGCTCCCCCGTCCCTGGGATTCTCCAGGCAAGAACACTGGAGTGGGTTGCCATTTCCTTCTCCAATGCTTGAAAGTGAAAAGTGAAAGTGAAGTCACTCAGTCATGTCCGACTCTTAGCGACCCCATGGACTGCAGCCTACCAGGCTCCTCGTCCATGGGATTTTCCAGGCAAGAGTACTGGAGTTGGGTGCAACTGCCTTCTCCAATAGTGTGCTATTATTTATATATATATGAGCTCATTTACTGCAATAGAAAATGCCACCAATAATTTAACTTATCCTGAAAGTTCTCAGCCAGATTTTCAACATGCTGAGCAGCAATGTTTCTGATTATAGGAACATTTGCAAGTGCTTGTTTATGCTCTGGAGACATAATTTCTGCTACATTCAAAAGAAACTCTTTTGTAAAAGTGTTGTCTGTAAAAAGGTTTCATTGCCCAGGCAATTTTTTCGCTTAATAGAGAACTGCACTTCACAGCAGATCTTTTATTTTATTCTCATTCAAAACAAACACTGCCATATCTTCAGTCCATCAAGTTCCCAAATGCCCATCTTTTCTGTATAATACCAGTCATGGCTTATTTTATTATGGTGCCTTAAGTTGTAATTTTTTCTGTTGTAAACATTCTTTGTTTATAACAAAGAATTTTGTTGCAAATTCTTCACATCGACCAAAAAAGTGCACCCCTATTTTTTCTTGAAATACTGAACTCTGTTTTTTAGGAGATACACAAGTCCCCTTTTCTCTAAAATTTACAATAAAAACATAGTAGTAAACACATGGGAGTAAATAACAACTGCCATTTGATCTCAGTGTTGAAAATACAAAGAAAGGTGTATGACCGTTGAATAAACAGGGAGGGCATCTCCCCTCAAATTCAGGGCATTTCGACTATGTGGGGACACTGATCCTCTGTCATTAAGAGAAGCTAGAAATCAGACATTTAAAAGAAAAATCTCCCAAGATTGAGCAGATTAATCTCCTAAATTATCAAAATGTTAGTAACTTTTATTGAAATACCAAGTGTGCCGGGCACAACAAGTCTGCAAACTGAGTGCAATCTGTAAATCTCCCATTTACAACCTCTGGGGATGGAGAGAGTACCAGTAAAATAATATATATCCTCCCTTTGTTTAGTCCCTGAGAACTAAGAAGAAAAAAGGTACGGTTACATCAACATGCTTCTATGGGGGTATGATTCCAAATACCATAATTAATTTTGGAAATTTATTGATGAGGTGGCAAAATGCAGTGAGAAAGATATCCTCCTCAAAGCCCAGCACATCTGGGGAATCCTGAGTATATCACCTATCAGTTTGGTTGATGCTAGAGTCATCATGTGGAAATTGGGATAATAAAATTACCTTGTAAGTTTGTTAAAATTCGTAGTGATGAAAGTATACGTTTCTCAGTGTACTATTGGCATTTGGAAGATGTTCCATAAATGGTAGCTATCCTGTTATTGCAAAACATAAGTTTCCAACCACATTTCTTTGTTGCCCCCACAAATATGAACTGCGCCCAGTCACCTCTTGTCACCCCTCCCTCTCCACATCGTGTTCCCTCACCTGGCGCAGAAGCCCACGCCACAGCTCATCAGCGCACTCAAGTGTTCTACTCACTTGCCTTGCCTGCAATCTTACCTGTACCTGGAATGCCTGTTCCTCCCTTCTTCATTCATCTACGTCCTTTGAGACTCAGCCTCTTCTCAGAAGTCTTTCTTGAGGGCCACCTCTTTCCAGTCAGAGTGGGGCACTCCTTCCCCTCCTGCCTTGTATTTGCCTTCATCGTATCATTTGTCAACTAGTATTGTCAACTGTGAGGGCTTCCCAGGTGACTCAGTGGTAAAGAATCCTCCTGCCAATGCAGGAGATGTGAGTTTGAGCCCTCAGTCAGGAAGATCCCCTGGAGAAGGAAAGGGTAACCCACTCCAGTATTCTTGCCTGGAAAACCCCATGGACAGAGGAGCCTAGTGGGCTGCAGTCCACAGGGTCACAAAGAGTCAGACAACAACTTAGAGACTAAATAACAGCAGTTGTCAATTGTGAGCTCTTAGAACAGAGGAACTAGGGCAATCACCTCACTATACTGAGCACGTGGGTGCAGTGCCTTTGCCTGGCAGGCAATTAGAGCTCAAAAAAAAAAAAAAAGGATCAAGGAGAGAATTATGAACGAGTGAGGTGACTACAGACCTGAGAGGCAATAGCCCACTCAGTGCCCAATTCTCTCTTGCTTTACACATGCAGATCTTTGGCAACTGGTTATGCCTCTCCTGCTTGCCTTCCCAAACCTCACTCAGCAGCTACTGCCTCTATCCCACCCCAAAGCCAATGGGAATTTCCATTCTAGAGTGGCAGGTCATAAGAGAGGAAAAAGCTTAACTGTCACCCCTTGCACCTTGGAAGTGGGGACTGGAAGAACCTCTGAGAGGGTTCCTTTTGAAAGGGAATAGAGAACACAAAATAGAGTCCCTCACTGGAGGCAAAGGAAAGGAAAATTTGACCAAAGGTCTTCCCTTCCCTTTCAGAAGTGCTAACTTCTTGGCCAAGTGGAATGAAAATGAGTGTGCAGTGGATGCAGGCTTGGGGCACTGCCTTCTTACACAGCAACGTATATGGTCCTAAGTCAGAAGAAAAAGCTTTTAGAAGACAGGGCTAATACTAGCATATACTGGGCCTTTAAATGAAGAAAAGACAAGCAAAGGAATGCAGATCCCTGCTGGGGAACTTAGTGATAGAAGGAGGATGGGCAGAACTTCCTGTCCAGGTACCTTCATGAGCAACCTACTGAAGTAGCCCCAATGTAAGAAAAGTGTTTTCCTTAATGCACAATATTAGAAAAATGATTATGAATAACATGCAAATATTTATTCTTTTTCAGGAACATGGGTGACATTTGGAGGTCAAATTTCAGATGAGGTGAGTTACTTTTGTCTTCAATTATGCTGATCATAGAAAATGCAGAGCAAACTGTATTTTACCATACAGTTTCTGAGATTCTCGTATTTTTAAAAGAATAATATTTTAATCACTGGAAATGGCTAAGATTGACTCAGAGATTGTTTTCCACTTTATCTTGCTTCCTGTATTTTTCACATTTAGACTATTAATAGCCGTTGAAGCTTTCAGTCTACTAAAATGAGCAAGCTCAATAATTAGAGGACAATCAATTTTGGAATTAGTGTTTAGTAACTTTATGAAAAGATTTTATTGCTGGCATGTGTATACATATGTGTTTTAGCTTCGCCTAGACCAACTGGTCCCACTTTGCATTGTTCCCATTTTAGTATTTCTCAGTCTTAGGAAAACTGGGTCACCCAGACTTGGGCAAGTTAATTCAACCTCTGTTCCTCATTTTTTCATATGCAAAATTGGAAGTTCTTTTGAAAATATTAACCATGTTATGCATGTCAGACATTTATATAGCCCTCTGGCTAGTAGGTTGCAGACACTAAATAAATGGGACCTATAACAATCGTATTTACTACAGAACTCCTTTACACCTTCATTTACACATTCAGAACGGTTCTTATCAAAATGATAATTCTGACCATTGCCTTTAATGATTATTTTCATGGCATAAGTGAGCTATGGAGGCATTGAATACCAACAACTTCCCTGAAGAAACCCCTCAGGTCCCTCCAAGCCTTCCTTGGCTTCCTTGATACCAATGAGGAGTCAGGGATAGTGCATCTAAGTGGATATACTCACTGGGCTTCAACTCACTCTACATTAACTAGATTTGTTAACATTTACTTTAACCAACAGTTGCCACATCAGTAAAATGCAGATGATGGCCCCTAAGATTACTGAAGGGCTCAGCCTGGTGCCTGACACAAGACAAGCTCTTTTAAAGGTAGTTCTTACTACCATTCCTAAGGAGACACTTAGGGAGATAAAGGGCCTTTTCCACAGCTCACAAGGTCACCCTGTTATTTAATAGATCCATAGGGAGGGGTCTTATCTTCTTATTTTTATCGATCTGAATGCCTGTTCCCAGTATTGGGCATAGGGAGGTCATCACAAAGGGCTTGTTACAGTGAAGAGTACTTGGGAAGCAGACCTGAGGTGGACATTAGCCTGCAGAGTAGTTGTGAGGGAGCTGGGCTGTGATGCAGTCTCAGCAGTGACCTCGGCTGACCCCATGGAGCTCTCTGAAGCTCAGATGGCCCTGCAGAGTTGTCCCAAGTTGGGGCAAGAGGAGTATTTATATCCCTTGTATGACCAGTCACTGGACAGAGGCTGCCCTGGGAGGCAGGTCTGTCCCTGGACTAGGTGACTCTCTTTAGCCAAGTGCTTTCTGATGACAGCATTCCTAAGAGCTGGGTAAATAATTCCTTGAGTTCTAAAGGAGGACCAGGGTGGTCATCACCAGATCCACTCCAGGGCCATCTCAGGAAAGGAGAATTGAGGCAGCACAGAGGCAAGAGCACAGACATCAGAGCAATGGATGCAGACTTCAGTCAGATGCAAAATAAGTGATAAGGAAGGAGGGAGGTCTGAAGTCAATAATCCACTGTATCTAGCATGTGCATAACCTCTTACTGGCTGGTGTGGTACTTGGAGCGGAAAAAGACAAATACACCTTCCCTTTCAGAGCAGAGGAGTCAACTGTAAGCATATTATTCCCCTCTTCATCTTTGCTCTGCCCTTGATAGTGTCTGCTCTCTGCTGCAATGAGCCCAGCTTGCCCAGGTCAGAGTACGCAGGGCCAGCCTCTGAAACACATCATTTTAAAATTATGATTCTAAAAACTACACAATAAAGCTGTTGTGAGTGACTGCAGAGACTTTCACCTCAATGCAGACCAGACAAATGGCTATTGTCCTTCTGGAGAGCAGCTGTGGCTCTTCCCCAGCGCCCAACAGAGACATTGCCAGCAAGGAAGACAGGAGACACAGCCAGACCACAGTCACACCCATGGCTGAACTGGTCAAGTTAAGCTATTTCCATGAGTCAGTGGAGGCACAAAGCCGATACTAACCTTAATATGCTGAGTGAGATAATTATCAGTGCCACCTTGGGAGGTGGTGATGTCCCCATTACTGTGTGAGTTCAGCCTTTTATTGAATAGCCACTTGGCAGGAATGCTGTTAGGCTTCTTTCAATTGCATGTAATAGTAAATCCAATTCAAACTGGCTAAACAAATAAGGGACAAAACTATTTTTACTTTCCAACTAGAAATGCAGAGTTGGAGCAAGCTTCCAGGTTGACTCAATCAGAGCCTCCATTGCATTTCCTAGTGATTCTCCTGACCCTCTGTTCCTTTGTATGTCATCTTCATCCATACAAAATAGTAAGATAGTGGCAGGCATTCTAGATCTCAGTTAGAAAAGTAACTCCAGGGAAAGTGTTGCTTATAGAAACACTGCAAGAAGAACAAGGAAAAATGTCCCCATAAGTCCTCAGTCAATCTCCTCTCACATTTTGTTGGCCCAAATGTGTCACATGACCTTCCCTGAACCACGTTAGGCCCACCAGGCCCTCCTTGGAGGGAGGTAAGGTCAGCTTCCTTTGAGATCTGCAGGTTCCCTAGGGGGCAGGACAGAAGCATCCACATTTTGCAGATGATGAAACTGAAATATAGAGAGGTCAAATGATTTGCCAACATGTATTTATCTAATAGGGGCTTCCCTGATGTCTCAGTGATAAAGAATCCTCCTGCAATGCAGGAGATGAAGGAGATGCAAGTTTGATCCCTGGGTTAGGAAGGTTAGAGGAGAGCATAGCAACCCACTCCAGTATTCTTGTCTGGGAAATCCCATAGATGGCCTGGCAAGCTATAGTCCTTGGGGGTCGCAAAGAGTTGGCCATGACTGAAGCTACTGAGCATGCAAGCATTTATCTAATAAGTGGTACACTCAAGCTCAGACACTGGTCCTCTGATTTAGTCCTGTGATTTCCTTTATTCCATGTTCAGATCTTCAGATCTCATGATTGGAAAATGTCTTATAATTTAGTTCAGCTCTCCATCCAGGATCCTACATCTTAAAATTTCTCCCTAGATGAGATTTATTATACATATTTCTTAATAATAATCCATTAGTATGACACATGACATAACACAGAGATGATATACAATACAAGGGCAATAATCTCTAAAGTATAGGGCATGAGACTTCCCTGGCAGTCCAGTGGTTAAGACTCCATGCTTCAATTGCAGGGGCTCGGGTTTGATCGCTAGTTAGGGAACTAGCATCCTGCATCCTGTACTAACCAGCTTGGAAAAAAAAAAAAATGTGTGTGTGTGTGTGTGTGTGTGTATATACAGTATTACATATATTGTGTGTATATATATATATGGCAATTATGGTATGAAAAGCTATACTGTCTTAAATTTTAATTTATACTTAGGAGAAACGTCATAATGGTGCCAAATTAGAAGCACTAATAATAGGCTTCCCAGGTGGCTCAGTGGTAAAGAATCTGCCTGCCAGTGCAGGAGATGCAGGAGACACGGGTTCAATTCTGAGTCAGGTAGATCCCCTGGAGGAAGAAATGGCAACCCACTCCAGTATTCTGGCCTGGGAAATTCCAGGGACAGAAGACCCTGGCGGGCTACAGTCCATGGCGTCACAAAGATTCGGACAAGACTAAGTACACAAACAATCACATTTTAGCTGCTATTCTAAAGGATTTGCATTGTGCTAGCCTGACAGTCTTCTTGGTATATCACTTAAAAAATAGGAAAAGAGACTATCTTGGAAATACTGATGAAGCACCCTTAGCCCACAATGAAAAAACATAATGTAAAAATCAATTTCAATTATTTGTGAGGTGTGTAATTTTTCAGTTGACTAATAAGTCTATCAACAAAATGAAAAAAATGTCCTTTCTCCAGCATTGTTTATTGCTGTCCCTCCAGAACCATCCCTCAAGGTGCAGTTTATAGCTGCTCGCCCTGCTCTTTTGTCAAACTTGCCACTCGTGGTCAGCAGCACAAAGGAAGGAGCGAGGCGCCTGGCAGTCTCAGGCTGACCTGTGAGGAGCTGGTGCGCTCACCCTTTCCTCTCCATGTCATGTCAGTGTGGCTGGTGGTCACCCTGTGACCGTGCCTGGGGCTGTGCTGAGCTGACAGGAGCTTTCCAGCAGTCCCAGCTCTGTCTAACTTTTGGTTCATCAGCACAGTCTGCTAAGCCTCCAGGGGGAAAAAAAGGCACAAGCTTTTAGGTCAAGAGTCACCCAGCTGCCAGAACCTATTGGCTTGAGAAAAAGAGAAAGACGAGAAATGAAGTCACCAGGGATACAAACGACCATCTTGGTCAGAGAGATTCCGGTGCCACAGAGAATGTTGTCAAACCAGGTGTTCCAAGCAGAGTGAGAAACACAAGTCCCTCCGCCTCACTGTGCTCCTGGTGGCTGGGTATTCTCAGCACTGAAGGAAGTCCCTCAGTGCCCAGTATAGGTCTGAGGGAAGGGGTAATTTTACCATCTTCAGGCTGGTTGGATCTTCTTTTTTTCTTTCTTTCTTAATACAACTGAGAAAAATAAGACTGGTCGGTGAGACTTCCATGTTCTTAAAGACCACCAGAGGAGTCCAAGTTGCCTCCCAGGCTTGTAAAGCATTTGGCTTTTCCGACTGACCCTCACATCCTCTTGCAGGTTGCTGAACGGCTGATGACAATCGCATATGAGAGTGGAGTGAATCTCTTTGATACAGCTGAGGTCTACGCAGCTGGAAAGTAAGTCAGTGCCTGATGCGTCTCTCATGTCTCAGTTCTGGGCCCAAGAGACTCCCCCCAGACCATTGCTGACACGTTGGTGAGAAGGGTCTGTCCTTCCCATACATGCTGATGCCATTGCTTTTCTTCCCTTCTTTACCTACCTCCACCAGAATTGGGGCTATTGACCATCTCTAGACCCCTCTGCCCACCCAGACCTTCCCACCCCTGGACCCTGTATGAAGAAAGGACTGGAAGCGATTGCCACAGTCTGTCAATACTTGAGGGGCAGAAGTGGTTGTGACCAGAGTGGTCACAGTGGAGACCCATGAATATTAGCTGAATGTGATTAATATAAGTGAGCAGATTCCAGCATGGTTTTTCCAAAGCTAATCTTTCATTTTATAACCACCCCACGTAGTTCCTCAACCTTGAGGAGAACAGGCATGTCCTCTCTGCAGGGAAGTAGAGATTAAAGGAGGGATTCCCAAAGATGCCAAGATACCAAATATCTTTTATAAGAGGGCATTTCAGGCTCTACGCTGAGGACAGACAGGGCTGCGAAGAGGCCTCACTTCTTTTCCTGGAGAAGTCACAGCTGGCTACAACCTTCTTCTGAACCCTAGAACAGGTTTGGGGCTCCAGGACAGGGCTCAGTGATAAGTCAAAGCACATGGGTACTATGTCTTCAGCATCCACACCCTCTGGTCCCACACAATAAGCACATTCAACAGAAGTGGCCGCCTTGGCCTCCTGCTATGAACACTGATGCAGAAAAGAAACTAAACTTCTAAACTGCTACTGGAGCAGCTCTGCAATTCTCTAACAGGGCCGAGGAGCATAATCACCTGCAGGCTTAATTCCTCCCCTTCTGGGTGAGAATAACAAACTACCGAATCAAGTTCATCACTGCTTGATAAAAGTGCATTTTCCTAGCCTGGGTTTCCTCCTTTTCAAGGGCAGGGCTATGCTCAAGGACTATCAGGCAGGTTCAAAGCCCGCATCCTTGATGTTTTCTGTTGTGTCCAAGGACAGAGAATACAACCGATGAGGATTTGTTTCTTCCCACATCCTACTTTATCTCAGCGTTTTCTTCTTTTGTTGAATGCTGCTTATTACCAAATGGGGTTAAAGTTGAAAAAGAGGAAGTGATTAACAAGTCTGTTAGAGTTCTGTTTGTATTCCTGTTGTGAAGGATAATCGGTCCTGATTAATTATTGATTGTTGGTCAGTGTGTAATGAAATAGGTTCCCACTGTGAAGTGCAAGGTTGCAGGAGAGACAGGGGGAAGGAACCCTGAGGTAACAATCAGTGTGTGTCTCCTTGGTTCATGCTCCCCAGCTAACCCATCTCAGGGTTTATTGCCAGGCAATGGCAATCCACTCCAGTACTCTTGCCTGGAAAATCCCATGGACAGAGGAGCCTGGAAGGCTGCAGTCCATGGGGTCGCTGAGGGTCAGACACAACTGAGCGACTCCACTTTCACTTTTCACTTTCACGCATTGGAGAAGGAAATGGCAACCCACTCCAGTGCTCTTGCCTGGAGAATCCCAGGGATGGGGGCGCCTGGTGGGCTACTGTCTGTGGGAGTCACACAGAGTTGGACACGACTGAAGTAACTTAGCAGCTACACTCCAACAAAGACAGGACTTCTCAGCTAAGACAAATCACAATTAGAGATGACTTGCTCTATAGAATGCTAATGAACAATGCACTGATTACATTGAAGTCTCCATTCACAAAGCCTCTGAGAGCCCACCTGCTTCTCATAATGTTGGTCTGACTGGGAGGAACCTAGAAGAAAGTTTTAGTATCCTTAAGCTTGGGTCCCAGCTGGGGTAGGTGGAGGGGGAGAAGATGGAGAGAGAGTCTTGAGTATAACTCTCCACGACCAGCGTCATTGGCAGGAAGGACACTCCCCTATGACTTCGTATATCCTGCTCTTCTGACAATTCTTATCACTCGAACCCAGGACATTCTCTCTGTAGGCCACTGTACCTGCAGCCCTGGCTTTGGGACATCTAAAGCCACACATGGGTTCTTTAACCCTGCAAGATCGCCTGGGAGTCAGTATTTTCTGTCTGAAAAGCATGGGGTCTCACTATCCTCTCTGGTCATAATCGGAGACCATGGCCATCAGAAACCCTTGACTCCCCTTGAATACCACCAAGCTAGACAGTTATATATAGTATCAGTGGTTCAAAAACACCAAACTGCCAAATGACTCCACTGCTTCCTAGTATCAGGACCAGAGGCGCTCTCCTCTGCCAGAGTGTCAGGATTTGGCAGGTGCTTCTGGAATGCTCCGGGAGCAAGATTCTGCAGGCACAAGCAGAAACAGCAGAAACTGCGCTACCAGCCGAGAGTGGCTTCTATTTTGGGGACATGTAGGCACTGACAGTTCAAACAAGGAAGGGATCTGGTGGTTTGGATTGACTCTTGCGTTTCCAGGATACTGTATCCTGAGACATTATCTGTTTCCCTTCCAGGGCTGAAGTGATTCTGGGGAGCATCATCAAGAAGAAAGGCTGGAGGTAATGTGTTCACCATACTCATTTAATAGCCTTTTAAAAAGACTGTTACTATTTTGTACCAGAGAAGAGAAAATAAAGTTGCATGACAAGCAACCAAAAAGACTGTCAGAAAATTGAATTCTTAGTAAAGAAATAATTCAGTGCTTTGCAAGTAAATATTAGTGAGCTCACAACTTGCACTTCAAAAATTAACTTGTTGTTGATCACAATGAATTACCATGGGTTGAGCAGAGGATGTTCATGAGATAATTGTGCATAAAATAAAGTGGCATTTCATAGATTTTGACTGCCCTGTGTGGTGATCTGATGAAGGAAGCCAGCCACAGAACACTAATTATCTCCATACATGTATTTATGTACATTGTTCATTTAATTAACAACTCTGGATGCAAAGAAATGATGACCCAAGAAACCCTTGGGATAAATATCCGAAAACTTTCTTGTCTGAGCACAATTAGCCAGCATCTCTCCTGTGGGCCGGGAGCCCTATTATCTGGACATTCAAGAAAGTGCTTCATCTGCTGTGCTTGAGGGGTTACAGTGCATCCTGTCACCTTGTAGAGGCAAAGCTAGTAGTAATGAGGGATGCTATAATGTTGGGGGGAGCGGCAAACCCCCTCCGTTTCACTGCACGTGTCAGCCCCAGTAGCCACTTCTTTCCCAGCGTGAGTACAGACTCAGGCAAAGACCAACAAAGACCACTGGTTGAACTGGAGTTCACTTCTGCTCTTGTGTAAGATCTGCTGATGGCCAAATAAGTAACAGATAACAGTTCTGTAATATAAGTGGAAACGGAAACTTGGAAGTTCCTGGAAATATGAACAAATGAACTTTGGTGACCTACTTTCTCCCTTTCCCTTCCTCTCTTTCCCCACTCCAGGGACTGTAAGAGTGTGAAGAGAAAATTGTATTCAACCTTAAATACGGAAAAAGATTCACACCCCCACCCAGTCCCCCACCTTGCCTGAGTTACCATTTCACTCAGAATGTCGAACCACCCATCACCGCTCAGATAGGACTGCATCCCTTTCTCAGGCTGTTGTAACCATGTGCCACAAACTGGGTGGTAATGCATTCTCTCTGTTCTGGGACCCAAAAGTACAAAATAAATAGTGGGGTAGGAGCATTCTCTTTCTGAATCCTTCCTTACCTCTTCCCAGCTTCTAGTGGTTGCTGCATTTTAGCATTTTGTGAATTATAGCTGCACCTGTTCAATGCTGCCTCTGTCATTATATGATATTCTCCCTTTGTGTGTTTGTGTGTCTTATAAAGACATTAGTCATATTGGATAAAGGGCCCACTTTACTCCAGCATGACCTCATCTTAATTTAACTTATTGCATTTGCAGTGGCCCTGTTTCCAAATAAGCTCACATTCTGAGGTACTGGGGGACAGGGCTTTAGCATATCTTTCGTGGGGGACAAAATTCAACCTATAACAGACACTTATTATTGGAGATGAGTCCAATAATATCCAGTGAAATCAACAGCAAGGTGCAGGCTGCCAGAGTACACGTGAGGATGAAGGGGAAGCTTTGGTGCAGTAGCTCTCTTCCCCTCTGCATCCACAGAACACTTGGTCATTACTCGTCATACTTTGCAAAACTTCTTACATACCTTCTGTAGAAAATATACTAACATGTATCTTTCACAAAATGCTTTTCAATCTTGCAAATAAACACTCAGGCTATCCCCAAGATACAGATATTGACATCAGGTCATAACAGTTCACAGCCACTCACCTGAGGCTGTTGAAAAGATAGACCTTAACATCATAGCATGAAGGCTACAAAAGCAGGTTGCAACTAGCATCCTTGGCTTTTTGTCCCAAGACCACCACTTGCTAGCTGTTTTGTCCAGGGCAAGTTACTACTCTTTGCTGTGCCTCAATTTATCCACCTGTAAAATGGATGGCATAACTGTTCACAGAGCATTGTGCTGATACAGTGAGATAAGGTAAACAAAAGAATCTTGAAAGCTGTGCTTTATCAATGTGAAATCCTCATAAAATCATTCTTCACCCACTCAGAACAGCTGCTCTAGATGCCCCCCTGAAGTCCATGATAATTCATCAGGTTGTTGTCTACTCTTGTATTTGAACATAAATATTGGTATGCACACCCATAGAGGCCAAACATTTTATAGAAAGCCTAATTTGGGAGAAATAAGTCTATGGTGGTCTAAGGGTAGAATACATGGCTTTGGCAGGGCCACCTGCTCTGAATAATCCAGAAGGCTGCACTCATTTTTTAAGATTCCATCCAGAGCTTTTTGTTGAATGTCTGAGAACACTTGCTGAAGGAGACCCAACTTCCCCGTGGCAGATTGCTATTATACTAGGTATCACAAGGTTGATGGATTAACTTGGAAAGTTCATCAGCCCTTTTGGGGTATGTAATTTCCAGATGTATATCTCTGTAGACCTTCTGTTAGTGATTCGAATTACTTTTCAGGGAATTGACTTCAGTGGGATGGGGTTACTGACATTTTCTACAAATTTTTCTTGTTGCAGCCAAGTTATCAGAGTTGTCGCCATCATTCCCCATTGGTTATCATTAATCATACTATTCTTTTATGTGTAAGGGCTTCAGGCATTGACTCTACAGCTGACGGAATTAATAAACGCCTTATTTCAAATACTCTCAAAGTTTGGTCTTAACCTTCGAATCTCAAATGCCTTTTTTTCCCTCAGCCAGTTCAACTGAATTATATACCTGGAGAAATTAAATTGTATTGAGCTCTACCTCCCAATTTTAAATTATATGACTATAGTTCTCAAGACATATTTCATATTCCACAATCACAATAGTGCAATTTCATTTCCTGCCCTTGGGTGTGGTTTTGAGGAGGTAATGAATTTGCTGACAAGATTTCCACATTTCATTCCCTTAGGAATAAAGTGGTGAAAGTTTGAGTTAAGGGTTTTAGGGTTGTTTTCCTAAAATAACATTTTCAATTAATAAGAAGTTGAATGGGAAGAAATTTTATTCATGTTTATTGATTAAATTTATTTTATTTCCATGTAGTTGGTACTTTCCTGTGAAGGCAATTGGTTGTATGACTCTTTCCAATTGGTTGGAAAGAGTCATAATTCAGAGACACTAGGGTCCATGGTCTTTGGCAGGGGGTGTATGGAAAGTTCATGATCAATCAACACTATGTCAGGTGCTTGGTGAGTATTTAGTGGCTGTCTATCTGAGTTCCTAAAGCAGTCCATCCTTTAAGTTTTTTTTACTTACTCTTCTCACTTTCCATCCTGACTCTCCATCCTTACCACTCACCTTTGCTTTGCTACCACCCAGTCACCTATGTGTTGTCATAGTCCTTCCTCTCCCGGGTCTTCCAGGTAAAGCTTCCTTCCCTTCAGACCTCTTTCTCTAGGATCTGACTTCAAGTCCTCAGTCATCAGCTTCCCTTTGCCCTTACATTTCAACGACATGAATGAACAAATTTATCCTTTCACCAGTTTTAAAATGTGAGGTACAGTAAGTTATGTCTAGTGCTATAATAATAACATGACTCAATAGTATAACCAGCAATTTTTAAAATATATCTCTCTGTGTTTGTTCAACATATAGGAGGTCCAGCCTGGTCATAACAACCAAACTCTACTGGGGTGGAAAGTAAGTCAAATGTCTTTCTTTCTCTACTTGACAGGAAACAACTAGTAGTTCCTGCTTTGATTATTTTAGGCAACCATTTTACATCTAACATACTAAAGTTAATTGGTTTGGAAAGAAAGATTTTTTTTTTGTCTTACTTGAAGGAAATTGCAATTAGCTTAGGATTCAATTTTTAGCAAAATACCCTCAAAGTAGTTTAGTGCAAAGCATGTGGTCACTTGTTACTAAGTGATTCATGGAGATTTTCAAATACCAACCTCATACTTAGAACCATTTCCAAAATAGAGTTCAAATTTCAGGCAAAGAAAATAAGCACATAGCATCACAGAAGAAAAGCTACTTAAATCTGCCAAAACTCAGACTTTTACAGAAAGCAGTGATAAAAATATCTTTCCTGGCCCCACGTGCAAGTCTCTGATCATTTCTGCAGAGGGCTCTGAAAATGCTGATCAAAAGGACTATCTCATCGAAGAATAACAGGAAGCTGCCTGCATCACTTTCTGTCAGGTTAAATGAAAGAGTGGTCCTCTCCCTGTTGTGGGATACAGAACAAATTTCACAAGTTGAACTGGCTTCTGATGGGCCTAACAGTGTTTGAACTGGTGCTTACATTATTCAGCAGGTCTTAGAAGACTGGCCTCTTTGACAAACATGTGAGAAAATAACAGGCTATTTCATATACTTTTCATGGAAATCTCAAAGATTTTCATGGAGTCTCAACAAAAAAAGAAGACAAGTACAAACAAACAAAACCTTATTTACTTCCCTATAATTCATAAGGGTTAAAGATAAAATTGAAGGGGAATCGTCTAATGAAAACACACACTCATATTTTATTGTTGTTTTGAGTTTGTTTATGATGAATATGAAGATAGAAACATGGACTTTAGATTTTTATTCCTCTTGTAGTCTATTGAAAAATAAAACCAGTGGTACCTATAAGAAATGTAGGTTTACATTGTGTGTACTCTGATTCATGGTGCCATTGCTTGGTGCTTTTTGCAGTGGAACTGAAAACCTTGCCTATAATTTAGAAAAAAACAGGAAATATGACAGTCTGCAAGAACCAGTATGTAGTGGAGTACTACATGAAATATTATCTAATATACTTAAAAGATATAAAATCACCAAAAGTGAATGATAGACTACTGTGTTTTAAAAAGCGGTTGCCAAAGGTATTGATGTTAAAGAAATAATTCTTCAGTACTTTAAAACTCAAGATCACATTTCTTTCTAATTGTCTAAAGTTTGAAAATGGTCTTGGCAGGCAAAAGTCCTAGTTAACGGTTTTTTTTCTTGTTGCTGCTGCTAAGTCACTTCAGTTGTGTCCGACTCTGTGCGACCCCATAGACGGCAGCCCACCAGGCTCCCCCGTCCCTGGGATTCTCCAGGCAATAAAAACCAATTTAAGGAAGACTCAGTACATCACATTTTAAAAGAAAATAGCTGTTCATTTTCTTTTGAAAGGCCAAAGGCACTTTCAAATTTACTTCCCTTTTCAGAAAAGTCAGTGCTATCAGTAGCCTAACAATCTTATAGTAAGCTCACAAACTGATGTCATATTTTTTGTTTTTGTTTGGTTTATTTATTTATTTTTTTTTACTTTTAAAATTTTTATTTTATCTTTAGTTTACTTTACATTACTGTATTGGTTTTGCCAAACATTGACATGAATTCACCACGAGTGTACAAGCGTTCCCAAACATGAATTGGTTTAGGATTGGTTAAGAACACAGTGGGAAGGTTGAGCCATTTGTCAAGTATCAAATTATATATGGACAGGCATACATGGCTGACTTGTTATTTACATGGTATGACGACAGTGATGGCTAATTCATCTCTGGAGGTCTCCAAAGCCTCTTGATGTACTGCCTACCAGTCTTCTCTCCCCAACCTGCCATGGTACAGACTTGCCAAGAAAAGGGAATAGCATTAACAATTCAGTCAAGAATAATTATTCTTTTGTACTTTTGAAACAGCAATTTTTTTTTTTTTGAAACAGCAAATTTTTAAAAAAGCACACCCCACTCAAAGTCATTTGCTTCTTTTTCTTCTCAGAGCTGAAACAGAAAGAGGGTTGTCAAGAAAACATATTATTGAAGGTGAGTACTGCTGCTTCCATTTTATTTTCATTTGTGGGTTGCCAGTTCAAGAAAAATATCAACCCAATAAGTTCAAAACACATTGGAAGGGGAAAAAGTTTGTCTCTGAGAAGAACAACAATCAACCATATGTTTCTTCCTGAGAGGTGACGTAATAATATACAGGGGAGAATGAGAACTCAAAAGAAAATGACTGGATGTTCTAGCAGTCTTCTTTACAACTATGCTATTAATAAAGCACTTCCATGAGGTTTCTTACAGTGCTTTATGAGCTATAATTTATATACCATAAAAGTTTACCCATTCCAAATGTACAGGTCATTGGCTCTGAGAATATTTACAGAGTATGCAGTCATCACCATGCTGCTGTTAGGTAGTTAGAATAGGAAACAGGAGTCCAGAATGGCGATGGCTAAAATACAAGGAAGGGAAAAGCCCACGAAAATAGAACAAAAGAAGGTCGAGGGCCAGAGTGAGGACCTCAGGTGGGACAAACAGCACTCCTGGCTAGCCCAATTTACATAGGTCAGGCCCAGGGGGACGAAAACACATATAAAAAGAGGTGCCAAAGGGCTGGGGGTCTCTATCCCACGCTCGTGCACATTCTCTCTCTTTCTCTCTCTTCGCATCTTTTGGGTTGGCATGCCCCCACACCTCGACGATATATTTTCCTTTAGTTTCTAAATAAAACTGAGGGAGCTATAACCCTGTCCGAGAGCTGTGATGCGCCAAGGGCTTTAATGTCCATTGCTTCAAATTTTTGTTGAGAGGAAACAGAACCGAGGAGATTATACTCCCCTGACACTTCCATTTTAAAACATCTTCATATCCCTCCAAAGAAACCTGATACCTACTTACAGTCACTTCTTATCCCCTCCTTATGCTCTCCCACAGGCCAGGCAGCCACCAAACTACTCTTGTCTCCATGGATTTACCAATTCTGGACATTTCATATAAATGAGGTCATATAATATGTAATATTTTGTGACTGGCCTCTTTCACTTAGCATAAAGTTCATCAAGTTGTGGTATGTATCAGTATAAATGAAAAATATGTTTAAAGGGGCTGCCATATGTTTCTAATATCTTTACGCTAGTTCATGAACTATTTCATAAAAATTCAAGATTTTTATACCTTTATATTCATAATTAATCATTGAGACAAATGATTTTTCTCCTTTTTTAAAACTAATCTCACTTATAAAATACTAAAGTCACCCAAAAAAATAAGATGTACTCTAATCCCACTACTTTAAAAATAAAAAACTAAATTCCTCCCTTTGCTCACCTCATCCCATTCCATAGCTTCACAATCCTTCCTTACTTTTCCCTGTAGTTATACTGACTTCTTTATCTACCCCTGTAAACATTTACTTATAAGCACAAAAATATATGTATTGATCACTAACTGGTGTTAGTATATTTGTAGGCATCTGGGTTTTGAAATCAGATTAACATTGGTTAAAGTTCCATCTCTGTCATTTATGATCTGGGGTACTTTGTACAAGTTACTTAATCTCACTTAGGCTCATCTCCTGGACTATAATATCCTGCTTCACAAGGTTACTATTTAGGGATTGAACTTAGATTATTCACATAGAGCACAGTGTCTGTCATATAATAAGCACATAGTAAATGTTATTTTTGTCATCATCATCATCATCCTTAATAATACACTACTAGTGTTCCTTCTATGGATAAGGACACTAAGTAAGTAACATTCTGAAACTGCCACGATGAATGACCACTTTCTGAATTCCAAATTCCTCACCCAAACAAAATCCCTTCTCAGGTCACATGTCCAGTTTGACATTGTACAGTCAAACCCAGCCTTCCTCCCCAAACTGTTACCATTCCTGCTCTAGTATTTGCCCCAATGATGTATGTCATCTACCACAAAGATTGTCAACAAGAAAAATCCAAGTCTTCAGCTTGTGTACCAAGCTGAACAGATATGGTGGCAGTGTGCTGCCTAGAAAATTCTTGTTTTTCTTTTCTTTCTGATCTAATTGATTCCAAAAGAGATTCAGAAAGTGGTTTATAATAGCAATCAACAAAGAAATAGAAAATCGATGAGACAAAGAATAGAGAAGTTGTGCTACTGTCTTTTCACTCAATCTCCATTGCTTTAATATGTACCAGTGTGTATGAATAATTTCAGAACTCTTTTTCTCTCCTTAAGTCATGTTTCTTCAAGCCTCATACAATTTAATAGAAATACCTTAAAATTTCTCCCCCTTTAAATAAATTGGGAATTCTCTTAAGGAACTAATCTCTCAGAATGGATAAACCAGTTCAACTGAAATTCAAGCTGACCCAGATTCAAAATAATAAAAAATTTCAAATTTTCAGATTGAAGAAGAATTGGGATTAATTATTATAATGTTCTTACTGTGGGTTTTATTTTGCAGTTTACAGTGTCAGCCAAAGACAAAAATACTCTTGAGTGCAGGAGAATCAGCTCAAAGGATATTTCTAAGCAGACTGAAATTAGGGAATTGAGTGAATTTTATAGGAAAAAAAAGAAGGGACATGAGATTTATAGACCCAAAATAAATTTTGAAGAGGTTTACAAATCGTATCCTTGGCATTCACTGGGACTTGTCCTGCGATGAAGGTGACCTTATTCAAGATTGGAGTTTCATATGCACATTAAATTTGAGAATTACTTTTGAAGAATGAGACAGAAGTCCAGTTCTTGTAGAGCTCAGGCCACCTGTGTGCTGGATGACCTTGGCTTCCTAAGTTATTTTTTAGAGTATAAAATTAGCTTAATTTGGGTATAATGCAGTTTTGAAAAAAATCTACAAAAGATCTTTTCAACAAGCCCTAAGTCCCTGACTTAGATCCAGTTAGAAACAACATTCTCCTTAGATTCACAAGGAAGGAGTGAATATATTCTATACTTCTATATTCATTTGGAATATTCTATACTATATTCATTTGGAATCACAAGATACACTCAGGATCTGAAAGTCTATTTACTAATTTAGTCATTCCACAAACATTCATTAAACTCAAATTTGTGCCAGTGTTAAAATTTAGCAGATCAAAGCTCTTTTGGAATCACAAGATACACTCAGGATCTGAAAGTCTATTTATTAATTTAGTCATTCCACAAACATTCATTAAACTCAAATTTGTGCCAGTGTTAAAATTTAGCAGATCAAAGCTCTTTAGTATCTAGCATGAAAGAATGGAAATAGTTTGGTAAGTCAAATTATAATCATAAGTAAAGTGTTTATTTGCTTTTATAAGCAAAAGCTGTGTCTGTCTGTATTTGCCTTTCAGGTAAGCAACAGTTTTGTTATGTGATTCAAAACACAAACCCATTGTCACTGTTTTAGGAGTAGGAGGGGAAAAATATTTTAAAAAGCTCCGCTTAAAACTTTTTAATGAAGGGCAAATGTCAGACCCTACAATCTGAACTTTTTAAAAAAGAGACAATTGATAATTTTCAATTAAAGAATAAATTTCTTAACAAATGGATTCACTACAGGTTTCCTTTCTGATGTACCATGGTCGTGGTGAATTGAAATCATCCACCCCAAATAATCATGTTTCATAATGGGAGGTGTAGCCACTTATTCTAGTACAGGACAGTCTTCTTTAAGAAGCATGTCTCAAATCATGACTGAAGGTCTGATGAGAAGAAGCTGTAAAATTAAATAGAGAAGCAGTGTACATTATTTAAGGCAACATCGTTTTTCAAGACTGACAGGAAAACAAATATGCCCTAGGCATAGAAGATGATGACACAGCATATTTGAATAGAAGCCTTGCAGAATTTCCAAACTACTCACGGCCTTCTTTCTACAGAATTAAATTTGTCACAGTGAACACATGATCCACTTCTAACCCTGCCAACCTGCTAATGTCTGAAATGAGCATATTTCTATAGGTGCCCGTGAAATAGGTTTAATTGAATTGTTTCACCTTATGAACAACGCAGTTCCTGTTAAACTTCAGAACCTAAAAGGGAGATTAACTTCAATTTCTTTTTGCTATAGTCACTTGAAAGCTATTTTCTTTACATAACATAATTTATCCTCCTGTGGACTTTTGAGGAATTTCCAGTTAACTTCTAAACATTTCCCCGAGAGCAGGAAACGTTTTTCCTGCTCCTGTTTTCACTCCCACAGATACTGTGTTATTGCCAAGGGACAAGCTAATGTCAAAAGTGCCTTCTTGGATTTCCCTGCTTGTCTAGTGGCTAAGGATCCACCTGCCAGTTTGGGGAACATGGGTTTTATCCCTGGTCTGGGAAGATTCCACATGCCATGGGGCAACTAAGCCCATGCATCACAACTACTCAGCCCATGCTCTGAAGCCCGTGCTCCGCAACAAGTGAAACCGCTGCAAAGAGAAGCCTGTACACTGCAACGAGAGAGTAGCACCTGCTTGCCACAACCAGAGAAAGGCTGAAGCAATGAAGACCCAGAATGGCCAAAAATAAAAGAAATAAACAAATAAAAATTTGAAAACAAAATTGCACTTCAGCAAGTACATTCAATGCATGAGAGCACTTATGTCCTTAGGTTATGATTAGCCATTTGGATGCCCCTCTGGAGCCAAGGTTAATGCATTTTCACAGCTAAGTCACTTCAGTCGCGTCCGACTCTGTGCAACTCCAGAGACAGCAGCCCACCAGGCTCCCCCATCCCTAGGATTCTCCAGGCAAGAACACTGGAGTGGGTTGCCATTTCCTTCTCCAATGCATGAAAGTGAAAAGTGAAAGTGAAGTTGCTCAGTCATGTCCGACCCTCAGTGACCCCATGGACTGCAGCCTTCCAGGCTCCTCCGTCCATGGGATTTTCCAGGCAAGAGCACTGGAGTGGGGTGCCATTGCCTCACACACCTACTTAAAACAATACTTGGCCCCAAGTCAGAGCTCAACAAATTTTTGCTCAGTGGAAATAGAACATGACTATTTGTTTATTGGAGATAAACTCTAAATGGCTCTCAAGAAGACACTTGTTAGCAAGCCTTTATGTTGCTACAATTTAGCTACAAGATTAAAGCATCCAAATAGAAAAAGGCGGGACTACCTGATTTGTTTTGCAGTCACATGAAGGATGGAAATAGAAAAATCATCTAGCTCCATTTTGTGTTTGGAAAGATGTTAATACTAAAGCCCAAAGAGGCTAAAAGAGTTTGGCAGGGTCATTCAGATGCAGCCAGAGCTGGGTCCCAAGCTCTGTGTCTCACCTGCACGTGCACCTCTCCTCTGAACGCCAGACTGGCCCCTCCACCTGCCAGGAGCACCATGGGGTTGACTGATGTGCTGCTCAGACCCAGCGTGGCTCCCGCCACCAATCCATTTCTCCTGTGACTTCATTTACTAACAGTCACATCATTCTCGGGCCAAAAACCTAAGAGTCCTCCTTGATACCTCCAGCTCCACACTCCGTCTTCAGCACACCTGGAGTCCTCTTATTTCTCCCTGTACAACTTGTCCTGAACGTGAACCCTTCTCACCAACTTGGTCCACACGTGCTCTGCTGCAATGACCTCCGGGTCTCCTGCCCTGCGTTCTCTCTGGCCCCTCACAGGTCACTCTCAGCAGCCAGGTATCAGTTCAGAACACAAATCTGATAACATCATTTTCCTGGCCTAACTCTCATTTCCTTACCCCCTCACCAACATTCTGCTTTCTCACGTGGAGTAAAATCCAAAGATTTCCAAACTGAGGGGATAGTGCCTCTTAGGAAAACTACCTCTTTTTACTTCTGTTCAGGGTCAGAGTAGGGACTCAGTGGATCACTGACAGGATGCAACCCATCATTTCTTATATTCTTATATGAATACTCTTGACTCTTGGCCTAAATATTTAAAAATAAGAAAAAAAAAGGCTTTCCAGAGAAAGAACTGAGAAATGAGGAATGACTGGATACAGAGAATATTGTCATTATATCAAGTTCCGTGTCATTATTTATGGATACACACTATTACCTTGAACAATGAACCTATACCAACAAATGCTCTCAATATGTACTGTTTGCTCCGTAAGTATAAATACTACATCCATGCATCTTTAAAACACCCAAAGCCTGCCACAGTTTCAGAGTCAAATTGAGACTCAGTACATGTTTAGGACACTAAAGAAAAAAACTTAAATCATCACTGATCACACCTCAGTTCAACAGGGTCAAGTTAGTCATAGCTTTTTCTCCTAGTTACTCTTAGCCCTGGCCAAGCTGTTAAGAAGAGACACAGAGGTAGAAAACCATCATCAGAAAGGAGAACTTTGTTTCCAGTGCCAGGCATGGGCCAGAACTGTCACTAATGACTTCTTTTCAAACAAGGAGGTCCAGTGAAAATTGGCATTTAGTCTTTGGCACCGCTTATCCTGAACCTTTCCAGATGTGAGCACCACTGTTATAATTACCTCACTTCTACAGACTGTTACACCTACCAAGTGCTTGCCAACTGATTTTATTTGCTCTCTGGAGCAGTGATTCTGGAAGTTATTAGTATTGTTATCTCCGCTACAGATTAGAGAACCAAGTCACACAGAAAAAGTCAAATAACTTCGTGGGATAGCAAGTGGGATCACGTGCTAGAGTACAGATTTCCAACCTTTCAGACCTTGGGATACCCTGTTATTTGGGCTTCCCAGGTGGCACTAGTGGTAAAGAACCTGCCTGCCAATGCAGAAGACATAAGAGACCTGGGTTCGATCCCTGGGTTGGAAGATACTCTGGAGGAGGGCATGGCAACCCACTCCAGTATTTTTGCCTGGAGAATCTCATGGACAGAGGAGCATGGTGGGTTGTTTGCTTGGTTATCTTTTCCTCTCCTTACTTCCTCCATACATACAACTGCTTCCAGAGGGGGTTCATATCATAATGCTTTTTAAGGTAAATTTAATTTCAAGATGCCCATTGAGATAGCTGGTAATATCCCAAGCATGAAGGTCACCACAGTTTTTAAGGACAGGCATTAGACCTTACCTTACAATACCTGTCTGTCCTAATCTCTTCATCAGTGCTTTTCTTGACAAGCTACCATCACAGACAATCAATCCTTTCTCAATGAATGAAAAAATATTTCCGGAACTGGATTCAAGCACTCCATTTTCCTGTCAGAAAAGTAATTGTGGCTGGCCAATAAACCAGTTTGAAAAATCAAATTTAAATGAGCTAGATTTAAATTTATAAGAGCCTCATTTAACATGCAATTAACTTTATGCCTATAATAAAAAGAGAAAAACCTCCAGTCTTCCCGTGGAATTAAATAGGCCGATAAGGAAGTGCTGTGCCTCTTAGAAATGAGATAAAGTAATTCTTGAACACTGTCATCCTTTTGGTTGCATAATATTGTGTACAATACATCCTATTTCAGGGAAGTATTAATTTTACTGAAATTAATTTTTTTTTCTGAGTCATCATAGTAATGTGACTCAGTGGTTAGAGTTGAGACATAAATTATTGGTTTGACTTGTTTTAAAATTCTAACTCTCTCCTTTATATTACCCCTTAAATCTTTAGAGCTTCTAGTGGTTTTGTTTCTTCTCAAAATAAGGGGGAATAATAGAAATGGTAGGACTCAGCTATATTTAAGGTTCTCCAAACTTTGTTTCAATTAGTAAAATGTTGAGTGAAACCTTCATTTGCCAACCCTTTTATTCCTGTTAAAACCCATGTGTACATTAAGATGAGATTGTCAATCATTTATTTGTGATTTACACAATTTTTATGTTTTGGATGTACAATAAATATATCTCCATCGCACTATAAGCCCATTAAGTAATTCAAAATGTGACATTAACTTGCATTTTTCAAAAAGAAAGAAGTTAAACTTTTAGGCTGCTTTATGTTCTAAACTTTGCTTCTAGTTTCAGCCACACAGGAGCCACTATGAAAGGTCATTACCAAGTGTGGGTTTCCAGTAAGCACTAGTACTGCTGAGAAAGTTCTAAGGCTTTTCTTTGTTGGGGACAATGTCAATCCTTGATATATTTTTAAAGGGTTCTAGGGGCCAATGAACACATCACTGTATTCAATGTCTTTTTGAAACTAATCCAGTGCTTTTTTTAAAGTAAATTCTTGAAGGAAAGCAAACTTCAGCAATTTCTAATAGTGCTCATGTTTAGACTTTCTGAGATTTTTCCTGCTTCTGTTCCCAGGACTGAAGGGCTCTCTCCAGAGGCTGCAGCTTGAGTATGTGGATGTAGTTTTTGCAAATCGACCGGATAGTAACACCCCCATGGAAGGTGAGTGAAGAAATTTAATAAAAGACCCTAGCAGCAGCAGCAGAGTTATTGATTCTAGCTTGATGACTTATTCCACTCATGGTAGGAAATGAAATATATTCAAACTTATTTGATTGAATGTGAAAAATAAAAACCTTTTGAGTCAATCTTTCAGTTTCATATTTACCCGCAAAGTTAGTGCTCTGCACGCTGCATCTTGATTAATTTTTAAGCATCTGCAGGCACTGGGAGTGTGTGTGTGTGTGTGTGTGTGTGTGTGTGTGTGTGTGTGTGTTAGTAGCTGAGTTATGTCTGACTGTGACCCCACGGACTGTAGCTCACCAGGCTCTTCTCTCCATGAAATTCTCTAGGCAAGATTACTGGAGTGGGTTGTCTTTCCCTTATCCAGGGGATCTTTCCAACCCAGGGATAGAACCCAGGTCTCCTGCATTGCAGGCAGACTCTTTACCATCTGAGCCACCAGGGAAGCCCTCCCTGGGAGTGTGGCTACTGCCATTATCGTGCTCATTTTCTCCAGGTTTGCTTCACTTCTGTAATTCCATCAACTAAAATAATAAACATAATTGGAAGGGGAGTTTATAACCCAGCCATCATTATTTTGGAGTTCTCTGAGGGTCTTCTTATTTTATAATGACTCTAGGTCTGATTAGTTTCCAATCTGTGATGATAAGTGCTAAATGCTACTGTGAGCAGAGTCTTTATAGGAGTGACTGTTTCAAAATGAAACTCTTCGTTGCAATCTGGTTTTTGAGTCTCAAGGAGCTGCAGTATTTTATCCCCTTTCTGTTACAACTGTTTGAAGACAATTTAAGCATCTCCCCATGAAAGCTTTCAGAATGTTCCTAAAACCAGGTTTTCTTCAATTTGTGTTTATTTAGGGAACCAATTGAGAAAGAAGATAGTTTGGAAGGAAAAATTTAAAAGAAATTTCTAGTTAATTGAGATTTATGCTCACATGAATTTTCACATACCTGAGGTAAATGAGAATGAAGATATTTGGGGAAAAGAAGGGAAAAAATAATACTTTGATTATTCAAGGCTTACTATATGACATGGATTTATACATTTTTAATGAATTAGAACATAACATAAAATTACACTAAAGGTAAATTTAATTTTGATGATTCAAAAAGTAGTTCTGGGTCTTGTAATAAGTCAGGTTTTGTAAAAGTTTGTTCTTGCTAGAGGGTTATAGAATTCATGGAAGCTGTAAATGACTGAAGTATATGTTTCTGTAGGTTGAATTTCTGAAAAAAAAAAAGTTATGAAAACTTTTTTTCCTTATCATTTATCTCTTTCTCAACCACAGGTAAATGGTTAAAATATATATTTCTTTATCTTATTTTTTGCTAAAGTTTTCTGCTTTTTTGATTTGAGTAAATTAGAAGTTTATTATAAAGCAAGATCAGTGTTGGAAATTCAAGAAATTATCCATGGAAATGACATAAAATGCATATTTTTGTCAAAGCAAAGAATAGGTGTTTGAAAAAGTGAATCATAAACATTTTATTTATGTAAGAAGTATATATTGCAAGGATAGTATGGTGTCACAATATTCTTAATGCCACATTAAAACACAGCACTGAAACTATCGTTCGAGCACAATTGTCAAGTATGATGCCATTTAGTGGCAGCTCTTAAAGACTGAAATTACTTCCCATTTTAAGTGCCTAGTGAACTATTTTCTTCTTAGGAAAAATGTCCTTTGCAATTATGCTATGTACAGGATAGAGGAACATCTGGGATTTTTTTTTAGCTTTTTTTTTTTTTTTGCTCATTCTGNTTTTTTTTTTTTTTTGGCTCATTCTGCCCATTCTACCATTATCTTTCATCTGAGGGATATAAAGTATATATCTTTAATCTGAGGGATATAAAGTACAAGTCTCTGAAACAAGAAAACATTATAATCTGCATTATATACCTACAGAAGGAGGATATTCTCAATTAAGAGACAAACTATGTGATACTAATAAGATAACTGTGTCTCTTGTATAAACACAGACTATGTGTTGACATTATTAGAAGGGAGCTTCAAAACATTAAAAAAATAAAAAAACAGATTGCTGCCTGATAGAATGTATAACTGCAGCATTATCCAGCCTCTGCTGGAATCAGGAAATATTTATATTTTCTCTGAGTTTCTTACAGAAAATTCCACAAAGCATAATAGGAAGCTGTTTTATCATGAGTTATTGTCCAAGTTTGGAAGTCTAACAAAGGGTGTCAAATAGAGATTTGCACTCGTTGATAGGGTCAAGGAACATGGCATTTCATAGCTCTGTGGCAACCAGCCACTTTATGCTGGAACCTGCTCTCCCCACCCCCACCAAAGGGAGATCCACTCCTGGCTGGTGCATCAGACCCAGGGCTTATTCCTCTGGGAGGATTTAGCAGGGACACACTGTAGGCAAGTCTCCATGTAGGACTTGTTCCAGATTGAAATAGCTTCCCTGTGATGTCTCCCTAGCTTTGTAGAAAGTGTGTATCCTTAAACAGTATACTTATTTATTCCAAGATGAGCCAGATGGAAGGGCTAGTTTGATATTAGCCTCTAGAAACTTATTCTCCACATTTAGCCTTTCCTACTTAACTGTAACAAAGGAAAGGACTGATCTGGGCAACTGAGAGAAGAAATAGAATAAAAAGAAGAAAATAAGGAATAGAATAGACAAGGATTGCCAGGTGATCTTGGGTGCATTTTCTCCTCTAAAATGGAAAAAAAAAAAAAAAGATGTTTCATTTTTGCAATGCTTTTGTAAGTCATATGTGTATGTGTATTAGTGAAAATTGTATGTGTACAATGGGGTTTACCTTAGGAAGCCTATTAGGGTTTCTGAAAACAATACAGAAAAGTAAATGTTACATATAATCAAAATTACCCTTGAAAACCCTATAGTAGCTATAGTAGTTATTTGTTAGTCAGTGTTACTCGATAGCCTTTAGTTATTCCATTTCATCTCCAAATATAGTGACAAAATCATTACTAGATACTTTCCCAGACATGTTTTTTTTTTTCCGTTTGGCAATGGCTTTAATATTATTCACATACTTTTCTTATTTTAGCAACTCACATTGGCAATTTTAGGCTCAGTTGCATCCACTTCTGTCTAATATAAGTGATGGAACAGTGGTTTCCAAGTGCATATTGCTGAATTTTTGTATATTAAATCTACATGTGTTGGCACTATTCTCTATATGTGTGCTTCACAGTAAACCCTTAGCATTTATAGATAATCTTTATTGGTTTCAACCATTCCTTGTCAATTCCATAGACCCATAACACATCCTAACTTATCATTTTGCCAAGGAACCTATATTAAGTTCTGGGGAACCAACAAGAGAACACAGACCAGCTTTCTAAGACTCATTTTAAACAACTTTGATTTAAATTTATTAAAGTGTCAACCCCATTCACCTGGTTTGCAACTATAAAAGGATATTAAGTGGGAACATTTCTAGAATAAATCTATGTGAGTTTCATCTAGGTTCTGAATATCAGGTGGAAGCAACTGAGCCAGAGAAAAATTAGCAGTAGCATTCTCATAATATTTTAGCATCATGGATCAAATTAGATGTTGCCTTCCTTTCTTCCTTAGAAATCTAGTAGGCAAAAATGAGTCCTCTCAAAAGAATGGCCATAAACTCCAAAAGTGCAATCAGTGGAGAAAGGGGGTGAGATTGCCTTTGTAATGTGCAATCCTGTGGAATGCAATTAGACATTTTACAGCTACGGGAAGATGTTATTGACAGCAGAGGGGAACTTGTGTACTTTTCCCTCTGTCCTTCTTGTTTATTTTTCTCTGGTTCACCTAGTTGTAAGTCATTTTTTTTTTTTTTTCAGAGCATCTGCCATGCCATCTGTCTCTTATAATATCTGGTGTTGATAGCATCATGTTTTCCAATACCAGAAAGAAATCACCCCCATGTCCCATTTCTTCTTTCTTATGCTGCTGTGTTCTTCCCAGTAGTCACTGACAGGTCCTTGAGTGTCATGATACTCATATTTTTAAGTCTCTCACTTCCATAAATCCCCCAAGTATACTTCAAAATCTTCTCTTAAGCTCATTAGGCAAGAGAAAGTTAATTCCATCATGAATCATGCTGGACATGGATAGACACAGAGCACTGTGTGCCTGAGGACCTGCACGAGAAGTTTTTCAGTGTGGTTTTCAGTCATTCCCAAGGGCCAGACTACTCACCCATACTCTCTCATTGCTCTAGGGACGAGGTGACTGAGCATGATTGTGATCATGAAAGGAACTTATAAACCATGTACCACTTGTGAAAAACAGAAAAAAGAAGGGACCCATTTTAGTTTACATAGCTTTTTGAAAGAAGAAAAGCCACTAAATTCATTGATCTGGGAATATTATGATGTTTTAAATTAAATTACATTTTAATTAAATTTTTATTTAAAAAAAAATGCTTGGAATTGAGCCCTCTAACTTTTATTTATTTAGAATTTTTTGCCCAAACTAGTTAATCTTACAAACTCCCTAAGTCATTAGATGTTATTCCCAACTTAATTACAGTTCAAATTATTTCTTTATTTTCTTGCTAGTAGGTCAGTGCAGACATAAAACAACCCAGATGTCTTATTTCAAAAAAGAGGGATAAGATCAAAGTTAGCATTGCTGAATTCCCATAACATCATCATGTCAAACAACCTATTCCATAAGAATTTGCTTCTTTCAGTGCCATCTTTTTTCCTGTCCCCATGTGCCAGCAGGAGTCTATTGCTATCCAGGAAACTAGGACATCCATCCAATGACATGCAGGAAATGCCGGAGCGGCAAACATTTCAGCATCCCAAACTTTCTGTACTTTCTCAGTTCTAGAACATTGGACCTGGATTTTTAGCATCCAGAGGAAAGTTTTCAGAACAAAAAGTTAATGACTCCCCTCACCAAGGCTAGAAATGGGGCTTCTCAAGTGGCACAGTGGTAAAGATTTTGCCTGCCAATGAAAGAGACACAATAGACCCCTGGGCTGGCAAGATCCCCTGAGGTAGGAAATGGCAACCCACTCTAGGATTCTTGCCTGGAAAATTACATAGACAGAGGAGTCTGGTGGGCTCCAGTCTATGGGGTCTCGAAGAGTCAGACACAACTGAGCACCTGAGCACACACCTACAGACCTATAAGTATTATCTAACCACCATGGATATACCATCTGCCTTTATATTTTACTGTCTTCCCTGAAAAACACCCTATATGTGTCCCCCAAAAAGCATAACAGCAGGAAGAAATCGTCTGCAAATATTCTATAAGAGTGCTGTTCCATAGACATATTTTGAAAGCCATATACGTACTTTCAATTTTCTATTACTTACATTTTAAAGGTAAAAAGAAACAGATGAGATTAATTATAAAATATATTTTAATTTAAGCCAATATATTTAAAAATTTCAACATATAATCAATATAAAATTTTGAGGGGATATTTTGCCTTTATTTCATAATAAGTCTTTGCAATCTGTTATGTACTTCATACTTATTTTGTTGTTCAGTCACTAAGTCATGCCTGACTTCACAACCCCATGAACTCCAGCCTGCCAGGCTTCTCTGTCCTCCACTATCTCCCAGAGTTTGCTCAAACTCGTGTCCATTGAGTCAGTGATTCCATGCAACCATCTCATCCTCTGTCACCCACTTCTCCTCCTGCCCTCAGTCTTTCTCAGCATCAGGGTCTTTTCCAATGAGTCGGCTCTTCACATCAGGTGGTAAAAGTATTAGAGCTTCAGCATCAATCCTTCCAGTGAATGTTTAGGGTTGATTTCCTTTAGGATTGACTGGTTTGATTTCCTTGTGGTCCAAGGGACTCTCAAGAATCTTCTCCAACACCACAGTTCAAAAGCATCAATTCTTCAGTGCTGAGCCTTCTTTATGGTCCAACTCTGACATCCATACATGACTATTGAAAAAACCATAGCTTTGACTAGACAGACCTTTGTCGGCAGAGAAATGTCTCTGCTTTTGAATATGCCGTCTAGGTTGGTCATAGCTTTTCTTTCAAGCAGCAAACATCTTTTAATTTCATGGCTGCAGTCACCATCTGCACTGATTTTGGAGCCCAAGAAAATAAAGTCTGTCACTGTTTCCGTTTTTTCCCCATCTGTTTGCCATGAAGTGATGGGACCAGATGCCATGATCTTTGGGTTTTGAATGTTGAGTTTTAAGCCAACTTTTCTACTCTCTCACCTTCATCAAGAGGCTCTTTAATTCATCTTCGCTTTCTTCCATTAAAGTGGTATCATCTGCATATCTGAGGTTATTGATATTTCTCCCAGCAAACTTGAATCCAGCTTGTGCTTCTTCCAGCCCATCATTTCACATGATGTGTTCTGCATTTAAGTTAAATAAGCAGGGTGACAATATACAGCCTTGAAACACTCCTTTCTGGATTTTGAACCAGTCCATTGTTCCATGCCCGCTTATAGCACACCTTAATTTGGGCCAGCCACATTTCAAGTACTCAATAACCACATGAGGCTAGTGGCTACTGTTTCACCACACAAGTCTTTAAACTCTAGTTCAAGTCTAGCAGAACACCAGACACATAATAAGTGCTCAATAAATATTTGTTGTATGGATGGGTGCATGGATGGATGATTAGATGGATGAGTGAACAAGTCGTTTTAGTGAATGAAGGAAGCTGAATGAAACTAAAGTTAAATAGATACATCTTCATTTTTCTCCTTGAAAACCTATTTTGGTTTCCTAACATCGCTGGGAGGGATTGGGGGCAGGAGGAGAAGGGGACGACAGAGGATGAGATGGCTGGATGGCATCACGGACTCGATGGACGTGAGTTTGAGTGAACTCTGGGAGTTGGTGATGGACAGGGAGGCCTGGCGTGCTGTGATTCATGGGGTCGCAAAGAGTCGGACACGACTGAGCGACTGAACTGAACTGAACATCTGTGAATATTCTGGTACTTGATCTGGTTCAGAATATTTTAGGGTGATATTAAGGATAGATTGCTGGCAGAGAGTCCCAGGACACTGTGACATTCCATTTCTCCTCATCTGTCTTAACGGCAGCATGAGATGCCAGATCTCTCTCCAGAAATCTGCTTGATGCCTAAATGAGCAGAAATGAATGGAGGGATGATTCTTGGGCAGTTCAGTTGCCCCTGAGGATTACTATATCAGATTTAAAATTATCTAACCCATTTCATTTATGACCTTGGCCAGGATACTCTGAGGCCTCTGGTATTGATCAGATCAATTTAACCTCCTGGCTTGAAAGGCTGGGACAACTGAATTTTCAAGAAATTAATTTGGAGAAAATGATTTTCCTACCCAAGAGGATGAGCCAAACCCTACCAAGCCTGTGGTTTAAAAAAAAAAAAAGTGTTCCAAGTTTACTAAATCAGTTTTATTTCCATTTTAACTGTGAATTCACCAAACGTTTTACTGCTGCTTTAGACTTATTCATCTGATGCTTTATCCTTCACAGAATACCAAGTCATGGCATTAAAACAAAAATTTAATTTCATTCATTCTAAGAAATAGCATTTGGAAATGGTTGCAATGTTCTTCCAGTGTCTGGTATTTGCCTGTGTTTTGTTGTTGTTGTTGTTGTTGTTGTGTTAGAAAAATCTCATGTTTCTACCATTGTAAGCTTCCTTCTCTTCAGGACAATATTTCTGTAAAATGATCTGGGGGACATCAGATGGACACACCATTAAATTCTGGCTTTGCTACCTATGTACACCTAGGACAAGTTACTACCCTCACTGAAGCTCAGTCTCTTCATCCGAAAATGCAGGTAACACATATAGCGATTTCTGAAGGAGTTAAAATGTGGATACAGCACCTCACTCACAGTAGGGGAAAGAAACGTAAGCCCCGTTTCTAGAATGCCCCATACAACACACGTGCATATAAAACTCCCCTTTCTCTGGATCTTGCTCAAAGGTGAGCATAAGAGACGACTAAGACCCTAAAATTATAATGTGATGCAAATAAATGAAGATGGCCACGTTGCAACATCAACCAGGGTCTGTGGTGAGGCCATGTAGAAACAAGGCACACAGTTAGCAATGGAATCTTCTTCAGCTCATTTTTTCTCCTTGAAATTTTGTTCTGAGATCCTCCAGGCCCTTTAAAATTATTCAATTATAGATTTTCCACGGTTAATTTATTCAGTCTAAAGGTCATCTTGAGACTGTAGTTTTATTTTCAAAAGTTTATCCAGAAAAAACTCAATAATAGGATCCACTCATTTGTTCAGTTGGCGTTTTTTGAATATCTGCACTAGCAGACAGAAGGTGCCTGGGTCAATAGCACACTTGCTCTATTGGAAAGACTCAAGCACAAATCTACCTGACCATTAACTGAAGCTCACTAGTTAGCTTGATGTGCAGCTGTGGACTCTGCATTTTTGAGGATTTTTGAGGCCAGAATGGGATTACCAGTGGTTGACTGATTTAAGAATACATTTAACAATAAAAAGCATACAAAAAAATACTTTTAAGTCTCATACAGTTCACATATATTTAGTGTATCTTGACTGTTTCATGTTTCATGCCATAAGCAAATGGATGTATTGTGAATATCATCCTTTCCTCAATGCTCAGTACACACATTGTCTCCTATGTCCATGGCCCCCGTGACTCAGAGATTATTAATCCACTTAGTCTTACTATAAACATGATGTTAATTTTACCTGTCTCACAAGCTCCTTGTTTCTCTACCCAGTATCATTTATCTTCTTTACATTTCTTACTTCCTTGAGCAGAACTGAATAATCTTAAGTAACACAGAAAAGGCACATTACAGACATGATAGAGTTCACCACCCTTAGTTGTTGGCATGCTGTCTCAGATTTGCAGAGTAAATTTCTAGGGCAACTGGAAAAATTTCCAGAGTTTGGACCATGGATGTCTGTGGTATCCATCTATCAAGAGCAGAGCCCTGGTTAACAAGTTTTCATTTTCCAAATAGATCCCTTAAAGAGAATAGGAGTTTTAGAACACACTGATACTGACAAGTTAAGATTGCCAAGGCTGCAGAAAATATGTGACAAGCTGGATTTAAAGGAAACTATATTCCCAATAATAATCTGTAATCATTTAAGGGTGTATCTTGTGCTTTCTTGGGAAGCCAGATACTCCCAACCACTTTTAATAAATTCCTGTTGCAAAGGAGGATCCTGGTGATATTCTATGCAGTTTTCCTACTTCCTCTATTCTCTTTCCCTTTTTCCCCTTTCCTCACATCTTCAGTTGACAGTGAACACAGATAGAATTGCTCTCATTAGTAAGACACAAAAGGAGAAACAATGTGGGCCACGTGTCTGGAGGCCCATTCTACCTCCTCACCACAAATATGTGGTCTCCACCAAGCTCAGAAAGGGTGATCTTTCGGGTTTTGTTTTTAGTTAAGAAAAACTAGAGAGTGGAAACGGCTTCTGCTCACCCCAGCTGTCAGGTGGAGAAAGAACTGCTTAGTATTCTGGGGCTGTGGGTTTGTGACTCATGTGAGCTTCCTTCTGTGTGAGCTGTCGTCTCCCTGCAAGTTGCTGGAGTTGTGACAAGAGTCACCTCCACATTCTGAGGGGATGTTGCCTCAGTCTCAGGGGCATTTACCTCTACAAGCTCCTCATGGTGTTGTAGCTGATCTGCAGTCACATGGGTATAGGATCTGAGACTAGCACTGTACAACTCTTCAGCCCGGATAGGTGGGGCTGTGGGTTTAAGCTGCCTGTCAAAGCAGAGTCTTGATCAGGGTTTACTAGCATGCGGATTCAGTGGGCTGAATGAGCTCCTGTGTCATTGCTCATCTGGAATTCTCAGACAATGGGGATAAACAAATACCCTTAAGTCTCCCTCTTACTTTCCATAAAAATGAAGTAGTGAGAGACTCAATGGCTTTTGTAAAAGCCCTCCTGGGTGTTGAATACGTGTAGTGAAAAAATACAGGATCTACAATCAGAGGCTGAGGATACTAGTCTTAGGCGTGTGAACTTGCTTGAGCTGCTCAGAGTTTCTGCAGCTCAGTTTTTCATTTGGAAAATGGGAAGAATAAAAACAGTACCTTGTCTAGCTATTTCCAAGATCGTTGTGATGATAATATAAGTGGAAATGTTTGATTAATTGCAATTTGTAACATCTGTACAAGTATTTTAAGATTATCACTGTTACATGTGTGTGTACACACGTAATAAGATGTCATACCTGAAGTTTCAACCAGACATCGAGACACAACAAAATTTCAAAGAGAGATGTCAAATCTCCATTTCTGTACTTGCAAAGGAAAAAGACAAGAGCTGACTCCACAACTTTTTCTTCCCCTGATATTTTATTTTAAGAAATCAGAAACCTGCAGAAAGGTTGAAAAAATAAACAGCCAAGTCTTCACCTCGATTTACCAAACTATGCTATATTTGCCTCTATTTTGTTCTCTCTTGTACTCTCACAGTATGACCTTTCACCCATAAATACTTTCTTCTCTCTCCTGAGACTTGGCATTCTTCCACACAAGCATCATGCACTCATCACACTCAAGAATGTTAACACTGGTACACTGCTGTTACCTGTACAAACCATACTCAAATTTCCTAAACTCTCCTTTAAGGATTGTATTGTTGTTTGAGAGGGAAGTGAGTCTGTGATTTGGTTAAGAATCCCACATTACATTAAGTTGTCATGGCTTTTTAATCTTTTTTAGTCTAAAATGTTTCCTCCACCTTGTTTTCTCTTTGATGACAATGACCTTTTTAAGAAAAATGTAAGCCAGTTGTTTTCGAGAATGTCTCTTCAGCCTGGATTTGTCTGATTGTTTTATCATGATTAGATTAAGATCAAGCATCTTTGGCAAGAAGATTACACAGATCATGTTGGGTCCATCTCAGTGTGTCTCTCAGGGGGCCCTGGAGGGTCACTTTCCATTATTGGCCATGTTAAAGTTGATCACTCGGTTAAGATGATGGCTCAGTTTTCTTCACCATGATGGTATCTTTAAGACTTGGTAATGAATAAATAAGTTGGGGTGTGATTCTTCGAGACCATGTGAATAGCCTGGTTCCTCACCACCTGCAGTTAGCATCCACTGCCGATCTCTGCGCAGCAGTTATTAACAGTGGAAAGTTATTACAATTACCCTTCCCCATTTATGGGCTTCCCTGATGACTCAGCAGTTAAAGAATCTGCCTGCATTGCAGGAGACACAGTAGATGCAGGTTTGATCCCTTTTCAGGAAGATTGCCTGGAGGAGGAAAATGGCAACCCACTACAGTATTCTTGCCTGGGAAATCCCATGGACAGAGGAGCCTGGCAGGCTACAGTCCAAAGGTTCACAAAGAGTCAGACATGACTGAGGCATTCTGCCACAAAGAGGAAATTTCCCCTCACTCTGAGTTCTGTGCCTCTCCCCTCAGTTTGCTTCAGGAAAATAAAAGTTGAAAGAGAGGATCTAGTGAGAAGGGTATAGCTGGAAAAACTACACTGTGATACCTAGTTGGGGGTGGAGAGCATGACCATCATGGTTGGGGAGTAAAGAGGCTTGGGAGCTGACTCACGCCTGGCAAATCTAGAGATGGAGAAGTGGGCTGAGTCTCTACTTTATGGTACAGCCAGAGAGTTTACTCTCCCTGGAGGTGTCCAAGAGGGCAACTTTGAATATTTCCTGTGTGGGGTCATCTTGGGTCTGTCCTCCAGGAGAATAGTGGGGGCTGGAGCTGGACACCCAGAGCCAGTAGGAGAAGGGTTCACGGGAGATGAAGAAAGTAGAGAAACAGTGAAGCCAGCCATGCCTCCCCCCCACCTCCCCCACCATTACCCTCTGCTGCAGGCCTTAGTCTAAGCAGGTCCCAGCTGGGACAGGGAAAGGAATTTGAGTTTGTAATTTTTATTGATATCTGTAAAGGCTGTGTTTATGATCTAAAAGGATGTCAAGACTGTTCATTGCCCAAGAGTGGGCAGAAAAACTGTGAGACAGCCTGAGTTTTCATCAGGGTCAAGGTTTCATTGTTCCCACTGAATGTGAAGGGGCAGTGGGAGATTAAAAAATAAAACAGGGTCATAATTACATTATCACGAGTCATGCCATTCCACATACTAGTTATATATGTTTAAATACCTAATTTTAAATTGATCTGACTTAAATTACACATGAAAAAAAATAACTTTTCTTTTAGTTTCAGAAAACAAATTTGTTTGATTTGTAACAAAATATAATGTCTAATATAATTGGAAGTTCAGGAAAATCTTCTGTGCTAAAGATTTAAGTCACCTCAAATTATAAAATAAGGCCCTTGACCATTTGTTTAAAATGTGTACATTGAACACAGGTATCCTTTGTACCTTATGAACACTGCCCAGGCATCTGAGGACTTTTGAAAGTGTCACTATTTTGGGGAGTGTTTGTCAGTATTCAAATACTAAAAAAGATTATAAGGCACAAAACCTCAGCTTCTGCAGTTTGAACTTGATCCATCCTTTCTAAATGCATTTTTATATTAGATTTTATTTATTTGTTTTAAATTCTGAAAGATGACCAGTGTGACTAGCTTCAGTGAAACCAATCTTACCATGCTAATAACTAACTGAGATCCCTTTACACAATTTTCTAAAATCCTAGTGGAGTCAACTCAGAATTTACTTATACAATAAAATTCACTTTTGTTGTGTTTTTTTAAGGGCCAGTAGATAGACTGTGTGGTACAGGGAAACAATAGGAAGGAAAGGAAAGTTTAAAATTATCAATATTCTTTCACTCAGACAAAAAAGGAAAATGTATCACTAGCATGGAAACTGGAAGCATGTTTGGTGATAGAATGAACCTAATTATCCCTAGAAATGAGTGTTTTTATCTAGTAAGACAAGAAGAAAAAGACAAAATGACATGAGAATTAACATAAAACTTAACAGAAAGCAAAAAATGGAGATATGGGGACCAAAAAGAAAAACTGGGAAGGAAAAAAGGATGAAATTTTATTTCTCCCATCCATTTCTCCTACTCCCTTCTCAGGCACAGTGTCAATCTTGCAAACTCCTTCCTCAGAACACCTACAGAATACATTTTAATGTCATTGTACCATATTCAGGATGGCCCAGAGAAGAGCATGATACAATAAAAAAAAATACTCAGGTCTAAAACATGTCTTATTTCTTTATTCATATTCAGGTAATATTTTTGAGTGCCTGCTGCACTGGACATTGTCCTTGATGCATGGGACAGACAAGAGAAAAAAATAGACAGAGATCCCCATCCTTGAGGGACACATTCATTCTAGCAGGAGAGACAGGAAATAAACAGGAAAACAATAAAAATGAACTTATATAGACTATTGTGTATGTGTGTGTGTGTTAGTTGCTCAGTTGTGTCCAACTCTGCTACCCCCTGGACTTTAGCCAGCCAGGCTCCTCTATCCATGGAATCCTCCAGGTAAGAATACTGGAGTGGGTTGCCATTTCCTTCTCCAGGGGATCTTCCCAAACCAGGGATTGAAGCTGCATTTCAGGCAGATTCTTTACCATCTGAGCCACCAGGGAACCCTGTATATAATATTAGAAAGTGCTAAGTGTTATGGAATAAAGAGAAACTAGAATGGGGTAGCATGAATGGGGTTGTTTGGTGTCAGGAGTGGTCACTGAGAAGAGACTTGAAGGAGTAAAATGAGTAATTGGAAGGTAGGTAAGGACAGTGTTTCTGGCTAGAGACACGGTACAGAGACACTAAGATGGGAGAAGCCCACTGTGTTTGGGGAACATCAAGCATACCAATGTGGCCGCAGATTGAGGAAGGAGTATAGGAAAAGTTGAGTTTAGAGAGATTACAGGGGCCAGATCTTTGGGGAGAAGTGATGTGATTTGACTTAACCTTCCTAAAGAATCTCTTTGGCCTGGAATTAAAATAAGTTATAAAGGGGCAAATGTAGGAGCAAGGAGATATGTTCAGAAATAATTGTAACAATCTAGAAGAGAGACGGGGCTTCCCATGGCATAGTGGTAAAGACCCCACCTGCCATTGCAGAAGATCCAGGGCAGGAGACATGGGTTTGATCCCTGGGTAAGGAAGATCATTTGGAGTAGGAAATGGCAACCCACTCCAGGATTCTTGCCTGGAAAATCCCATGGACAGAGGAGTCTGGTAGGCTACAGTCCAAAGGTCACAAAGAGACGCAACTAAGCACCTAAGCACACAGGCACACAGGAGAGAGATGATGGTGGCTCAGATGAAGGAGCTAGCTGTAGAAGTGTAAAGGCGGTCTAATGTGAAGAAGTATTGAATGTAGAGTCAGAAGTTCCTGGTGAACTAGATGTGGGTGTAACAGAAAGAAAGGAGTGAAGAATGATGCCAAGGTTTTTGACCTGAGTAAGCAGAAGGATGGAGTTGCCATCAGCTGATATGGGGAATACCACAGGTGATGGTGGCTTGTTGGGGAAGATCAGGAGTCTGGGCTTAGTCATCTTGAGGTTGAGATGTTCATGAGACATCTAAGTGGAGATGTTGAGTAGGCTGTTGGACACTGAATCTGAAACTCAGGAGACAGCCTTGGAATGGAGATGCAGATTTGGAGGTTATCTGCATGTAAATGGTATTAAAGCTTTGAGAACTGATAAAATCACACAGGGAGTAAAAATACAAAGAAAGATTTTAAAAATATGAAAAAGAATATAGAAAGAAAGGACAAAGGACTAAGACCTGGAGATTCCAGTATTAGGAAGTTGTGGGCATGGGGAGAAGAGTGTGATGCTCAAGGATAAGGTAAAGAAAATATATCAAGGGGGAGGAAGTAATAAATTGTATCAGATGCTACTGATAGATCAAGCAAGGTGAGAACTGAAAATTGTTCATTGGTGTCTATAGTGTGGAGATCGTCATAACTTTGATAAAGAGCAGTTTGGGTGAAATAGGGAGTGGATGAGGAAATGAAAGCCATCTGATCTCTGAGTCTTGGTTTCCTCACCTGGAAAACAGTGAGGAAACCTCTTGATTTAGGAAGACCAAGTAATATATTTCTGCCCTCTTTACAAAAAAAAAAAAAGCCTCTTTGCAAAAAACCACCCAATAAATAGCACTAATGCCCAAAAAAGATGTCCTCTTCATTATAGGGGATTGGAATGCAAAAGTAGGAAGTCAAGAGATACATGGAGTAACAGGTAAATTTGGCCTTGGAGTACAAAACGAAACAGAGCAAAGGCTAACAAAGTTTTGCCAAGAGACCGCACTGCTCATAACAAAAACAACAACTGGTCTTCCTACAACACAAGAGAAGACTCTACACATGGACATCACCAGATGGCCAATACCAAAATCAGAATGATTATATTCTTTGCAGCCAAAGATGGAGAGACTCCATACAGTCAGCAAAAACAAGACCAGGGGCTGACTGTGGCTCAGATCATGAACTCCTTATTGCCAAATTGAGACTTATATTGAAGAAAGTAGCGTAAACCACTAGACCATTCAGCTGTGACCTAAATCAAATCTCTTATGATTATACAGTGGAAATGACAAAAGATTCAAGGGATTAGATCTGATAGACAGAGTGCCTGAAGAACTATGGACAAAGGTTTATGACATTGTACAGGAGGCAGTGATCAAGACCATCCCCAAGAAAAAGAAATGCAAAAAGGCAAAATGGTTGTCTGAGGAGGCCTTACAAATAACTGAGAAAGGAAGAGAAGCAAAAGGCAAAGGAGAAAAGGAAAGATATGCCCATTTGAATGCAGAGATCCAGAGATCAGCAAGGAAAGATAAGAAAGCCTTCCTCAGTGATCAGTGCAAAGAAATAGAGGAAAACAATAGAATGGGAAAGACTAGAGATCTCTTCAAGAAAATTAGAGATACCAAGGGAAATTTCAGGCAAATATGGGCACAATAAAGGACAAAAATGGTATGGACCTAACAGAAGCAGAAGATATTAAGAAGAGGTGGCAAGAACACACAGAAGAACTATACAAAAAGAATCTTCATGACCCAGATAATCATGATGGTGTGATCACTCACCTAGAGCCAGACATCCTGGAGTGCAAAATCAAGTGGACCTTAGGAAGCATCACTACGAACAAAGCTAGTGGAGGTGATGGAATTCCAGTTGAGCTATTTCAAATTGTAAAAGATGACACTGAAAGTGCTGCACTCAATATGCCAGGAAATCTGGAAAACTCAGCAGTGACCACAGGACTGGAAAAGGTCAGTTTTCATTCTAATCCCAAAGAAGGGCAATGCCAAAGAATGTTTATACTCCAACTCTCAAATCCATACATGACTACTGAAAAAAACCATAGTTTTGACTAGACAGACATTTGTTGGTAAAGTAATGTCTCTGCTTTTTAATATGCTGTGTAGGTTGGTCATAGCTTTCCTTCGAAGGAGCAAGCGTCTTTAATTTCATGGCTGTAGTCAATATCTGCAGTGATTTTGGAGATCCAATCAGTCCATCCTAAAGGAAATCAGTCCTGAATGTTTATTGGAAGGACTGATGCTGAAGCTGAAACTCCGAAACTTTGACCACCTGATGGGAAGAACTGACTCATTAGAAAAGACCCTGATGCTGGGAAAGATTGATGGCAGGAGGAGAAGGGGATGACAGAGGATGAGATGGTTGGATGGCATCACCGACTCAATGGACATGAGTTTGAGTAAACTGCAGGGGTTGGTGATGGACAGGGAGGCCTGGCTTACTGCAGTCCATGGGGTCGCAAAGAGTCAGACACGACTGAACTACTGAACTGAGCTGAAATAACATACAAGGAGCAGAAATAGAAACTTTCTTTCCGATGAAAGTAGCAGACAACTGGAAACCTGGAGCAATATTTATGAAAATGGAACAGGGATGGAGGAATTGAAAATGACTTAGTAAAACTGAGGAAAGATTTATTCAAAGTGTACCTATAGGTAAGAAGCAAGTTAATTTGTTTGGCACAACATCAGAAAAACCTCAGAAAGGTTAAGCATTAGAGGCACAAATGCCACAGAAGATGAAAGTTAGGTGTAAACTAGAAACAAGGCAGTTGTGCAAAAAACTTTATAGAACCATTAGAGCTCCAGGTCCCCAGGTCTGGAGCCAGGGTCCTGCCTTTCCCCTCCAATGAAGGAGGCAAGAGCTACATTACATCAAGAAACAGTTGAGATGCTGTAGTCTGAGGGGTACCATACACAGAGGAAGGTGAAGCCAGGCTGAAAAAAAAATTATAAATTTTGAGATCCCTAGACCTCCTCTCCTCTCATTTACCTCCAGGTCACTAACAACCAAGATACACTTTCCCAAACAGAAAATAATAGAATATTACTCTGGAGAAAATTAAGCATCCCAGAAAAAAATATCTTAAAGATCTTGACATTTTTGTGGAAGAAAATTCCATTGGGAAAAAGTGGCAGGTGCCTTAATTGCTCCCACAGTGACAAATGCTATCCGCACACAATTTTAGTGCTTTACTCTTAAATGTGAACAGAAATCCAAGAATCACCAGACATTCAAAGAAAGCTGCTGATCTGAAGGAGAAAAAAAAAAAAAAAAAAAAAANGAAAAAAAAAAAAAAAAAAGAGCTCAAGTAAATAGAAGAAAAGAAAACAGAGTAATGCAGAGAGATATAAAAATGTTCAAAGAAACTATAATTAATATACTTGGTGAGATAAAAGAAGATATTGTATCAATGAAACAAGAACAGGATCAAAGAGAACAAAAACAGAAGAGAACAGAAGTAGAAAACGTCTTAAATATTAAAAATATAATAGCTAATTTTTTTAAAAAAGTCAATAAAGATGTTAGATATTAAATTTGAGGAAATATTCCAGACAGTAGGGGGAAAAATGGATAATAGAAGTGAAAAGATAAGAAAATTAAGATTCTTGGAAATTCCCTGGTGGTCCAGTGGTTAGGATTCTGGGCTTTCACTGCAGAGGGCCTAGGTTCAATCCCTGGTGGGAGAAGTAAGGTCCCACAAGCTGTGTAGCCAAAAAAATAATATTAATAATAATAAGATTATATCCAGGAAGTCTAACATTTATTTAACCAAAAGACCTTTAGAGAGAAAATAGATAAAATGGAAGAGAAAGTGAAAGTGAAGTCGCTCAGTCATGTCTGACTCTTTGCTGCCCCGTGGACTATAGCCTACAAGGCTCCTCTGGCCATGGAATTTTCCAGGCAAGAATACTGGAGTGGGTTTCCCTTTCCTTCTCCAGGGGATCTTCCAGACTCAGGAATCAAACTCAGGTCTCCCTCCTTGCAGGCAGACTCTTTACTGTCTGAGCCACCAAGGAATCCCTAAATGGAAGAGAGGTAGTTATCAAAAGGAAAAAAAAAAAAAAGAAAATTTCCAAATTTAAAGAACATGAATCTCTAGATCAATAATGCCCACCAANAAAAACAGAAGAGAACAGAAGTAGAAAACGTCTTAAATATTAAAAATATAATAGCTAATTTTTTTTTAAAAGTCAATAAAGATGTTAGATATTAAATTTGAGGAAATATTCCAGACAGTAGGGGGAAAAATGGATAATAGAAGTGAAAAGATAAGAAAATTAAGATTCTTGGAAATTCCCTGGTGGTCCAGTGGTTAGGATTCTGGGCTTTCACTGCAGAGGGCCTAGGTTCAATCCCTGGTGGGAGAAGTAAGGTCCCACAAGCTGTGTAGCCAAAAAAATAATATTAATAATAATAAGATTATATCCAGGAAGTCTAACATTTATTTAACCAAAAGACCTTTAGAGAGAAAATAGATAAAATGGAAGAGAAAGTGAAAGTGAAGTCGCTCAGTCATGTCTGACTCTTTGCTGCCCCGTGGACTATAGCCTACAAGGCTCCTCTGGCCATGGAATTTTCCAGGCAAGAATACTGGAGTGGGTTTCCCTTTCCTTCTCCAGGGGATCTTCCAGACTCAGGAATCAAACTCAGGTCTCCCTCCTTGCAGGCAGACTCTTTACTGTCTGAGCCACCAAGGAATCCCTAAATGGAAGAGAGGTAGTTATCAAAAGGAAAAAAAAAAAAAAGAAAATTTCCAAATTTAAAGAACATGAATCTCTAGATCAATAATGCCCACCAAGTACCCAGGACAATAAATAGATCAAGTCCCATACAAAGTAACGTTATAATGAAATTTCACAAGTGAAAAGATAAGGAAAAGCATCCTAAAATAGTCCAGGGAATTCGTAGCATGTACACAAAAAGGATTGAGAATAAGCATTATCTAGGGGTTCTCAACAGCAAAATTGAGATCCAGAACATCATGCAACAAGGTTTCAAAGTTCTAAGCAAAAAAAAAAAAATGGAAGGCAAACTGTCAACCAGGAGTGAGGAAATAATATCTTTTTGACTTTCTTATCTCCCAAACATAATTCTTCAAAAGCTGCTGGAAATGGGCTCCACCAAAAAAAAAAAAAAAAAAAAAAGAGGAGAAAGAGAGCAACAAAGAGGAAGCAGTGGAACCAACTCATTCAAGTGGAAAAGGGAATTTCCAGGATGACATAGCTAGAGGCGACGTGCGGCAGGCACAGAGCATACCAGCACAGGCTGTGATGGGAGGATGGGGGCCTTAGATGGGATGTTGCCAGGAAAAATGGGCAACTGAATTTCCCACAGACTTAACCAAAACAGAAAGCTGTATCTTTAGAGAAAGTGTTAGTTGCTCAGTCATGTCCAGCTCTGCGACCCCATGGACCATAGCCCACCAGGCTCCTCTGTCTATGAAATTCTCCAGGCAAGAATACTGGAGTGGGTTGCCATGATACTTGCACAAACTACAGGAAGTATAATGAAGTAATTGTCAACTAAAGGAAAATGAAAAGGTATAGAAGACAGGAAGTGTAATCATTGTAAACTACTCTGCTCAGCAGTGGACATTAAGCATCAAGCATTGAAATGAACACAGAGAATATGAGCTGAACACTAAACTGAGATGTGAATATATTGGGAAGATAGGATAGACAGGTGTATGGCAGGAGCTAAAACACTCACCTCCACAAGAAGTCAGTGGATAATGTCTATACAAGGCTGGGCCAAGAGAGTAATGTGTACATATTGTTGAGAAACATAGAGATTATTATCAGAATAAACAGCTACATATATGCTGAACGTGGTTTCCACCTCTGGGGTGCAGACACAGTAGAAAGGATGCTGCTTTGTTTACGAGCCTTTTGGCATTGACTCTTTAAACACTCTGTGTGTGTTACTTTGATAAAGCTAGAGATTAAAACAATAACCACACACATACACAGAAGTGAGATAAAAATGCCAGTGGTATTGAGTTGTCAATATTAACTATGATACTGTGACTGTCAAGTCCAGGCACAGTGCTGGGAGGTTAGAAATACACATTCAGTGCTAATTTTCCTACCTGGATTCCATGATGAGAAGCCAACCCATTTCTCATCACATCCCTCCAGAAACATGCCAGCACCAGAGACCCACCCAGCACTTCCTAAACGAGCCATGCCGGACTCCTCCCTTGGTGGCCTCCAAAGCAGGCTGTGCCGGATAACCCATTGTAAGATGAAAAGAAAACATAATTTCCACTTATTTTATATATCATTATTTTTAAAGTTTCTATTTGTTGTGTATATTTTATCTTTTCTGTTTTTAAGCTATCCATTGATTTAATTTCAGACATTAAAAACCAGCAAAAATATATAGAAGATTCCTATCTACTCCATACTCAGATTTCCTAAGTGTTTTCAGTTTCCGTTCAGTTGCTCTGTCGTGTCCGACTCTTTGCGACCCCATGGTCTGTAGCACGCCAGGCCTCCCTGTCCATAGCCAACTCCCAGAGTTTACCCAAACTCATGTTCACTGAGTCAGTGATGCCATCCAACCATCTCATCCTCTGTCATCCCCTTCTCCTCCTGCCCTCAATCTTTCCCAGCATCAGGGTCTTTTCTAATGAGTTAGCTCTTCGCATCAGGTGGCCGAAGTATTGGAGTTTCAGCTTCAACATCGGTTCTTCCAATGAACAGCCAGGACTGATCTCCTTTAGGATGGACTGGTTGGATCTCCTTGCAGTCCAAGGGACTCTCAAGAGTCTTCTCCAACATCACAGTTCAAAAGCATCAATTCTTCGGCACTCAGCTTTCTTCATAGTCCAACTCTCACATCCATACATGACCACTGGGAAAACCATAGCCTTGACTAGACAGACCTTTATTGGCAAAGTAATGTCTCTGCTTTTTAATATGCTATCTAGGTTGGTCATAAGTATTCTTCCAAGGAGCAAGCATCTTTAATTTCATGACTACAATCACCATCTGCAGTGATTTTGGAGCCCCCAAAAATAAAGTCAGCCACTGTTTCCACTGTTTCCCCATCTATTTGCCATGAAGCGATGGGACCGGATGCCATGATCTTAGTTTTCTGAATGTTGAGCTTTAAGCCAACGGTTTCACTCTCCTCTTTCACTTTCATCAAGAGGCTCTTTAGTTCTTCTTTGCTTTCTGCCATAAGGGTGGTGTTATCTGCATATCTGAGGTTATTGATATTTCTCCCAGCAATCTTGACTCCAGCTTGTGCTTCATCTAGCCCAGCATTTCTCATGATGTACTCTGTATATAAGTTAAATAAGCAGGATGACAATATACAGCCTGACATACCCCTTTTCCTATTTGGAACCAGTCTGTTGTTCCATGTCCAGTTCTGTCTTTAAGTGTTAGCATATTATATAACCACTCTGTTAATAACTTAGTCATGCCTGACTCTTTGTGATCTCATGGACTGTAGCCCAAGAGGCTTCTGTGTCCATGGGATTTCCCAGGCAAGAATACTGGAGTGGGTTGCTGTTTCCTTCTCAAGGGGATCTTCCCAACCCAGGGATTGAACCCAGGTCTCCTGCACTGAAGGCAGATTCTTCACCATCTGAGCCACCAGGGAAGCTCTATATAACCATTGTGTAAGTATCAAAATCTGGAAATTAACATTGATACAATAATATTGTTTAATCTATGGATCATATTCATATTTTTCTAACCATCCCACTAATATTCTTTTCTTTCAAATCAACTCAAAATTCACATGTTGCTGTTCATTGTAATGTGTCTTTGGTCTCCTTTAAGCTGCATCAGTTCCTCACTCTGTCTTTTGTAATTTTGACACTTTAGAAGACTATTAGCCAGTTATTTTTCAGAATGTCCCATGACTGGAGTTTTTCAGATGTCCACTAGTGATTAAATTCAGGTTAGGCATTTTTGGCAAGAGTACCACAGAAATGATGCCGTGTAACATCACAGGGGGTACATACTGTCACATTTTCCCATTCCTGATGATGCTTTACTTTCTTGGTTAAGGTGATACTTAGGTTTCTCCTAGTTTGTACCTTTTCCTTTAGTATATATTGGATGTATATGTTTGTGTGTGTGTGTGTGTGTGTGTGTTTATATTTGTATCCCCAATGAATATCTTTGAGACGGACACTTTGAAACTATGCAATGACGGACACTTTAAAACTATGCAAATATCTTGTTTCTGATCACAATTTTGCCTACTTGATTTTAGTACTCTTCAGTGATGTCTAATCTAGTACCGTGGTGTTGGCTACAGGGTGATTTTTCTGTTTCCATCATACATTCTAAATTTTTTAGTTGGCATTCTGCTGCAAGGAAGAGCTTCCCCTTCTCCTCCATTCATTTACTTATTCAATTACTGAATAATTTTATTCAGTTATTTTTATCAGTATGAACTCATGGATGATTTTTTCTATAATTTATGATTCATTACCACCATTAATTTGTTGCTGCATTATCCCAAATATGGCCATTTGAAGCATCTTTGACACATCTTTTGTGTCTTTTTGACATGTCTCCATCTTTTTTTAAGGACTTTTTTAGCTTCCCAGCACAAGGTGTTCCAAGCTCACCTGTGCTTTCCCCAGCCCTGTAATCAGCCATTTCTCTAAGGAGTCTTGGTTTCTTTCAGTGGAGAATAGTATATTGAAGCCAAGATGTGGCTACCATTATATATATTTTATAATATATGATCTTGGTAGTACAGGTACTTATGTAATATATTAACCAATGTATTTTTAATTGATTGAGGAGCACAATAAATATTTTTTGCAAAACATTGCTCTTTGCTTAAAAAAACAGAAGAAGCCATGGAAGCCGTGATGGGATTAATAGCTCTCCCTCTTCACTTGTACAGCATGATGCCTCTTTCTCTATTTAGCACTTACCTTTTCCTGCCATATGTCATAGACAGCAATTCTCTCTGTCAGGGCTGTCTGTCTTTCAACTTTTCCTGCATTGAAAGAGTTTCATGTATAAACATTGCATGGCAATGAAGTCCAAACAGGGAGTGTTGCCACGTCCCAGAGAAGCACTAGGTGGTCACACGCACTGGGCAGCCCCTATATAACATGCTGCTCTCAGGAAGCAGAGTAAGATTCTTGTGGTTCCCAAAACAGCTCTGCAATCAACATTTCACTCCTTAAATGTAACCATAATGCTCTATCAGGGCCTCTGGGTTCTCTTTGCTGGACACAAGTCTGTCATTTCTAACTTGCTGAAGTGTTATTTGTGGTTAAAAGCAGACAGGAGCCAGACTGCTTACTTTCAAATCCTGGCCCCAGTACACACTAGCTGGGTAATCTTGAGTAATTTACTCCCCCTATTGTGCCTAAGTTTCCTCACATGCAAGACAAGATAAGAAGAACAACAGACCTACACTATAAGACTGTAGTGCCAATAAAATGAGTTAATATACATAAAGTGTTTAGAATAAGCCAAGTACATTATATGTGCTAAATTAGTGTAAACGATTATTACTCCAGAAGACTGAAGATCTGTATATCTATGTGAGGGAGCCTAAAACATGGCATAGAAATATATAAAAGTTCAGGGCATAAAGGATTAGGTCAAACTAGGGCTGTGTGTCTAAAGACCAGTCCCCAAGAGGGACAATTGATTCTACCTTTTCGGTCACTGACTCCCTCTCACTGCTCTTTGCCTCACAGGCAGGCATGCCTTTCCCCTGAGGCACAGGAAATATGCTGGGCATGGATGAGGTGGCTTTGGGTGGCTGAGGGAAGCTGGACAAAAGCCAGAGTAATCTTAAGACCTTTTCCTTCCATGATAAAGTTTTATAAAGTCAAAGATTTATAAATAAGAACATATTGCAAGTAAATGTTTTACTATGGTATAGAATAGAGCTTCGCATAAATTTTTGTGCTAAACCCTGCTGCTGCTAAGTCGCTTCAGTCATGTCCGACTCTGTGCAACCCCATAGATGGCAGCCTACCAGGCTCCCCAGTCCCTGGGATTCTCCAGGCAAGAACACTGGAGTGGGTTGCCATTTCCTTCTCCAATGCATGAAAGTGAAGTCACTGAGTCCTGTCCAACTCTCAGTGACCCCATGGACTGCAGCCTACCAGGCTCCTCCATCCATGGGATTTTCCAGGCAAGAGTACTGAAGTGGGGTGCCATCACCTTAGGCCTTCTAACAGTGTTTGCTTCTGTACCCATCTTAGTGGGTCATGTGGTCAGAATATTTAAGAAGCACCATCTATAAAATAGTTTTAATGAAGAAAATAAGGGGAAACAGCCATTGTTGAGTGGGAGGTAGAGAAACTCAGAAATGGGAAAGAAAGGCCACCTAAAAAGAGAGATTAAAGGTGCTAGACAAGCAACCAGATGTAGAAGAGTGAAGTAGGTACAAGGAAGAAAAGTGGGCGTGCCTGGGGACAAGCCAGCCTCCTCCGCAATGGCTCTTGCAGTGAATGTTGCCCAGCTACTTCTGGGCCTGGCTTACATTTGAACATAGAGAACAGCAGGTGCCTCATTTGGAAATATTCACCGAGTGAGTAGCTCCTCTTTTTACCAGGTAGTTCACTGAAAAGCTGAGAAAATCATTCCACTCCGTGTCAAGTTTAAAAGTCGCCTTTTGTTTAATTACCAGATACCTGACAAATATAGATAAGCGCCACAGAGCCAAAATGGATTTGGGGCTGCCAGTGAGTTGCATCTGCTGTAGGCATAGAGGTTTTAATATCATTAAGATTAAGACAGCATCTCCTTCCAGACGTCTCCCATGGTAGAATCAGGAAGTAAATCCAGCTCTACACTTTTAAAGAAGCAATAAAGATTGCCTCCTGTTACAGAATGAAACTGGATTTGCCAGTAGAAAAATCTCATTAGGGTAAACATTTTTACTCTTATCAATCCTCTGCCAAGTTGGCTTGCTTCAGTCTTTCCTCCAGAAGATAAAATTCCTTTTAAAGTAAAGTTTAAAGCCTGTCCCAAGAAGCTGATACATAGACAGTTGTATAAATAAAAGCTCCAGATAGGATAATAGAATAAGAAGCTAATGTCAGCTTTCCACATCTGACTGTCTGACCGATGAGGTTGACAGTCACACAATTTAAAAGATCAGAAATTTGAGACTTGAGTCAGGTAATCTACAAGGCAATGACAGATTCTCCCAAGTATAAAAATAACCACTGATAATGGATACAGAAATATTAGGCACCATGTAGAATGGGTGGATTTTTGTTAAATTTATTTTTTAGTATCTCAGTGAACATTTAGAAAACTATTCTTTATTTGTTTTGCATTTCCTTTTGACATGCCTAAAGGCTTTTTCCTCAGTTGACAGAGATACTTTAAGCCTCTACATGCTTCAAATAGCATAATCAAAAGGGTGGGAATAAAATATACAAATATAGAGGACTTCCCATGTGGTCTAGTGGTTAAGACTCTGCTTTCAATGCAGGGGACACAGGTTCAATTCCTGGTCTGAGAACTAAGATCACACATGCCATGTGGTGTAGTCAAAATAAATAAATAATAAAAAACAAAAGTTCCTTGAACTGTAACACATGTTTTAAAATATACAAATATAGATGAAAAGGAAGGGGAAAACATATTCTACTTCATTTTGTTTGAGCATGGGGCTAGTTTTAGAGGAAATGTACAAATCTGGCTTCATCAACTTCTTCATCTCTCTTTGAGCTTCAGTTGCTTCAAATGTAAGATGGAAGTGTAATGACACCACCTCACAGGGCTATAGTAAAATTCAAATGCAATAATGTTGGTAAAGTCCCCAGCACATAGTAGGTACTCAGTAGATTTGTACTCTCCCTGGGCCCTTTCTTGGCGGTGTGCCCAGCAAGACCCTTTCTGAACATAGTGAAAATAGTTGATTGTCTGCCCAGTAGACATCATTCCTCAGGTATCCACATTTTCAGGTGGGCGATGACCCTTCCCAGGCTGCTAGTTGACCCAGAGGAAGGCTGCTTCCTTTCTTTGGGCTGGACCTCAGTTCCAAGGTGAGCTCTGGATTGTGTTAACACAATCAGCCTGACTAGAGTCGCTGGCTCATGTGACTGACGCAACCTAATTAGAATGAATCTCAGGAATGTTGGAATACTGAGGCAAAAGGGCCCTGCTGAGTATGGATAAAAAAAACCACAACGCCGTAAATACCACCAAGAGCCACCCTAATGTCATGAGAGAAACCAACCCGGGGATAGCAGAGAGTTAGAAAAGTTGATTCTTAACAACTTGGTTGTTGTAACTACCAATTCTGAAGTTTGTTTGACCTCTGTATTTCCAGGGACAAGAGCCGATAAGTTTCTTTTACAATTTAAGAACTTTCTATTGAGTTTTCAATAACTTCTTCCATTAAAAAAAAAAAAAGCTGATAACCTTTGTTTTGAGAATTTTCTAGGCTGTTGCTGTAGTGAGTGTATTTGTGTCCCTGCATAATCCATATGTTGAAACCTAACCCCCAAAGTGATGCTACTAAGAGAGCCTTAGTAAGTGACTAGCCCAAGAGGGTGCAGCCCTCATGAAAGTGATTAGTGCCCTAATAAAAGAGACCACAGAGAGCTGCCTTACCCCTTCCACCATATGACAATACAGCGAGAAGGTGGCTATGAACCAGGAAGACAACTCTCACCAGATAGCAAATCTGCCAGTGCCTTGACCTTAGACTTCCCATGCTCCAGACTGCGAGAAATGAATGTTTGCTGTTTAAGCCATCTGTGATATTTTGTCATATGTGTATGTGTGTATGTGTGTGTGTGTGTGTGTGTGTGTGTGTGTGTGTGTATAGTATATTTGTTATAGGGGTTCCCAGGTGGCTCAATGGTAAAGAATCTACCTGTCATGGCGGGAGACATAAGAGACTCAGGCTAGGTCCCTGGGTGAGGAAGATTCCCTGGAATAGGAAATGGCAACCTGATCCAGTATTCTTGCCTGGAAAATTCCATGGACAGAGGAGCCTGGTGGCTATAGTCCATGGGGTTGCAAAGAGTCAAACACAGCTGAACAGCTGAACATAACAAACACATATATGTTATAGCAGCCCAAATGGACCAAGACAGCTGAATTCTATGATAAAATTTGTGGGGCTTAATTAACTAGAGCAAAACTTTTAATATTTTAGAAGAAAAGAGATCTTTACCCAAATTTTAATGTTTTAAGTTTATCAGAGAGATCTCCACATGAGGAGAATATACATATTCAAACTATTAAACATGCTTTTGTAAAGATTGACTAGTAACATTGTCAAAAGAAATCTCAGGAAATAATCCACTAATGCCATATAACTTTTAGCTTCACAGATGAAGATACAAGTCAGGTATCTAGGAAATAAATTAAACCCCAAAGTTTCCATTCACTTAGATTTTTTTTTGTTTGTTTCTTTAAATCTGTTTATTTGTTGCCTTACTCAAGACAAAATTTAAGGCAATGAGTTTAACTGTTCTCCTTTCAAATGTTTTCATTTTAAAAATAATTCTATTAATTTATTTAATTTTTTGGCTGCACTGAGTCTTGCTTGCTCTTGTGGGCTTTCTCTAATTGTGGCGAGTGGGGGCTACTCTTCATCATGGAATGCGGGCTTCTCTTGCGGTCTCTTCTCTTGTTGCAGAGTTCAGGCTCTAGGGCACACAGGCTCAGTAGTTGTGGTGCAGTCTTAATTGCTCTGAGGCCTTTGAAATCTTCCTGGACCAGGGATTGAACCCATGTCCCCTGCATTGACAGGCAGATTCTTACCCACTATTTCACCAGGGAAGTTCTCAAATGTTTTTAAGTGAACTAGAATGCATCCCACTGTTCACAAATCCCATAGAATTTGATCTGTGCAAGAAAGCACTGTACTCTCTCAGTTCAGTTCAATCGCTCAGTCGTGTCCGACTCTTTGCGACCCCATGAATCGCAGCACGCCAGGCCTCCCTGTCCATCACCATCTCCCGGAGTTCACTCAGACTCACGTCCATCGAGTCCGTGATGCCATCCAGCCATCTCATCCTGGGTCATCCCCTTCTCCTCCTGCCCCCAATCCCTCCCAGCTTCAGAGTCTTTTCCAATGAGTCAACTCTTCGCAT
>SJYQ01001737.1:92428-170939 GCA_006410935.1 Redunca redunca | reverse complement strand
CCACCTCTTCTTAATATCTTCTGCTTCTGTTAGGTCCAGACCATTTCTGTCCTTTATCGAGCCCATCTTTGCATGAAATGTTCCCTTGGTATCTCTAATTTTCTTGAAGAGATCTCTAGTCTTTCCCATTCTGTTGTTTTCCTCTATTTCTTTGCTTTGATCACTGAAGAAGGCTTTCTTATCTCTTCTTGCTATTCTTTGGAACTCTGTATTCAGATGCTTATATCTTTCCTTTTCTCCTTTGCTTTTCGCCTCTCTTCTTTTCACAGCTATTTGCAAGGCCTTCCCAGACAGCCTACTCCTTGTGAATACTGCCTCCCTTTCATCAGGACAGAAATCACCTGTTTAATGACCACCAGTTAGTTATTACCCAAACAGAAGGATTCCAAAAGTTTGAAAACACCCAGTTTTAATAGGAAATAGTAGGCAGCATGCTAAATTATGTTGAAGGAGGAGGTGCAATTTTATGATCCATATTCTCCATTATTTCTTGGCATGTCAGCAGGCCAGAGTGATTCCAGGTGAGAAGCTGTAAAGACTGAACATAGTGATAAGAGGATTACAGAGAAATAATGAGGATAGAGAAGTATTGAAAGATAAGAAAGCTACGTCATTGCCTTAAGCAAGTCACTTGGCTATCCTTATCTAAATATAAAATGAACATTTGCTTTTTTGCCAGGATTAAAGAGCACATGTCTGATGTAGGAAGAAATAATATTAGAAGTACTCAGCATCAGGCAGTCTCCTCCTCTGTATCGGGGAGCTGAACAAGGAATGAGAAGAATCTCCAGGACTGCCTGTTGGGGACAAAATCACAGCATTCAGTCCTTCAGTCCTTACAGCAGGAAGCTGTCTTTATTTGCAAGTTCTGCAAATGGGATTTTTTCAGTTTTGGAGCTTATTCAGTTTGAGACAAGGCAAAAGATGGATGAGGGAGAGTGGCATCACAGAGGAAGGTCGGAAAATGCCACAGAACTCCAATAAATCCAAATAAAGTGTCTCTCTACCCCCACCTCCACCCACTGATTCTTTTAAGGTAGAGACTGGCCTAAGGATGGCCACACCTTTTTTTTTAACTAGTCCTACACAGGTGACCTAATACCTCACTTCAGAACTTAGGGATACTTCAGTTCAGTTCAGTTGTTCAATCATGTCCCATACTTTGCAACCCCATGGACTGTAGCACGCTAGGCTTCCCTGTCCATCACCAACTCCCAAAGCTTGCCCAAACTCATGTTCATCGAGTCAGTGATGCCATCCAACCATCTCATCCTCTGTCATCCCCTTCTCCTCCTGCCTTCAGTCTTTCCTAGCATCAGGGTCTTTTCCAAGGAGTCAGTTCTTCGCATCAGGTGGCCAAAGTATTGGAGTTTCAGCCTCAACATCAGTCCTTCCAATGAATATTCAGTATTGATTTTCTTTAGGATGGACTGGTTGGATCTCCTTGCAGTCCAAGGGACTCTCAAGAGTCTTCTCCAACATCACAGTTCAAAAGCATCAATTCTTCGGTGCTCAGGTTTCTTCACTGTCCAACTCTCACATCCATACATGACCACTGGAAAAACCATAGCCTTGACTAGATGGACCTTTGTTGGCAAAGTAATGTCTCTGCTTTTCAATATGCTATCTAGGTTGGTCATAAGTATTCTTCCAAGGAGCAAGCATCTTTTAATTTCATGGCTGCAGTCACCAACTGCAGTGATTTTGGGGCCCCCCAAAATAAAGTCTGCCACTGTTTCCACCATTTTCCCATCTATTTGCCATGAAGTGATGGGATCAGATGCCATGACCTTAGTTTTCTGAATGTTGAGCTTTAAGCCAACTTTTTCACTCTTCTTTTTCACTTCCATCAAGGGGCTCTTTAGTTCTTCTCTTTCAGCCATAATGTTGGTGTCATCCGCATATCTGAGGTTATTGATATTTCTCCTGGCAATCTTGATTCCAGCTTGTGCTTCATCCAGCCCAGCATTTCTCATGATGTACTCTGCGTATAAGTTAAATAAGCAGGGTGACAGTATACAGCCTGACGTACTCCTTTTCCTATTTGGAACCAGTCTGTTGTTCCATGTCCAGTTCTAACTGTTGTTTCCTGACTTGCATACAGATTTCTCAAGAAGAAGGTCAGGTGGTCTGGTATTCCCATCTCTTGAAGAATTTCTCACAGTTTGTTGTGATCTACACAGTCAAAAGCTTTTGCGTAGCCAATAAAGCAGAAGTAGATGTTTTTCTGAAATTCTCTTGCTTTTTCTATGATCCTGCGGATGTTGACAATTTGATCTCTGGTTCCTCTGCTTTTTCTAAATCCAGCTTGAACATCTGGAAGATCACAGTTCATGTACTGTTGAAGCCTGGCTTGGAGAATTTTGAGCATTACTTTGCAATTGTAGTGATGTTTCCTAAGGCCCACTTGACTTTGCACTCCAGGATGTCTGGCTCTAAGTGAGTGATCACATCATCATGATTATCTGGGTCATGAAGATCCTTTTTGTATAGTTCTTCTGTGTATTCTTGCCAGCTCTTCTTAATATCTTCTGCTTCTGTTAGGTCCATACCATTTCTGTCCTTTATTGTGCCCATTTTTGCATGAAATGTCCCCTTGGTATCTCTAATTTTCTTGAAGAGATCTCTAATCTCTTCCTATTCTATTGTTTTTCTCTATTTCTTTGCATTGATTGCTGAGGAAGTCTTTCTTATCTCTCCTTGATGATCTTTCAGTTCAGTTCAGTCACTCAGTCATGTCCGACTCTTTGTGACCCCATGATTCTCAGCACGCCAGGCCTCCCTGTCCATCACCAACTCTGGGAGTTCACTCAGATTCATGTCCATAGAGTCAGTGATACCATCCAGCCATCTCATCCTCTGTCATCCCCTTCTCCTCCTGCCCCCAATCCCTCCCAGCTTCAGAGTCTTTTCCAATGAGTCCACTCTTCACATGAGGTGGCCAATGTACTGGAGTTTCAGCTTGAGCATCATTCCTTCCAAAGAAATCCCAGGGCTGATCTCCTTCAGAATGGACTGGTTGGATCTCCTTGCAGTCCAAGGGACTCTCAAGAGTCTTCTCCAACATCACAGTTCAAAAGCATCAACTCTATTCTGCATTCAAATGGGTATATCTTTCCTTTGCTCATTTGCCTTTGCTTCTCTTCTTTTCTCAGCCATTTGTAAGGCCTCCTCATATAATCATTTTGCCTTTTTGCATTTCTTTTTCTTGGGGATGGTCTTGATCACTGCCTCCTGTACAGTGTCACAAACTTCCATCCATAGTTCTTCAGGCACTCTATCAGATCTAATCCCTTGAATCTTTTGTCATTTCTACTCTTTAATTGTAAGGGATTTGATTTAGGTCATACCTGAATGGTCTAGTGGTTTTCCCTACTTTCTTCAGTTTAAGTCTGAATTTGGCAGTAAGCAGTCCATGATCTGAGACACAATTAGCTCCCTGTCTTGTTTTTGCTGACTGTATAGATCTCTGTTCATTTCCAAGGCAAACCGTTCAATATCACAATAATCCAACTCTATGCCCCAACCAGTAATGCTGAAGAAGCTTATACAAGACCTTCTAGAACTACCACCCAAAAAAGATGTCCTTTTCATCATAGGGGATTGAATGCAAAAGTAGAAAGTCAAGAGATACCTGGAATAACAGGCAAATTTGGCCTTGGTGAACAAAATGAAGCAGGGAAACGGCTAACAGAGTTTTGCCAAGAGAATGCACTGGTCATAGCAAACACCCTCTTCCAATAACACAAGAGAAGACTATACACATGAATATCACCAGATGGTCAATACCAAAATCAGATTGATTATCTACTTTGCAGCCAAAGATGGAGAAGCTCTATATAGTCAAGTCATTCATACACATCATAAATTATAGTCATCAATGTATTAAATGCAAAGGGATGAACAGACCCACACACAAGACATCACACATTCACAAACATACAAGGCAGTCAATTAAGTGAATGCCCTGTTATTTTTTTGTCCCCAGCCTACCTTCTCCCACAACGTACTATGCACAAAGCCTTGCAGGATAACTAATCACAGAACTTTAAAGCTAAAAGTGGCCTTACATACTACCTACTGAGAACCTACCCAAGCAATTACCTTTCTGAGTCTCAGATTCGTCATCAATAAAATAAAGATGAAAGTAATACCCACCTAAACAGTTATTATAAGGACATAAGTTAAAAGAAGTTATATGCTCAGTTAATATCAGTCTGGTCATTTGTGTTGAAGAAACAGATTCAGCCAGGTTGGAGAACATGTCCAACTTCGTGACAGTGATGAGACAAAACCCAGAACCCAGAGTCTCCTGTGTGCTCTGGAAGGCAGATGGAGCCAGGCTTGTCCTCAGACAGTAGGCAAACCTTTAAGACTAAACATGGCATCACTCCATTTATGGATACAGGTTTCCATTCCAGTGATAAAAGATGGTCCTCTATCTGCTGATGCTCAGCTGAGCGCCGGGAGAGGTTTCTCCATAGCCAAGATGGTAAATGGCTGACAGAGATCCAAGAGGAAACCTCTAAGTCACAGAGCATGAATATAAACCACCACCACAAGCTTTTGAAGTTAAATAAGTAAATAAACAACTGAAGTTAGATAAACAACAAACAAACAGCTGGTCTGGGGTAAAAACTGTTTTTTCTCCTCTGTTGAAACCAAGTCCCTACATTCTACCAGTGCCCCAGGCTCCACTACAGTCCACTCCCCTTGAAAGAGATCAATAATTTTTGGCCTCTAAAATTGGAAATTGTGTTTGGTTAAATCTAATATTTGTGAATTAACCTATAGCATGTTAGTATTTTAAAGTGGTGCTTTGCTTATTAGGGACTCTTCTTTCTTTTCTATTTTTTAAATCATGAAAGTATGATAACACATTTACAGGTGACTTGGAAATAATAAAGCTACATATAGTTCCTCTATATGTTACAATTATTATTTTGTATATTTGCTCTTAGCATTTTGTAAGCATAACTGAAATATTTATAATTGTTAATAACGTTTCAGCTTTCAAGCCTAGCCTGTTTCCTCATCTAGAGTAAGAAGAAGCTGCCCTGAATTATCTCTAAGGTTTCTATTGTTTTTATCATTATGTGTCTATTGTTTTTATCATTATGTGCCAGATTTAGTACATTTTATTTGATCAAAAAATTAATTTGTGCCTGTTTGTATCTTTAGTCCCTATGGTTTGTTGTTTATGCAGTATAACAACTTGCATACGACTTTCAAAGTTCTAGGGAAATTTTCACATGAAAAAGATTTAACGTGAACAGCTATTTTCTGCATGTTTTAGTCAGTCATCAGTTCAGTTCAGTTCAGTCGCTCAGTCGTGTCCGACTCTTTGCGACCCCATGAATCGCAGCACGCCAGGCCTCCCTGTCCATCACCAACTCCAAGAGTTCACTCAAACTCATGTCCATTGAGTCGGTGATGCCATCCAGCCATCTCATCCTCTGTCGTCCCCTTCTCCTCCTGCCCCCAATCCCTCCCAGCTTGTCCTTTAAGCTTATATTAACAAATGACTGGTTCAAAATTGGGATTATGACAAGTCCTATATTGTCACGGGGGCCAATTTAAAAAGTAAACATATTTATCAGCAAATTTCTTTCACTCAAAATAAGTAGTTTCACTTAGTCCCTTCACATAAAATACGTATTTTTAAACAGAGATGACCTATGTTACTGAATGAAGAATAATAACTTAACAAATAAAATAAAATGTTAAAATCTGAGCTTATTTGAGAAGAAACAACCAGGCCCACATCCTGCTTACTTGTTACTCAGTTTGTGTTATTCTTTTAGAGTCACCAGTTGGTCTACATACATTATCTTATGTCAAGCTTTGAAAGAATTCCACAGGATCAATACACCCTCACTTCACAGATGGAGAATGGGATATTCAGGGAAACAAACTCTACCTGTAGCTTTCATAGTCAGTTCTGTGCCAAGGATCCAGGAAATAACAGAGACAGAGCTGTCTGTGAACTGTGGGCTAAATAATAATGATGGTTTCAGCATGGAAAGCTGCAGAAGGCAATGGCACCCCACTCCAGTACTCTTGCCTGGAAAATCCCATGGACGGAGGAGCCTGGTAGGCTGCAGTCTATGGGTTCGCTAAGAGTCGGACACGACTGAGCGACTTCACTTTCACTTTTCACTGTCATGCATTGAAGAAGGAAATGGCAACCCACTCCAGTGTTCTTGCCTGGAGAATCCCAGGGATGGGGGAGCCTGGTGGGCTGCCGTCTGTGGGGTCGCACAGAGTTGGACACGCCTGAAGCAACTTAGCAGCAGCAGCAGCAACATGGAAAGCAGTGCACAGGAAACATTTAACCAAGTTTTCCCATAGTTTAGAAGTGTTTCTCAAACACTGAGATTTGAGAGCTAGTGAAAATAATAAAAAGGCCCGGGCTCAGAGAAGTAGGCTAGGACCTGGATTTCTGTGTTTTCTTCAAATTATTCAGATTTGATTCTAATTCATACTACAATGTATACATGGTTATGTACATGCATGCATGTCACCTGTGAGGATGGTGGGGATGGTATAAATCAGTGATTCTTAACCTTTGTGTGTGTGCTAAGTCGCTTCAGTTGTGTCCGATTCTTTGCGACCCTGAGGACTGTAGCCCACCAGGCTCCTCTGTCCATGGGATTTTCCAGGCAAGAATACTTGTAATGGGTTACCATTTCTTAACCTTTAGTTTGCACTAGAATTGTCTGTGAGTGGCTTTAAACACAGACTGCTGGGCCCCACCCAAGCCCAAAATTTGAAATTCAGTGCACCTGGGGTACCTCCGTGGTGGCTCAGACTGTAAAGAATCTGCCCACAATGCGGGAGACCTGGGTTCAATCCCTGAGTTGGGAAGATCTCCTGGAGGAGGGCAAGGTAACCCACTCCAGTATTCTTGCCTGGAGAATCCCCATGGACAGAGGAGCCCGGCGGACTACAGACCACAGGGTCGCAAAGAGTCGGACACGACTGAGCGACTAAGCACTCAGCACAGCACAGCGTCTGGGGTGAGGCCCTAGGACCTGCATTTCTGACAGGTTCCCAGGGGCTGCTGCTAGGGGTCCAGGGGCCACACTTTAGGACTAGCAGACAAGCACAGCGACCCTAAACCCGGGCTGCACATGCAATCATCTGGGATGAGTTTTTAAAATCTTGATGCCTGCCTTCACCCCCAGATATTCTGATATAATGACCTTCTGTGGGGCCCAGATAGTGTCGTTTTCCAAGCTCCCCAGGTCCTTTCGTGTACAGTCAGAGTTGAGAGCCTCTCGTGCTGAAGCTTCCTGGAAAAGCGGGGAGTCTGGGCAGCGGGAGCCACATTAAGTCCCGAACTGCCAGATTGAATCAGTTTGTTTGTCTGCATGTCCTTTCCCAGAGGCGGGTGGAAGCAATGCACTAGATGAGCTTCCTAACGTCGTTTTCCCCACTCAGAATTGATGCTCTGACTGGGATGTTTTAAAAATGCATTTCGCTGGTAGTCAAGCAGAAGCTTTTAGACACCCGTTGATTTTTTTCTTAACAATGCTGCCCTCTAGTGTCCTTTAGCAGAATCGTGTTAAAAACCCACCTCAGCTATCAGTACAGTGACTTCCTGTTAGAGAGCTACAGTGACTTCCTGTTAGAGAGCTAAATAACTTGGGGGATTTTTCTCTGACTTTAAAAAAATTGAACAAATTTAATATGCATTAAACTAAATTTTACTTTGTGGCCACATGGATCTCCATCTGCTGCCTCTCCATTCTCTGCATTCCTCCCTGCGTTCTGTGCAGCAGCCTCCTCCTCCCAGAGTCCTCTCTGCATTCCACCCACCCTTCCCTGCAGAGTCAGCAGCCAGACTTATCGGGGAGCAAAGAAATCGCCCTCAACTAAAGTGCCTGGGGCATGGGGGCATCTTGCATAGGCTCTTCCACACTCAGAACTGTTCCTTTTCGCCTTTTCCTCACTTCCGTACCTCATTTTCACTTGATTGAGAGTTCATTGTGTGCTATACAGTGCTGTGCTTAGTTGCTCAGTCGTGTCCAGCTCTTTCCAACCCTATGGCTCCTCTGTGCATGAGATTCTGCAGGCAAGGATACTGGAGTGGGTTGCCATGCCCTCCTTCAGAGGCTCTTCCTGATCCAGAGATCAAACCCATGTCTCTTACATTTCCTGCACTGACAGGCAGGTTCTTTATCTCCAGCACCACCATTCATCAAACAGGGTCTCCTCTGTCTTCCTATGATGACTTGTCCTAACCTCCCAGGGTTGCGCCATCTTGCTTGAAGCGTCCTTCCCACTCCAGAGGTTTTGTCCTCCATCTCACTCTGTCCAGTCTCTCCCTCTCCGTTCTCCCCTATCTCCTAGCCCACATCCTCAGTTAAATCCTCTATCTAGATTACTCTCAGTGGCATATAGGCTTTCTCTTGCATCTTTCAGTTTTAAGGTAAAAATCTCCTTTATCCTAAATACCCACTTCAGCTGCTGCCCTCTTTCTCTGCTCCATTCATTTCCTAACTTGAGTCCACCCAGGTTGTCTCTAATACCTTCACTTCCTCATGCCCATTCTTCAGTCAGCTCCAGCCTGGCCTTGGACCAAACGCACCAAGGACACTGACAACACTCTTTTCAGGGTCTTCATTGACCTCCATCGTTCTGTGCCTTTCTGATTCAAATGCTCACATGTTCCAATCTTTGGGCACAGGTCCTCCCGAAAGCCCTCTCCATTCTTGATTCTAAACGTTCCCCCTCTGGCTTCCTTCCTACTCCTCTGGCTGCCAATGACCCAGAACCCCACAGTGTACTCTTCCCAACTCCTGCTCTGGCTCTTCGAAACTCTTTTGTTTTCTCTGGGCAGACTTCCCTTACATAGTCTCATTCACTCATGGATTTAAATACAATTAATAGACTGTTGATGAACAAATAGCTCACCTCCAGCCCAGGTTGCTCACATATCATTATCCAGTTATCTCTACTCGACATCACCCCTCTGTCTCTCACAGGCATCTCTATTTTTGGCATGTCCTAGATGGCTGGGTGGCATCACCGACTCAATGGACATGAGTTTGGTTGAACTCAGGGAGTTGGTAATGGACAGGGAGGCCTGGAGTGTTGTGATTCATGGGATCGTAAAGAGTCAGACACGACTGAGCAACTGAACTGAACTGAACTGAAGAAGGACCCTGACTTTTCCTCCCAAACCTATTCCTCCCTCAGGCTTCCTTGATTCCTCCTTTTCATCACTTGCCACATATAGTCCTTGGGGATTCTATCCACAAAACAGATATTGATCCGTTCATGTCTGTCTTTGCTACCACCTCCTGATTTCAAGCCCCTTATCTCCTTCCAGGAATGCTACAGTAAACCTCCTAATGATCTTCCTGCTTCCTCCAGTCCTTGCCTCACAACATGGTCAGATAGTGTTCTGAAATATATACTGCATCATCATTCCCTTACTTAGAAATATTAGTGACTTCTCATCAAGCCCTGAATAACAGACACAGTTTGCCTTCTGCTAGCTTCATCTTGTAGCCCTGCCTTCCTTCCTGACTCAGCTTCCTCCACCATGGCTTACTGATTGTGAGGTTCACCAAGCTCTGTCCAGCCCCAGGGCCTTGACACATGCTGCCTAGAATGCTCTTCCCTTGTTCTTCACCTGACTGGTGCCTTTTTATTTTGTATAAACATTACTTCTTCCTTGACCAACTATATATGTCTTCCTTCTCATTCCTGATCTCAGCCCCCTATTTGCTTTCTTCATAACACATTACATTTTGTGGTTACCTACTTGTTTACATCTCCATCTTCCCCACTCAACTCTAAACTCCCTGAGTCCAGAAGCTTTGTATCTGTCTTACTCACACAGATGAACCCAGTGCCTGGCAAATATTAGGCTGTTAGTACATTACATGAAATAAGGGAATGAAGGAATGGGAAGTGTCACAACCTCCACTCCACCCTACCTGCTGTTGTCAAGACCTCCGTGACTCCGACATGGCCAAGCCACTGGACCACGTCCTGTGCTCATCTTACTTGATTATGGAATAGAGACAGGGTTCATTTATTCCCTGTTAACCTGTCAGTGTTTACCAACACGTTTGATTAGCCACAATATCTCCAGCACCCAGTACAGCAGACTTCTCCATAAAGCCTGTTGGTTGAATGAATATCTCAGTTCTGAATGAAACAGGATGTGAAAGGAAAGGAAGTAGTACAAAGATGGAGAGTTCCAAAGAGAATACTTAGGGGCAGATATTTAAGGAATGGCTTTGAATTTCCAGAAGTGTTAGCACACGCATTCATTTCTATTTAAAGATAAGAAAAATGTTTCATGTAACTTTTTATGCCTCATTTGCTTTGTAAAGGAAGAACTATCTTCATAGATTTGGTTGTTGAGTAATAAACTGCTATTTAGGAGTCTTTCTCCAAGAAGGAAAAATATTTTCTTTACATGACAAATTCTGCCTCTGTTGGGTGGACTCTGGTGAGTAAAAGCATTCCCATCTTCCAAACAAAGACCAAGGGCAATTTAAAATGCTTTATGTAAGTCAAACAAGCAAGGATGCTAGGACCCTAACCCTCATTGTCTCATTCCAAATCCTGTCCCTGATCAATTAAGACAGTGCTTGCTGGTGAGAAATAAAATAACACATCTACTCAATTAAAGTTTGAGACAAGGATTTGATTCTGCTGAAGAACGTGTGACCTACCAGGTATTATCAGTAGGGTAAGAAAAGCCCATGACCTGCAACCCTTTGAAAATGTGAAATGACCTGGCATCCTGGGTGTTTGGCTGACCTGATTTGTAGAAGAAACCCAACCATGTCTGTGACTTTTCACTCAATTGAACTTGAGGCTCTCCATGCTCTCTGGTTCTGTAAAATATTGGCTGGTTCCAAGAGGATTAGCTCAACTCCACCCCTCTGGGAAGAGATTCATTTTCCTGTTTAGGAAATGTGATGTCAAGCTGAAAGAGGCTGATGAGCAAACAGGGTGGGGCCACATGGAGCTCCAGGTGAGATGCATGACATGGGTGTCTTAGAATGAAGTTTGGTCCAAAGTAGTCAAGGACAGGGTGTGCCAGTGTGGGCTGGGAGCTGCTGGGGCTTCAGCTGTTTGTTCAGCATTTAATATGTTATCTTTCTGTTAAACACATTGTTATTGAGTCATCTCTATTAAACAAGAACCCTGCGTGAGGCTTAGCTCTGTAAATCCAACATACAAAGGCAGGACTTCTATCCTCAATGACCTTCCATTCTACAAAATCAAAACAAATGCTTTCTCTTACTTCTCACTTTAGTGAGCAAGGTACCCAGGTTCTGAAAGAGGTGAATCATGTGTTCTTTTATCCGGCTAGGAACACTGAAGCAATAAAAGTAAAGGAAGAACTTAAGGTGGTCACTCTTTTTTTAATATCATTTCATATTGTTGCTGTAAACTGAAAATGGAAAGTCAAGTTACCCAAAAGTATCATCCACCTCCAAACCATTAATATTTTATGTTAGACTGTTATGTTATCACCAGTGTCAAGGTAATTATACTAATCCAACAAATAATTGCATTAAACATCTAAGCTTTGGGCAGGAAAAGAAAAAAAAAGACTATATAACTTTGAAAACTATATGTAATGCTATCTCTTTGGCTTTCCATAGAAATTGTTCGTGCCATGACACATGTGATAAACCAAGGAATGGCCATGTACTGGGGAACCTCTCGCTGGAGTGCCATGGAGATCATGGTAATTCCATTTCCATTTTTAAATGACCATTGAGTACCTATTTTTATTTGTCAGACATCATGTATAAGTTGTAAGACCTTTTGAAAACTTTCTTCACAATCACAATGGCACTAGAATTCTATGATCAATTTCATCATTGTAGAGATGGATATGGGGGCGGGGAGTGGATCTTATCAGCTCAGAATACAACATGGAGGGTGCAGGTCTCTAACGGGAATCATGTTTTAGCATGTTCTTTGGTGTAGTTCGGTAGTCAGAGAGTATGTTTCTCAGCTAATGAGACATATGACACAATACTCCAGGGGTTTGTTTTTTTTTTTGATGTATTAAATAATGGTACTGTTCATAACATGCTAATTATATATCATTTTTATATTATATATTAGTTAAGTTTTATTCCTTTAAGAACCTAGAAATAGTCACACTATGTTTTCTTTGTAATAGTTCACAATTCACACTTTGACTAATTTTCCCTGGACTTTACTCATTCCAAAACCTCCCAAAAAATAATTTCCTGATTTGGTATTTCTTAGTGAAATTGATGGTCATAACTTTGCTTATTATTTGACAATCTAGATTTTCTTGGTTTGTACTGATTTCACTAAAGTGATTTTTTTTCATGCATACAGACTTATTTCTCATCAGAAATAAATTCAGTTGCTATTTTATTTCACCTTAGGAAGCCTACTCTGTAGCAAGACAATTCAACATGATCCCACCAGTCTGTGAACAAGCTGAATACCACCTTTTCCAGAGAGAGAAAGTAGAGGTTCAGCTACCAGAGCTCTACCATAAAATAGGTAATCTTCACAATCAAATTGACTCATTATCTTTAATAAGAGGATCAGGGATCCAGAAAAAAAAAAAAGGGGGTGTGACTGAAATGCTTTCCTAAACGTTCCTAATTAATGTAGGGATTGTCAGCACTATGCATTGCAGAAACTAGAAGTAATCAAAAGGACCTGTATGCAATCTCTGGAGTATCACTCATGAAAGCCAAGCAGAGCTGGCAGACAAGCTGTTCTCAGTAGGTGTTCAAAAAAATGCATGTAGAATGAAAGGAAGAAATAATGAATAAACCTGTTTTTCATAGCGTAGTTGCTCTAGCCACGAATGCATCTCTCAATGGGTTTCCCCAAAATTATGGATTTATACATCTGTATCTCCTACTCTACCTGGAACTGAGTCAGAAGGGGAATTCAAGAATGGCAGACAAGCCAGGGACACAAATTTGTGTAGGTACACATGATGCCAAAGTGAGGGAAACATATATATACAACACGTACACAAGAATTTCAGATATCAGAAAACTTAAGCCACACTTTCAGGCATAGTTACCAAAACAGGTTCCAGAGATAACTTTTTCATAAGAAATGGGGGTTCACGTGAGTGGGAAAATGCTGGGTAAGAAAAAAGGGATAAGAACAGTTCGACAACCTAACAGTGGTTGTTATGGCTATCACTTTGTGTTCATTGTGTGTTCTCTGTGCACCGGGCACTGTGCTCCTCCTTCGACCAGGCACTATTGAGACACTGCGTGAACAAGCGAAGCACTGAATTTTTGTGCAAGCAAAAGTGCTTATCTCCGAGTGTAAAAAGAAACGTAAATTTGGGGCATCAGAAAACTATGGATAAGCCACATTTTCAGGCTTGATTATATGCCCTTCTCCCCATCAACAACAGTGCACAGTTGATGGGCTTATATTAATAAAAATGAAGCACACAGTTTGTAAATGCCTAAACTTTAATGGAATGATTTATGCTGATATTAACTCATATATCTGGCCAGCTTTTCCCCATAACTAACCAGGTCCTTTCTGAATACCCACTCACTTTTGATCTCCGTTTGCAGAAGTAACTTGTTAAGGTTTTTTTTTCCTTCTATAGGAGTTGGAGCAATGACATGGTCTCCACTGGCTTGTGGCATCATCTCAGGAAAATATGGAAACGGGGTGCCTGAAAGTTCTAGGGCTTCGCTGAAGGTATTTTCCTCCATCTCTAGGAAAGAGTCTGGGCATGGGAATGAGGGAGAAAAGGAAACTGAACAAAGAGCCCAGCAGCAGCCTGAGGCTTCCTGGCTGAGTGTGGCCTCAGTCTGGCAGGCATCCCCTGGCAGTCCCCCAGCCCTCTGGAGGTCCCTGCTTCTGGTCAGGCATCAGTGCAGAAAGCTCCCCTCCTCTGCAGACCGGGAGAGATGCCCAGTGACCTGGATGGATTCGTAGGACTCAATTTCCTACATTTATTTATTCTTATATTAAAGAAGGCATTTCATTCCTCCTTTGACACTGACGGAAATATAAAATCCATCTTCTATATAAGAGGATCTCATTTTACTTTTCTTAACAAAATTTAAGCCATAGAGGTTTAATCCATATGGGGCAAACTGGTTGTACTTGAGTAGGTTTGAGGTTGGTTGACACTTCTTAATATGTGAAGGTGGGGGTTAAGGAAGGAAGGTTTGGGGCAGATACAGAGTCAACATCTGTCACTGAGGCTCAGGGCTGGCGTTCGCAGAAATTAACTCCGGCTGCTGAGTCTTGCTGCTTAAATTCTTCTCTGAAGAGTAAAGATATTCAAGATCACTGACATAAAATTAACCTCCATTCAGAGCATCTTGATGATTAATTTATTGGAGAGTACTCCAAACATCTCTCCTTGTTAATAACAACATGTCTGTTTTTAAAAACTTGAGAGAATGTGTAATAACATTAGAATCACAAATTACTCTGTAATGTCAAGGGAGAGAGAATATTGGCATTTTAAAAATTCACACTTGCCAAACGCCCCCAAAAGGAAGCCAAAGTCTGACACAGCCTCTTGCTTCCATCAGCACAAAGTCAGCACAAGGACAACTCAAGTTAAGCCTGAAGCACCAACCCTTTAATCAGTGTGGCTGGAACCACTATGTGCTTCTCCAGTCAGGACCTTCTCCAGGCTCTAGGTCTATCACTTTTCTTTCTGCTCTAACAGTTGACCTATCAGTGTGTTTGTTCTCTAAGATAAATATATATTTCCTAAAACATGGTGACATGGTCCTGCTTCTAGTTTTGTACTATTACACTGATTATTACACTGATTATCCTAGAATATTAAATATGGTCTTCTGTCTGAAAAAGTCAAAAGTTTTGAGTAAGTTAGCAAAGAAAAACTAAAAGCATTTTAGGAAAGAAGGGATAAAAGGAGGGTGGCAAGAAAAGCATTGAAAATTGTGATTTTAGCTGAGCACCTACTGCTTGCCAAGCACTGGGATAAGTGTTTGTTTTTTACCTCCTTTTATCCTCACAAAGATAAATGGATACAGATGGCTTTTAGTCAGTTGTAGCTAAGGATGTAAGTTTTCCTACATTCTTTCAGAGACTTCCTGAAAAACTCAAAGTGCTTCCATACACGTGGGGTGTTTGTTCTCAGACTATCCGTATAAGAGGATGCAGAAACTTAGAACAAAGATATTAGATAACAATCCAAGGGCATAAACTCATAATAAAGTTAGTAGTAGAACCCAGGTCTCCTGGCTTTGAGTTCCTCTTTCTAAAGGCATTTTTGTTTCCCTTCAAATTAATGTTTTTAAATGAGGAAGAAGTAGCAGCACTGTATTTGGAGTATATGATTGATCTCCATCACTGTTTGAGAAAAGCTTACAAATAGCTGAGAACCTGCTTAAAATGCACTAACTAAAGGGAGGGGAGGGGAGAAGGAGATGCAGAATATTTGAAGGTAGCTAAGCTCAAAAGGAGAGACATTACTCTGCCAACTAAGGTCCGTCTAGTCAAGGCTATGGTTTTTCCTGTGGTCATGTATGGATGTGAGAGTTGGACTGTGAAGAAGGCTGAGCACCGAAGAACTGATGCGTTTGAACNGAATAGTAAAAACATTTTTTTAAAAAATGAAGCGTATCGGCCTTGAGGCGCTCGGCTACGCCCCAGTGACGGCCGTCTTAAGGCTGCTACTGCGGGCCTGGGGGTGGAGACGTGCTGGCGGCCCCGCCTCCGCCCATCTACCCGCCGCGCCCCAGCCTCCCCAGCCTCCCATTTCCTGGCAGGGGCGCAGGGGGAGGCCCGGCGGAGACCACGTGGGGGAAGGCGGAGGAGGCGATGGCTACTAGGCGTCTGGAGGCGCCTGGTCAGAGCCGGATCGTGCTGGCGGAGGCCACCAGGAGCAGCCAGTATATCCTAGTTACAGTTCTAACTATTCGAATTCTGCTGCCCGACATCGGGGTCCTTACCCAAGTACACAGCCTGTAAGACTGGAAATGCAGAGCCAGAGTTTGAATTCTTATACAAATGGAGGATATGGCCCACCATACCCCACTGGCCTGGGGACAAATACTGCCTCATACCCTGGGGCCTATTACACAGCTGGGTATGCTCAGACAAATTACTCCACAGAGGTTCCAAGCACTTATCGTTCAGCTGGCAACAGCCCAACCCCAGTCTCCCGTTGGATGTACCCCCAGAAGGACTGCCAGACTGAAGCACCCCCTCTTAGGGGGCAGGTTCCAGGATATCCTGCTTCACAGAACCCTGGAATGAGCGTACCCCATTACCCTTAAGGGGATGGTAATTGTAGTGCTCCACAACCAGGACCACCGGTTCGACCCCAGGAGGACTCATGGGCGCCTCCAGGTGCTTATGGCATGGGAACCCAGTACCCCTGGCCTTCAGCTGTCCCCTCAGGATCACCGGGGAGTCTCTACATGAATGAAAGCACTTCATGGTGGCCTAGCAGTGGTCTCCTCAGCCACCTGGGAATCCTCCTACACCTACAGCCAGCCAGATCAAGGCATGAGCCAGCACACCTTTCCTTGCAGTGTCCATCACAAGTCCTCGGGATCAGTGAACAACGACAGTTTGGCGCTTTTGGATTCCCAGGTCCAGTATAGCGCTGAGCATCATCTCTCCGGTAATGCCACCCACGAATATCCCAGCACTCAAGACCAGGGTAATCATCTTGCTGAAGAGTGTTTATCTTCAGATGAAGGGACTCCCCCAAGCATTAAAAAATCATACATGTGCTGGAGAAGGTCCAGTATCTCGAGCAAGAAGTAGAAGAGTTCATAGGAAAAAAGACAGACAAAGCCTACTGGCTTCTGGAAGAGATGCTAATCAAGGAACTTCTGGAACTGGATTCAATTGAAACTGGGGGCCAGGACTCCGTCTGGCAGGCGGGGAAAGAGGCGGTTTGTAAAATCCAGGCCATACTGGAAAAATTGGAAAAAAGGGGATTATGAAGGGATTTAGAACAAAGAAGAGGCCTGTTACTAACTCGACCAAAGAACTCTTGATTTTGGTTAATTACCCTCTTTTTGAAATGCCTGTTGACAACAAGAAGCAATACATTCCAACTTTCCTTTGATTTAGCAAGCTTGAAAAACTGGTAAAGGACTTGGGAGAACAGTTGGGTTATGAGTTGTTTTCAGATCAGTGAATATAATAGGGAGCTCTCGGGTTATCCATAATCCCAAGTAGACTCGCCTGGTAAGAAATATATGGGCGGAAGGGGAATTGGAAATGGCAACCCACTCCAGTACTCTTGCCTGGCAAATCCCATGGACGGAGGAGCCTGGTAGGCTGCAGACCATGCGGTCACTAATAGTCGGACATGACTGAGTGACTTCTTTCACTTTTCACTTTTATGCACTGGAGAAGGAAGTGGCAACCCACTCCAGTGTTCTTGCCTGGAGAATCCCAGAGATGGGGGAGCCTGGTGGGCTAACGTTGATGGGGTCGCACAGAGTTGGACACGACTGAAGCGACTTAGCAGCGGCAGCAGCAGCAACAGTCTCTTCAGAAACCTACGGGAAAAGATTGGACGTTCTTATGACAGCCTCTGTTTTTTTAAAACATCAGGATAACTTGTCACATTTTTGTACATTGTAACTGCTTTCACCATACACTTTGTGTGTAAATTACAGCTGGGACTTTAGCCCCCTTGCACCTCTGTTTTGTTTTGTTATTTGCAGTTCACAAATATGGTATGATTCTCTTAAAAAAAAAAAAGAATAGCTAGGCAAATAGATAAATAAGATGGCAACTTTCACCTTCCCCCAAAATAGAATGGTTGGTATTTCACACTGGCTATTTTAAGTTACACCAATAAAATAAAGATGCTAATATTTTATTTCGGTTGTAAACATTGAACTGTTAGGATAAATAAACTGAGTATTTAAAAAATACCTATCTTTTAGAAAGTAATACTACCCATGTGGCTTTCTTGGAGGCTGCATGTGGCCCACACTGTTCAAAGACTTCTAAATCAGTGTCATCGGCACTGACTTCACTGCTGAGCTAAACACCACTACTTCTTTGTGTCTATCAGACAGTTCCACATGGCTATCCACACTCCCCAAAACGTGCCCAGAATCCTCAGTGAACAGTGCCTCCACCCGTCCCTCGGTCATCCCAGTCTGAAGCCAAGGCGTTATCTCAGTCTGCCACTCCTCCCTAAGTCTTATCCAGCAGGACACCAACTCCTCCAGTCCACATCCTGACCTCAGTGGCCCTTCCCTTGCACCACCCTTTTTAGATCATCATCATTTCTTTCCTGGTTTGCCACAATAACCTCCCATCTAGACTATCTGATTCACCCCTCTTTTTCAACTACCCACCAGTTATCTACTATCCATATTAATTATGTGACCAAATATCTTTCTAAAAGATTAATCTGACTATATCATAACCCTGCCCCAAATCCTTAATGACTTCCCAATATTGAATATATGACAAAACCTAAAAACCCACAGAAAAGTGTTCAAGGAAATACTCTTGGGGTCTTAATGGAACCCATTTTTCCATTCTTGTCTCTCCCCAAATCATATTAGTTCATTTTTTCACCCAAATGCACTATACTTATTTCTGCCTCCCAGAAATGCCCTTCTTTTTATCTGCCTGTGGAAAGCCATCTCTAAAGACAAAGCTTGGTTGTCTTCACTCTGTGAAGCCTGTCCTTACTTTGCAAAACTTCAGTTATTGGTACCTTCCTCTAACATTCCACAAATACTTCTTACAGAGTCTTGGAATCCTCTGACTGCAAGCAACAAAACGCAGTTCAACTTTATTTAATCAAAGAAGGGAGCACATAGACAGACACTCCCTGGGAAAGAGGGAGTGAGATGGCCTCAGGGGTGACTCTATCCATAGATTTGCCCATTGTCAGGACTGTCCATCTCCTCTGTTTCTCTCCACACATGTCATTTTCTGCCACTATAAATGGGTCTTCTTCATGAGCCCAGGAACAAGAAAGCTAGTGACTGCCAGGCTTACATCCTTAAAGGCATATAACCTGAGAGAAAAGAGAATTTTCTTTAACAGCTTCGGTACAGAGAAGACTGGCCAAGCTCGGGTCATATGCCAACCTAGTAGACCAGTGACAGGGGCCCAGAGGACAAGGTGCTGTGCCTAGTTCATGGCTTGCATGATGGTGGGGTATTTCCCATAAAGAAGCAGTACAAACATAGCTTCGGAGGAAATCACTGAGGGGGCAACCCAACTACAAAACACTTCTGAAGTTATCAGACAATGATTCATGAATACCTTTAAGACAGAAACTGAAACTTACTCAAATAACTCACCACAGAGCCTGGCACACGATAGGTACTCAACAATTGTTTCTTAAATGAATACAATAAGCCATAACCAAGGATCAACAATGTCTGATCAAGAGACCAGGTGAAGTGAAGTGAAGTGAAAGTTGCTCAGTCATGTCTGACTCTTTGCAACCCCATGGACTGTATAGTCCATGGAATTCTCCAGGCCAGAATACTGGAGTGGGTAGCCTTTCCCAACCCAGGAATGGAATTGGGGTCTCCTGCATTACAGGCAGATTCTTTACCAGCTGAGCCACAAGGGAAGCCCAAGAATACTGGAGTGGCTTAGCCTATCCCTTCTCCAGTGGATCTTCCCAACCCAGGAATGGAACCGGGGTCTCCTGCATTGCAGGCAGACTCTTTACCAACTGAACTATCAGAGACCAAGTGAGCAGCTTTTAAATAAAAAGTTTAAATATAAATGAAAAGTGCAATAAGATTTATGGACAGTTCTTCCCTATTATTAGGAAAATACATTATAGAAAAAAAAATATATATATATATATACCTTTTTGTCAAAGGGAAAGAGGAAACACAAACATAGGTGGAGCAAAGGAATGGGGAGAGGGACAGTCCAAGAACTCCAGGTGTTCACATTAAGAAACTAAGGATATTTTCACATTATGGTACAATTTCAGAAAGAAAAATTTTAGCACCAGCATTTTACCTAGACATTTTTACCTCAATAATGAAGACTTTGCTGCTCTTTTGAGCCAAAGACTTCAATTGTTTAGCTAGAAATAGTCAGTGATCTTGAATGCTAAATTAGGCCCAGTCATGAAATGTGACTGATTCTGTCCATGACTTTACAGTTGCTGCTCAAGTTCTGGGCTGGGACTGACAGCCAACCAGGGTGTTTGGGGCGCATCTCACAGGCTATTCCCATCCTGTTACGGTTACCTGTAAAATGGCAGTCACAGAGATACTGGCCACAGCGTTAGAAAATGGCAAAGAAACAGGCTCGAGGATATTTTAAAGAATTTTGTGACTTATGTATAAAAGTAACAGCTCAGTAATCTATTGAGAAGAAAGCTCATTCAGTTGTTCCTCTGGCAAATATTTACTGAGTGTCTAGTCAGTGCTGAGGACTGAGGAGACGGATGAATGAGACAGTCTCAACCCTAAGGAGTAACTCGGGGACTTGTTGGAGACAGACATGAGAAGGGGTGAATTATGAAATTATGTGGAATCCACAAGCACTGTGGATACACATAGGGCTGCCAGTCGAGTCATACTACATTAAGGAGGAAGTGTCTGCATTCAATCTGAAAAACTGAAGACAACTATTTTTACTGTGTGGAATCCTGGTTTCTCAGATCCTTTCCTCATCACCATATTGGCTGAGCCCCTCCTCTGTGTCAACCACTGTGTCAAGACTGGAGATGCTGACACGAACAAGAAGCCATCCCTGCCTTCCACTTAGTTAGAAAGAACAATTAGCATGTAATCAAATCACTGGAGGAAAACAGGATTAAGCAATATAATAGGAGTGGAAGACGAAATTTCATCTTTTGATTCATGGACTACTGCCTGCTGTCCACAAGCTGGGTTTATTATTGCATATAACCACACCTATGGTCAATATTCTTACCAAAAACACTGGTTCACTTCCATATTTAATTGAAATTTTAGTTAAGCTTTATCTCCTCCCTATGCAAACATTTTCCCATTTGTAAAACCGTTAAAGCTATTTATTTCCAAAACACATTTGTTTCCTTTGGTATGAGGGAAGTAGTGTAAATACCATGCATCTACTTTTACAAAACCCTAACCTGCTTATGTTTCCCAGTGATTAGAGCAAGATTTATGTGGAGGGTAGAGAGAAAAGTACTCAATAAATGAATGTTTGGTATTTGTTATTTTTAGAAATCTTCCTCTCAGAGCTTCCATGGTGGCTCAGTGGTAAAGAATCTGCCTGCCATTGCAAGAGACACAGGTTCGATCCCTGGTCCAGGAAGATCACACATGCCACATGGCAACTAAGCCCATGGGCTGTAACTACTGAACCTGTGCTCCAGAGCCTAGGAGCTGAAATTACTGAGTCCACATGCCACAGCTACTGAAGTCCCACATTCTAGAGCCCGTGCTCCACGATAAGAGAAGCTACCACAATGAGAAGCCTGCACACAGCAATGAAGACCCAGCACAGCCAAAAATAAAAAAAAGAAATTAAATTTAAAAAAGAAATCTGCCTCTCATTATGGAATGTGTATGTAATGCAAACATTACATTCACACACGCATACACACTCAACACACATATCCAACTTATAACTCAATCCTAAGAATAAAAATGTGTTGCTGATAATAAGATTTAAAAAACTGGAATTTCATAAGATTGATAAATCAGTCAATTATTCTTTATGTGTGTGGTATATACTGAAACCTGAGGAACTCTCCTAGTAGTAAAAAGCAATAACTCAAGAGGCTTTTGGCTATTGGTTTTTAAACTTTTTTTTTTTCTTTTCATTTGAATAACAGACATACTGGTCCCTTGAAAGATGTTATGAGATTGAAATGAAGATGGGTGATATTTTCCCCCTTGAGGACAGTAGGATGTAAGTTCAGGGACTTTCTGATGTACCCAGCATGCTGCTGGGGAAGTGTTGATTGCTCTTAACTGTCTACCTCATCACTGCTGGCACCAGCCATCACCTCCAGAGAGATGCCCCCAGGCTGTGCTTCCTCCTGGAAGAAGCTGAGGTCTCTGGAGCTGAGACTGGGAAAACTCTTGGCTATTTTGCTAAGTAAACTTCACGTAAGGAGCCAGACCATAAGCCTCTGAGATCTAGGAGGAGAACAAAACTGGGTGTGCTTGTTCTTTCTTCTTTTCGTATCTGCAAAATCATTCCAGAAATCACAACATAACAATGCGGTTGCCTTTTTCTTTGGAAATACTGTTTTGTAATGATAAAAAAAAATACTTGAAAGCCAGCAGTCTACTGAAATCACGTGGGTGGAGATTTGGTGATGACTGCCCAGCTTTCTGCTGCCTTTGAGAAGGAAAAGGTCTGTGGTGGCAACTATGTCACAACACACACAATGGAGGAAGTCCACTTTGCCACACTATCTCACTAAAACAGACTAACATTCTTACAAATATTCTTTTCCTTTGGGTGTTGCTGTACAGTGCTAGTTTTGTACATAAGAGTCTGTTGCTCCTTGTTTCATAGTAAGAGCAGAACCTTCTGGAAAATAGGGCATTGAGAAGTTCTAAAAGATTTCTTTCCTTACATTTAGGAAATTAGGCACACTTTATAGGCTGCATCAGAGTCAGCCTTGTCTTATAGGTTTTAAAGATTAGTTTCCCATTTACCTTTATAAGCATCCTTGCCTTTTTAAGTTTCAAACATTATACAAAAATGTAACACACATTTGGGAAAGTCTTTATCCACTTTAAAAATGTACTGGTACCTATCAGTTATACCATTCACATCTGCTTCTAGAAAGGAGTGGAGAAAGCTAACGATAAAACCGCATTAAAAGAATACAGGAGAGACTAGGAGTAAATTGAAGGCAAGAGGGAGAAAGACAGCTACAGCAAGAATGTAACATAATGACTTCCTTTGAGCAGAAAGCTTGGCATCCAATTTTCTGCACAAAAAAAGAAACATAACAGACCTTGGTGAAATGTAAATACCTCCGCACCTGCCCCCCCTACCCACCTACATTCTAAGGGCTATCACAATAAGAACCATCTTTTCCAGACGGGATATAATTGATTATATGTCAGGATTTTAACAACTTTTGTACATGTCGATGGATTTGAATGGTGAGCTTAAGACAAAATCAATCTGTCTTGAACCAATAAATAAGGTGCGAGACCACGGGGAACATTTCTTTGCATGGAGACATAGGCGTCCTTGTTTGCATCAAACAGAAAGGTCAGGGGCAAGAGGACTCCGGAATTCACCACAAGGCTCTTATATTTAATAGAGTTGACAGTCTTTGCATCAAACCCTCACCAGACAGTAACACTGAAATGTTCTTCTTATCTCTAGTGCTACCAGTGGTTGAAGGAAAGAATTGTGAGTGAAGAAGGGAGAAGACAGCAAAACAAGCTGAAAGATCTCTCCCCGATCGCAGAGCGTCTGGGATGCACGCTGCCTCAGCTGGCCGTGGGTGAGAGTCCTGGGGACGGAGGCCCTGCTGGGTCACAAAGGGTGAAAGCATTCTCTATTGCTGATTCACACCTCTCCCAGGGCAAAGTACCTACTGTAGGAGCAGACAACCTCTGAAGCAAACACTCCCGGCTAATTCCATTGAAAATGAGGTTTTGTAGAGTTCCTCAGAGAGTTCCACACGCTGAAACACTTTTCTCACTTCCTCTCCTTTCCCTTATAAGACAGTTTAAACAAGAACATGAGCGTCAGTGAAAACGCACACATCCTCACAGTGTCAAGGGTGAGCGTCCCTGAACTGTGTGGAGACAGCCACTGCTTGTGGCTGTTTTCCTTCCCTGGTGAAGCTAAGGCAGGGTTGGTGAGAGGCTGAGGAGCAGAGCTGTGACTGAGGCCAAGCCACTGCCACATGGAAAGCCTATCTTAGGGGAGCAGCGTCTCAAAGCTTCTGAGGGCCATGAAGATGGTTCTTCTGACACTGTGACGTCAGTGAAAGGTCACGGTCACTGGTGACAATTGAAAACCACATTGATCAGAACAGTCCCAGAGAAATACAATGTGCATCATTTGTTTAACTTTTAAATTTCCAGGAGCCATGTTAAAAAAGTAAGAGAGAAATAGATGAAATTAACTTTTAGATGGACCACATTTAATACAATATGGCCAAAATATTGTCATTTTAACATATAATAAATATAGAAAGCTTATTATATTTTTATAGTAATATTTCACACACTTTCCTGCAAAATCCAGAGTGCATTTTGTACCTATAGAACATGTCAATTCAGGCTAAACACATTTCCGATGTTCAATAGCCACAAGTGGTGAGAGACTAGGGGTTAAACAGAAAAGCTAGATTTTCAGTTCCCTTGCTGAGGAGTATCTGCCAGGCTCTGTGATAAGCTCTTTATGCTCATCATCTTGTCTCCGTAATTGTCAGAACAATCCCACAAAGTATATACTGGTCCTAGACCTAGTCCTCCATCACAGATGTTAATGGAGTTTCCCTACTGTTATCACCCCTTGACAAATGGAGAAGAGGCTGAAAAGAATTCATATGGTAGCTGTGAGAAGAGAATAAAATGGGTATAGATTCTAGAAAAAATTCCCAAGTAAGAAATAGCAGGAATTGGGATAAATCAGATACAGTGAACCAATGAGATAAAAAGCTCAAGATAAGTTTTGTGCAAATAAAATAACAGAATATTTGTTAAATGCTTGACCCTTCTGATATTAGAAGGCAGGAGGATCATAGTTGGCAGTAAATAGTCACAGAAAGATGGAAATGGAAGGAGGCTTTAGGGGAGGAAGACCATTTACCTAAGTATATGTATGACTATTGCTTTAACCCCCTCTTCTAAAAAACAGATCATGTTTAATGTGATTAGTTAGCATCCCTAGAGCTTTAATGAATGCAGTAAAAGGTATTAGCTATTGACCATCAACAAGTTATTTAACTTGCTATCAGTTTTATCATCTGCAAAATGGGTATAATAGTATATATCTTGCAAATGTGTTGAGTAAAAGGAAATTATGTATGTAAAGCAGAGTAGGCTCAGTAAGTAACTAGTGAAGATGAGAATGAAGATAATGATGGTTTTGCAAAGAATCAGACACCCTGTGCTGAAACTGGGTCCACTCTTAGCCATCATATATGGTCAGAGGTATAGGCACAAAGAAAAACACCTGTTCTTAAACCATAGCCATAAATATGGTTGTTAGGTGGTAACATGAAAGTGAGTATTGAATATAGCTCTGAAAGAGACAGAAGAATACTGTCTTTCTAAAGAGAAAATCTTTACAACATTTAGACTTTCACTAAATGTCAGATGTACATGACTCTTTACAGAGTCCGAGTTTAAGTTAAAACATACTTTTTTTCCTTTTCCTCCCTCTGTGTCCCCAGGTGTCTTTCTTGCCTGTCATTTTTTTTTTTCTTTTCCTTTCTTTGTAAACAAGTAGTTTTGTTTTTAACCACAGAACTCTCAAACCGAGAGGGAAATTATTTCCAGGCATATTACTTTTGATCTAGTAGAAGTGTAGGGGAAGGGGAGATCCTCTGGCAGAAAACAAACTACTTGAGCCCAACTGTGGGCTGGTTCCCACGTCTCACATCTGCACAGGAGCCAGCATGCACACCTTGTTCATAAAGAGGCACTCTGGATGCGCCTGTAGGTGACCCCTGATTAGATGCTGATTATCCAGAATCATCTGTTACCCCTGGTGCTGGCCAGCCCTGCCCAGTGAGTTCTCCTACACCTGGCTGCCCACAGGGGAATCAGCTGTTGCTGACATCAAGTAGTTTATGGGCAATAATTTTCCCAGTGCCCTGCTCAGAACTTCCACAAGTGCCAAAAAAGAGTTCTAAGTGCAAAGCAGGAAATAAAGCAGCCAAAAAAAGCCTGGGATCACTTGGCTTGTTGCCTTCATCGGGCATTATTTTGCCCATGTGGAAGGATTTAGTGATTGCCTTAAAAGGTCTGAGCATGGTAACAGCTTAACGGTATCAGTTGGTAGCACAGCCTGAGCAAACAGAGGGAGGAGGGGTCTTAAGGGATGCCCATCAATTATTCACACCCCCATTTACTCAGCCAACATCTAATAAGCACCTACTGTGTGCAGGTGCTGGGCTGGGTGCTGCAAATAACACACATCTCACACTCTGGTGGACAAGTCAAGAAAGTAATGGATAATTTTAATACAATGTGTTGATAAAATGTGTTAGTCACTCAGTTATGTCTGACTCTGTGACCCCATGGACTGTGTAGCCCACCAGGCTCTTCTGTCCATGGAATTTCCCAGGCAAGAATACTGGAGTGGGTTGCCATTCCCTTCTCCAGGGGATCTTCCCAACCCAGGGATCGAACCCATGTCTCCTGCATTGCAGGCGTATTCTTTACCATTCGAGCTGCCTGGGAAGCCCAATTGAGAAGGGCATTGTGGAGATGAGAGGAGGGAAGTAACATGCAGGAGTGCCAAACCCAGCCTGGGACTCAGGGAAGGACTTTGAGAAGGCTGTGCCCATGAGGAATTCCAAATGAGTAGATATTAATGAGGCAAAGGCACATTCCAGACGAAGGGGACCGCTTAAGTCAAGGGCTGGAGGAGGAGAAACAGCATATTTGTGTGTGTGTGTGTGTGTGTGTGTGTGTGTGTGTGCGTGCTTGGGTCTGTAGGCGAATTAAGGGATATCCTACCTGAGGGATTCAAGTTTCTGCACTAAGTAGGAGGCTGGGTCATCTGCTGAAGGCAACAGGGCCAAGACTGAATAGGGGTTTAAGGGTAGAGGCTGCTACAGGTAAAGGCGGAGTGAGGGGTTAGAGGGTTAGCAAGAGAGATGATCTCCATGAATCTCATGTCAGGAAGAGAGGGAGTCCAGACAGGGCTGACAGGTCAGTGGAAACAAAGGATCCAGATCAGATACCCAGAGTCTACAAGGACTGCACATAACAGATGAGGGGAAAGTGACAGCATGAATGAGATGGAAAGAGTTGGAAACAGGAATCCGGACGTCCATCCATGAGCTGTGTAAGGTGTCTTCAGGAACAAGGCTGTGTTCCTGGACTGGATGCCCAGGGGGGCAGAGGAGGCCTAAGGTCACAGTTCACGTGCACGGATTCTACCAAGTCCTCCACATGACAGGGGGCGCTGCTAAGGCTCTTAATCCCGGAGTGCACCTCCATCCTCCCACAAAGTTAACACGTTTTGGTTGAGACAGAGGAAGCTGCAGATGGTGTTTGCAAACTCATCAACAGTCAGAAGTGCTTTGCCTTCCTGACCCGGTGCTCTCTCTTCCAGCGTGGTGCCTGAGAAACGAGGGTGTGAGTTCCGTTCTCCTGGGATCATCCACTCCTGAGCAGCTCATTGAAAACCTCGGTGCCATTCAGGCAAGTATTGTGGCCCCTGCCACCCAACTCCAGGGAGTCTCCTGGTGCCTTTGATGCCCCAGGCAGTGTCCTGGCTACCCGCCCCCTCGCCCACCTCTGTCCTTCATCGCCTCAGGGCTGAGTTGCATGACAGCCCAGATACAGGGAAGGGGGGAGAGGAGAAATGGGCACGAAGGCAAAAGAAGCCACAGCCACAGTACGTGGATCCAGGGATATCCTCTTCTTATTAACAGCCTCCTCCACGCTTATTTCTTGGGACAGTTTGTGTCTGTGGACAGTGTGCTTTAAGACCCAAGCAGTGTTACACTTGGCAACTGGGTTCCCAGGTCTAAGCATGAAAGCCTTCCCTTTATAACTGGCTTGAAATGGAGCAGCCATAGGACAATATGAATAATCATGTATTCACTTTTTTTCCCTACAAATATGTATTGTCAGTCTACAGTATGCTAAGCCGCTCCTTTCTGCTCTCCTAGTGTCCTATAATCCTCTCTCCATCACAGCACTTCTGTGGTATAATTGCTTGTCTCCCCTGAGGTCAGAGACCTGTGTCTTTCTTGCTTCTCCATTGATTTTCCAGTTCCTAGGACTCCGTGGCCCTTAGTCCACTCAACTCAAAAATGCCTACTGAATCAATGAATGTTTGCCACACTGAAGACAAATAGGCTCAGAATTCCAGGATCACCTCTCCCTAATAGTGGTTTCAGGAGCATCCACCCCCACTTCCTCCCCTGTAGGGATCGCCAGGCCTGGATGGTGCCTGAAGTACCCAGGAAGCCTGTAAGGGCAGCAGGAGGGGAAGAGAGTGATGTTCTGGGAGTCCTGGAGAGGGGTGGGCTTGGTGGCTGTGGTGACCATCCCATCCCTAATGGCCACGCTTCAGTCCTGAGCCTGCCTCATGCTCAGCCCAGCCAGGGGCCACTGGAACGAGCACATCCACAACTCTTGCCACAACTGTCACCTGCCCTAACAGCTAGGGTAGTTTGCTCACTGGGTAACAGAACTGTCTTAACAGCGTCTCATCTGTCCATCTTTCCCTGAAACCAGCACTTAGCCCTGTTACATCTCTCAGAAAGAAGTAGATGGAGATGGGGACAAACTAAACTCAAAATGTTTTAAAATTCTTTTGAAAAACAGCCCTGAATATGCTGGAGATAAAGGTGCAGACCTCCTACCCATCAACCCCTTTCTTAGGGCTGTGCAGCTGGGTAAACACCTCTGCCTCTCTGGTTCTGAGAAACCCCCAGCCCCACAACCCTTCCTGGATTGTGGGGTTTCCCGTCTCTGCCTGGGGAATGCTCCTCTTATGAAAGCCACCCCCATCTTCTCTTTTCACTTACACTTTGGAAACAGATAAAGGCTACACAATGAGGAGGAGGAAACAGAGGAACAGTGTGTACACAAAGGAACTGAAATGCAATCCAGTGATTTCAATTCTACTAATATATATTGAGCAAAGTCTGAGAGACAGTGAAGGACAGGGAGGCCTGGTGTGCTGCAGTTCATGGGGCTGCAGAGTCAGACACGACGGAGCAACTGATCGACAATACATATTGAGTGCTTATTCTGTGTCTGGCACCATGTTAGGCAGAGAGCGTTCTAAGTACAGGTCACTGCCCTCAAGAGCTCACGGGCTGCTGAGAAAGAGTGAATTAAGCAAGCTTGCTCTGTAGCTGGCACTGGGCACACCATAGAAAAGCAGACACAGATCACCCAACCTGCAAGGAGCTGACATTCCAGTGGGAGAGGCACGTAATAGACGTATAATTTCAAGTGAAAAGGGATAAATAAATAAATAAAGATGGTGTTTTAATAGAGACCAACTGGGAAACAAGTGAGCCCACTTTAGATAATGTCCTTGCCAAAGGCCCCTCTGGAATATGTATATTCTGAAACCTGGAAGTGGAGGACACAGCATGTGAAAAGCCCTGCAAAAAGCAGACACAGGGGAGAGCAGTGCAGAGGCCCTGAGATGGGTAGGTGGGTGTGGGTGTGTGTGTGTGTGTGTGTGTGTGGCCCACCAGGCTCTTCTGTCCATGGGATTCTCCAGGCAAGAATACTGGAGTTGGTTGCCATGCCCTCCTCCAGGGGATCTTCCTGAACCAGGGATTGAACCTGTGTCGCCTGCATCTCCTGCAGTGGCAGGCAGGTTCTTTACCACTAGGCCATCTGGGAAACCTGGGATGGAAAGGCACTTGGCTTTTCTCCAGGGAGCACAAGCCTGAGGCTGATGTGGTCAACATGCAGTGAGCATAAAGGGTGGTAAGCACAGGCAGGGGACAGGTCACACAGAACAGAACGCTAGAGCAGTCAGAGTTTTGTACTACTCATAGGAAATCCTTTGGAGGGTTTTAAGAGAAGCGATACACTGTTATTTGAATTTTTAAAGATTGCTTTGGCTGCTGTATGAAATGCAAAATGAAGAAAGGCAAGGATGGGTTATCCAGGTGACAGGTGATGGTGGCTTGGACTAGCAAGGATTCCATAGGTTTTGGTGAGACATGGCTTGCAGATGGCTTGGCAAGAGGGAGGAGTTGAGGATTCCTATCATGCTAATGGAGTGATCACTGCCATTCCAAGGGGAGGCTAGTACTGCTTGAGATGGTACCTACGAAAAAATAAAGAGGTAACTCCTGGCTGGTGGGAGTTCTCCAGATAGCCAAAGATATATTTCAGAGAACTGAGTCCATAATCTTCCCAAAGCATTTCCTCCCTAACTCTGGCTGTTAGCAGGATGGGGCTTCCGTGCTCTAAGGGTAAGAGAAAGGGGGTGTTGTCAAGCAAGGAGCTGTTACCTGGAGGGCTTACTGTCCCCTCTCCCTTCCTACCCCACCTCCTATGAGCCCAGCACCAGAGATTCCGCCCTTGGCAAGCTGTGACTGGGCCCTTCCATACAGTGAGAGTAGATTGGGTGGCTGGGGGCTCCCAGCAGCAGTAGGGGAGATTGAATAAAAGAGTGCAGTGTCTGGGGCTATAAAGAAGGAAGTTTGTAATGGGCAAGGGAAGGCAGCTGCTCCAAGGAATGAATGTGCCTAAGGTGAGCATAAACTGGAGGGGCATTTATCAATCAGAGCCTCAACAGATCAGACTGGAGAGAAGCCGCAGCTGCAGGCAGCCCTCCTGCACAGGTCCCCATCCTCCAGCCTTAAAGCCCCTCTGAGGTTCCCCACCACCTACTCAGAGAAGTCCAGGCTTCTCAGCAGTCGGGCCTTCCCATCCAGGGCTCCTCTCCCCTAACCCCCACCCCCTCGCTTACCTCCTCCAGGATGTCCTAATCCCCACAATAGTGGTCCTCCACCTGCAGCGTCCACCACCCCAGACTGCCAAATCCTGCTCCATCCCCCAGGTCCAGCTCAACAGTGACCCAGTTCTGGGAGGACTTCCCTAATACCTGCCAGCCCCCCAGTGCCACCCAGACCCTTCCTCACCTCCTAATTGCTGCAGTCACGCTAACACTATGCCTGCAAAACTGCTAGCTTGTGGGATGTTTGTGTGATCTGTAGATGAAAATGTTTTCAAATAGTTGCCAACATTAAAAAATGGGGCAACTTCCCATAAAATGCTGAATGTGTGACTTCTCTTGATTATTTAGGTCTTGTGTGTATATGTATATATACACACACACACATATATATACACATATACACAAGCATATATATATACACATACCTACATATGTATACATATATATATTTCATGTTTTATTCAAGTACTTTTATGATTTCACTTTTCTAATGTTTAGATCTCTTATTGGTATAATAAATGAAGAATCCCTTTCCTCACATGGCTAACCCACTACATTTTAGACACAAAAAACTTCTGACAAGTCCAGTTTCTAGATTTGAGTTTCACTGTTGTATCTCACTCTAAATAGCACAATAGTTTAGATCCTCTGAGGCTCCAGAGCTGGTGGGAAACCAAACTCTCCTTTAGCTTCAGAGTGGAAAATGTTACAGATCAGTGAGGAAAGAGCTCTGCCATCCAGCCAAGCCCTGAGGGTCCTGAGGCGAGCACTGAGTGCAGACAAGGTCACCCTGGCCAACATGACTGCAGCGGAGGAAGGGTGCGGCTGAGACCGCACAGTCGGTCACCGTGAATGTATTTCACCACGGTCTCCACACAGGGTCAGACTATTCTTGCAAGAAAGTCTGCCTTTGTCTCATCTTGTGGTGCAATGCATGCCCTTGGCCCACTTCATGCAATAAACACTAGATGAGCTCATCCTTTCCCAGGGCTTCAGTGAGCATGACTGTGCAAATAACTCGCAAATTCTCAACTCCAGTCCTCCTACCACTAAACTCCACAGTTGCACTTCTGGTTGCCTGCAAGTCACTTCTCCATGGGGTCCTATAGGCATCTTCACCTCAGCATATCCACCCCCCCCTCCCCAAACTTCTTACGCTCCTAACTTCTCCTGTGGTCTCTCTACAGTTAGCTAAACCAGTATCTTCCTAGTCACCCAGTCTTGAGATCAGCATCAGCCTCCAAAATCTCTCCCCGCGTCACTCCTTTTCTCCTCCGCCACCGTCTTCCCAGGTGATGCCATGGTAAAGAACCTGCCTGCCAGTGCAGGAGACACAAGACATGCGATTGCATCTCTGGGTCGGGAAAATCCTCTTGGGTAGGAAATGGCAACCCGCTCGAGTATTCCCACCTGGGAAATCCCATGGACAGAGGAGCCTGGTAGGCTACAGTCCATGGGGTCACAGAGTCGAACATGACTGAGTACACACACACTACTGTCCAGTTAAGGCTCTTAGTGTCTGGCTACAATTGGAGTATTTCTAACATCTGTATCCCCTTTCAATCTCCTTCCAACTCATCCTTCAGAATACGTCCAGGTGTCTGATGGGGTCCTTCACAAATGAAAGTCCTGAGAGGTTTCCCCACCACCTACATCATAAAGCTCCAACTCCAAAAAACGGAATTCAGGCCCTTCCATTCTTTACAACTTCCCTCTTCCCATCATCTCCACACCTCCCATACTCTCTCCCCACTTGTATCAGCCCATTCACAGACTTCACTTCATGCTCTTCCATCAACCTAGGATGCCAGTTAACCTGCGGCTATCCTTCACCAGGGTTCTGCCCACCAGCTAGAATCTGTCTCTAGATCCATGCTGTCCACTACTGTAGCCTCCAGTCACATGTGGCTACTGTATGTAAGGCAGCTAATCCAAATGGAATTAAGTGTAAAACGTACCCTGGGTCTGAAAGACTTAAAACATGTAAAACATCTTAATTACGTTCTATACTGACTACAAGTTCAAATGGTATTTCAACTCTAATGGAGTAAAATGTGTATTACTTTCACCTGCTTCTTTCCACTTTTATTACTGTGACTACTAGAAAATCTAAAATTACATATATGGCTCTCATTTTATTTCTGTTGGACAGAGCTGCTCTAGGTATTCTATATTTCTATGACAACCAATAATTATGAGCACCTACTAAGGGCCAAGCACCCTTACAGGCTCTAGAGCTGCAGTGTGAACAGACAAGGCCCCTGACCTTACTGAGCTTCCTGTCTGCTGGGGAGGCAGCATTTAGTGGTGATTTGTAAACATACCCAAATCTAGATGATGTCACTTAACATTTAGTACAAAAATCAAGTACCAAGTACTGACTACATCCTTTGTTCTTCTTGTGCTCTCAGGTCCTCCCAAAGATGACATCACATGTGGTAAACGAGATTGATAACATATTGCGAAACAAGCCCTACAGCAAAAAGGACTATAGATCTTAAGGCAATGCATGGGCCCCAAGGAGCTGCATGGGTAAAACAGCGGTCTATCCAGGTACAGGATGGTGTTACTAGCCAGTGTTTTGAATCACTTAGCAGCCCACTGCTCAACCTCTAGTGTCCCTGGATTCTGAGGTGTCTGCTGTCGCTACCACTGTGCACCTGAATTTATGAACATACCTAAAAACTCACAAACAGGAAAATCCATTCTATTTTCTTACCTTGGACTGGAGTCACCTATTCTTACATTACTCTGTACACTTCACGGTTAGGCAAAGTATATATGGCAGGGAAAAGACATATTCCCTTCAGGCACTTATTAACTTAAAAAAGGTTGGACAAATATATTACAAAATCCAGATTCAGCGTGGATTGCATCAGAAAGAGGAGGCTATGTTCACTCAGAAGTCTTGCTTGAGATAATCAGATGAAACAATCTTACTGAATTTTTTTTTTCTATTTTCACATTCATGATGTTTCATAAATTACTATCTGCTTTCATTACCTTTTAGTGTTGGCCTCAAAAATGGCCCTGTATAGCAGTTTCTCCAAAACGTCTGTTAGAATTCTAATAGTAATATGTTCATTTACATGGAGAGATGGTAAGAGGATGAAGACCCCCATCTTTAACCAGAGACAGTTCGGTTAATTTATGAAAGTGAGAATTACACTGCTACAGAAGCTTTGCTTTGAAAATGTACCTGCAATGAAGTATTCATTTTTTTCTACATTTTACTAAAACCTGCTTTATACTTTTTGACTGCTTGTAGGCACAACTTCTGCAAGTTTAAATACTTGAGCTTTAAAAATAAATATACACATGCTCACTTTTGTTAAGTAAACCTGTAAAAACACCCAGAAGGGCAAATGTTTGCTGTTTAATTAGCACTGGGATTTTACAGCATAATGCTTGGTGTTTTTAACATGAAAGTAATCATAGGCTTTGTGAAAATGCTGTCACTACTCAACATATGCTGGGTAAAGTAACACACCCAAAGAAAAGCAAATGTTAAAGAACTTCCCGACTCCATAATCACACTATGTGCATTAAACCATATGCATGAAACCTCTTTGCATGGATTAATGGGGCCTAGCCTTGTGGCACTCAACTGAGGTATACCCAGCCCTGCCACTATTGGCTACCTACATATACCACTAGAGAAAACCTGAGTATACTGTGTGTGTACCTGTAAGGAGAAAACTTTTTCCCAGTTTGAAGGTGTATGCCAAGGGGGGAGGTCCATTATATCTCTATTTGGACACCTGAGCATGTACAAAATTCTAATTTAATTTACTGGCCAACAGGTCCACACAAGTAGAAATCACTGAGACTTACAGAAGTATACTATCAGCTTAAAATGCTATTTTCTGCCATCATTTCCAGATATGTATTTCTTGGTTTTCTAAATCTTAAAATGTTCGTATGAAATACCAGCAAATTTTGGGGTTTTCTGTCCAAAAGTATCAGATTAATAATGGAAATGGATCATTTTTCAGTTGTTCATTGTGTGTTCAATCAATCCAGTGAATTACTGTATGCATAAATGAGCTGAAGTCATCTAATTAGAATTGCAATTTATTTGCTTTGAGTAATAAAAGCATACATGCATTTAATCTCACAATTAGTTTTTCTCTGGTCTATCACTAGAAGGCTATATATATATATCTCCATCTTTATAAAACAGGCAGTAAGAATCAAAATAAAAATAATGCTGGCAGGTAAGCCTCACTGAATGATACCTAACAGAAATAGCTTTACAAAAAGATTTAAATTGTAACCCAAACTTTTCTTCTCTTAATATAGAAAGTGATTAGCTACTAAAGATATTTCTCCTTAAATTTTAGAAATATTCGGTACTAAGGTTAAAGGTTCTCAAACTCATTTAAAAGAACCTGTAGGGACTTCCCTGGTGGTCCAGTGATTAAGAACCTGCCTGCCAGTGCAGTGAACATGGATTCGATCGCTGGTCCAGGAACTAAGATCCCCCATGACGCAGAGCAGCTAAGCCCATGCACCACAGCTGAGGCCTCGCACTCTACAGCCCGTGCTCCACAAGAAGCCACTGCTCTCTGCAACTAGACAAAGCCTACCTGCAGCAATGCAGACCAAGCACAGCCAAAAATAAAGATACGTAATTATTAAAAAAAAAGAAAATGCAAATTAAACATTACTGCTTGAACATGGGAAAATCTCGTTTTATATTCAAATCATCTGCCATGGTGAATATACTAAATACATTTCACAATTTTATCCTTAAGAAAAATTTCCACACGCACTCTCATTTTCTTCTCTTTTCTGGAAAGACTTCCTTGGCAGAGAACATACCATTCCAAAGGGTAACCTGGGTGGCAGCCAGCCACATACCGAAACTTCAGCCAAGGGAAATAAAAACTAGAAGCCCTGTGTCTGGCTTCCCACTTTAAGAACTACCACTTCATCTTCATCCATAGTGTGCACCAGCGGTCACTGGAGAGATGTCCGGGCTTCGACTGGCCTTCGCCATCCTCGGGCCCATCCCCTTCCTTGCAAATGAGGAACCCAGACCTCATGACATTTAAGGACTCGCCCCAACTCATACGAAAGCTGATGGCAGAACCAGGCCTAGGATCCAGTATGTTGTGCTCCCGTCTAGAGGTCTTTCAGGGATGATTTTCTTTTTTANACACACACACACACAACTTTTCCATAAGTTTCTCTTCTCCCAGTTGGAGAAACCATGTTTTAACTGAGTTATTTCAAATCACAAACTCAGAGGCTTGCAAGCATGATGCTTCTGTTCAGTCCCCCAGAGGGAGACGATTCATTCTGATATTTATGGCTCAAAACAAAAAAGTTGTAATATTGTGCTTGGAACACACAGAACCAGTTATTAACTTCTTGCTACTATTATAAATAATAACAGCTCAGTCCAGGTTACTGTGACCTCTGACAAATCAAGGAAACAAGTTATTTTCTCCTCTTGTGATTATAACACATTGCAACACTTTTTTGCCTTTTAATAAATGTCCTGGTACTCTGAGTTTCCCTTTCAATTCATTTAATTTCAACAATCTGTCAAAAAAAAAAAAGAGCCAATAAACAAATACTGAATTACATTTTGTTGGGTTTTTTAAACCCTCAAACTCCAGACTTATAAAAACAGCTTGTGTGTCTTCCACCCTGACCACCCTGCTATTTTTCCACATCACAGGCCACCCATAGATACAAAGTTGGGGCGGTGGGGAGGAGGGGCTGGCAAAGCTGAGGCGGTCTACTTGGAGCCAGTAGACAGGAGGGCGATGAGGCCTGAGGAAGCACTTATGGACAAAATGTAGTTCCTGTAAGAATTCAATGTTAAGGAAAAATCAACCCCAAATTGGTTTTCAACAAAACAAAAAAACCCACCTCCTTGGAATGTACTGTTTTCCTCCTGACACGCTGTCTAACGACAATAATGTGCAGCCCCATTGTCTGCAAATACAATTTACCAGAGAGGAGACTACAAAGAATGAAGAACATTCACAGGAAATACGTTCCAATAGAAAACACTTGAGACAAACCTAGAACACATGATCACAAAGAAAACATCTGAATTCCATTTAACCTTCAGGAAAAGAGCCGATCAAAGAACACAGGGAGCAAGAAGAGGCTTGATTTCTTTACCAACCCCCGCATCAACAGCAAAGGAAAAATAAGTGTTCCCTGTCCACCAGTGTTTTGGCCACAGCTGGTTCACAAAGTCTGCAGCTACTCTCAGACTCAGGACTAGAGTGTTTGGGGCAAATTACTCCAGTATTCGCAGAAGATAGAAGTTGGTATTTTATTACATCAGAATCTCCTACTGTTGAAAATTTGGCTGCACATTCCTGGATAACACTTTTAATAAGTTACCTTAACAAGAGAAGACTGATTCTTGCCCAAAAGCTCAATTTAAGAGCAACTTGAAACACTATTAAGCTGTTATAAAATGTGCCAATTTAACTCCACTGGCTATCCACCCAACCCCAAAGCCCCAAAGTACCAGCAGATACAGGGCTGATGCCAGGAGCTGTCAAAGAAGGCAGGTTTGCTTTGGCTCCTTAGCATGTTTGTTTTTTTAAAACCAGGCAGGTACACATCATCATGTACATAAGACTGCTTTGCAATACTCATTACTTATCATGAAGTCTTGATCATAAAACTAAAAGAACTTCAAACCAAAAGCCCTTATTTTAAACATCCAGAAACATGCCTCAGGTCACAGTGCTTATTAAGGGACTGACTCCCTTTGCAGTTTTTGTTACCAAAAACCACTCAGACAAATAAAAACCAAAATGAACTGTTTTCAGACTTCTAAAAAGGATAATCACCCTCTGAAAGGATACACTGTGGGGTTGAAGTTCTTCAGTATAAAGAAGGAAGCAACAATGACCAAGACCAGAAACAGGGTGTTATTATAGAAGATGGAAAATGTTGTAGCTTCGTAATCAGCAACTTCATTCTTCTTCCACAAGATTCTGTGGACACAGAAACAAGTCATTTAATTTTTCAGTAGGCACTAAAAATGTCAAATACCACATGGTTCTAGCTCATTGTAAGATAAGTTCTTCTTTAGGTGTTCTGGGCAGAATGTGTTAATATTAAATTCAGTCAGCATTGTCCCCTTTATTCTACTAAAAATGATATTTCATTTTATCGATGCTCAGAAATTCCCTGGTGGTCTAGTAGTCAGGATTCAGTGCTTTCCATGCCAGGGCCTGGCTTCAGTCCCTGGTCAGGGAACTAACAGTTACCGATGCTCAAGTAGCTGGGTATATTACCTTTTTTCCCAGCAGTTTAAGCTTTGGAGGAAGGAACTGATTAATCACAATTAGCTTGGTTTTATCAGCAACCAAAATAGGCATCTTTCTCTAGATACTCAACAAAAACAAACTATTGATTAGCAGCCTGAAAGGGCTTTCTTGCCCGTTTGCAGGCTTGAAATTCTCTACAGTCTACAGATTTCACCCTTCAATGTTACACCTTAAGACAAGCCCATGGACAAAACCAGCTGTCACGTCACAGAAACAGACTTGTCTGTGACTCTCTTTAGCCATCTTTATTTAATTCGAACTAAGAATCTGCTTGATCACTAGGAGGAATTTTTATTCCCGTGAAACCCACTTACTTTTTATTTAATCCACTTTTCTTTTACCATTTCACAGGGGCAATAAGAAGTTCCAGGGTGCCTGTGAATAAGGGGGGTCTTTATTCTCCTCAGTTAATTAACTTTGTAAAGCAATTTTTAAACGAGAAGGTAGGTTCTAACCTAGTAATGGCATGTGAAATCAACTGAGTGGATCCACTGTTTAGGAAAAATTACTGAATGAGTGGTGACCAACACATTAAAAAAAAAAAAGAAGGAAAAAAAACAGAAAAGTATCAAGTGCATCACATACAATAGGGTAATAACTTTGTTCTATGGAACATTTACGCGTGTGTATGTAAACGTATTTGGTCAAATAGTAAAATATTTTTACTGTAGGTCATCTAAAAGGCTCAAAGTCACTGCCATTGATGCTTTCTCCTCCAGAAAAATACATTACTCTGGGGTCAGATGGTACCCCCAACTAATCCTAAGGTTAGCACAACAGCTAATGTCATTGTTTTATTCACCAACTGTTGTAATGCAAAGTCAACAAGCCTGGCTGTAAAGGAGCTAAATGTAAAGGTGTGTATTAGCACCTTGTCTTCACTGGAAGAAATTCATGGTTTCTAATATATATGCCATGTTTCCTTGATTCTGTGGATACCATCAACTTAGTAAATCTTAGTCTACTGTAGAGTTTGGGAGATGTGAAGGACCTCATATTAAATGCAGCTATCAACTACAAAGCAGCTTCTGATTTCAGAGAAGTTTAAATGTAAACTTAAAAAATACATGATTTGGAATTAATAGAATATTCCATTCTATCAATGATCAAAGAAAACACCAGCCCGGTCCAGAAATGTCCATAGTCTCTACATGGTTTAATGCTACAAAACACTGTTTTTAAGAGTTTGGCACAAGACCCAGTGAAGACAGGCTCCTTAATTAGGCTACAGGCATGACTTTACTGTTGGCAATTAAATTATTCCGTCTTTACTACAGTGCTTCTCCCGAACTCCCTGCCAAACCCCGAATCAGAACTAACTTCAAGATGTTTTTCATGAAAGAGTGGTTCAATCGTCTGGGTTGTCCCAGCTCCCAAAGGCCATGAGTTATATGGGGGTATACCCAGTCAGGACTGTCTGGCAGCTCTCAGAACTTTTTCTAGTCCAGCCATATCCTGGTTTATTTTGAAGAAGGTAAGGACTCCCGATCCCCCTCATCAGCAGAGGTTCTGCCAAGGCTTCACTGGTAGGAAACCTAGTTTGAGAGAGCACTTCTCAAGCAGTCCTTTGTCCAAGGCTTACTTCCTAAAACAGGAGAGAAGTTGAGGCCATACTCTGCCAGTCTTACAGTCTGATAATACTAACAACGGACCATCAGCAAGTCAAGGAGAAGTAACACTCACACCCTGGGACAAGCATTAATGAATCTGATCCTCCTCTGCTAGTTTCCATCCTTGCATAGATGGAAAAGCAGTTCAAAGTGGCACATAATCGATATTCCGAATGACTGCAGATGGAGCTTCGAGAGATTCCCATCTGGGTAGAAACATGCCAATGAGCCTTCTCTTAAATCTCTTGGCAACAACTAGTCTTTTGAGAGAAATAAACACTAGATCTTAAAGGGAGTCATGGATCCAGGTACTGCATCAATAATGACTACAGACCTTGGTACAACTGTATCCAGTGTGGCCTTTGTGAAAGGTCACAATTACAAACAGCACAAATTCCTACTGATGACAAGGACAGATCTTTATAATTTTCTGATGCTCTGAATTTTAAATATCAATAAACCTCCACTTCACCCTAATCTGAAATATCGATCCAGCCAATGGCAAAGAGGCTTCATTTCCAATTCCAAATGATCTGCTGGTGAAGACTACTTTCTTCCATGCTGTGAAAGATTCTGAGACACATCCCAGGACGAAGAGCAAGTACCAGACCAAATCAGGAAATCCACAGTGGGCAGAGAGACCCATTTGCCATCTCTGATATAATTAGTCATCTAAAACTTCTAAGATTGTAAAAGCTTATAAAAAGCATTTTGAAATTTGGGTAACGATGAAGCTCACTCCAATTTAGGAACCACTGTTCTAATAAATATTGTAATTCAATAAAAAGGTTAAAAAAAGTGGTCTAGATTCTCTATAATCTATCCCTATGCAAAAATTTGTGATCAGAAAGTTACACAGAGCCGTAAGTCCTTAAGGCTGCTCCCTAAAACACAGGCCTTTGCTCTGAGGACTTTAATAGTGTTCCTTCAGTTTTATGAAGGAGTCATTGGACATAATCACTTCAATAATGTTTTGGTGCCTGTCCAAAACCACTGTAGAAGACACTGTTCATTAAGTTACTCTGTGTCCCTTACGTAAGGATCTATTTGATAAAGTCTGTCCAAGATTCAGTGCCAGGAAAGTTTCTCTTCAGAAGGACATGCCTGCTGCTTCTCATCCGACAATGAAAGCTGGATGACCTCAGACGTGCCCTCTGACACTTGGAAGCTCAGTGCTAAGTTCTGTGCCCAACTGCTGTAACTAACCCTGAGGTCCTCGTTTATCCACCTCTTCTTACTTTTCATCGGTTTCTGATCTTTTAAAATTGTACTGCTTTGTTTTATATGCAATTTAATATTGTAAGTCCCCACAAAGTCTTTCTGGAGCAAACTGGGATAAAAAATTCCATTTCACAAAGCACCTTATGGATACTAAAACTTAAGATCCATGAAAACAGGCTCAACTTATGACTTTGTTAAACCATCTGGCAACTCTTAAGCGCAAGTTTATTCAGTCGTTCAGAGACTTGTATTCAGACATTACACTGTTCGTGAGACTTCTAACAGCAGCCAGCAGGAAAAACTGGGGATGGCGCTAATAAATATGGCAAAGAATTGGGCAACAGGAGACAAACCTAATTCTTTTCTTTTTCCCAAGCAATGCAGATGACCAACAACCAGATGTGCCCAGGGAAGTTCAGGAGCAGAAATACCACCACCTAAAAATGCTTACACGGAACACAATGTAAAGCCTTCAGACACAGGGGTTAGATGATACCTAAAGGTCACACAGCTAACGAGCGGCAGAGCCAAGCACTGCACACAGCTCTGCACGCTCCTAAATCCGGCAGAGCAGTGGAGTACAAGCTCATGCCAGACTGCCTGTGTTCCTACTCTGGCCTTACCACACACTAAGCTATGACCTTGGAGCAACATACCCTAGCTTTCTGTACCTCAGATTCCTCAGGCATAATTGGAGAAAACAACAGTACCTACCTCGTGGGGCTCTCTGGAGGAAAGTATCTGGTGGTAATAAACACTCAAAAAGTCAATTATCCTCATTACCACAACTTCGACAGCACCAACGTTTCTCTCAGACAATTCTGATACCCATGTTCTTTAAGCAGAAATCAAAAAAACTTTATTTTCTACAAATACCTGCCTTTCTGGTTACCACAAACACTTTAAATAGGGAGTCAAACCTTTCATCCTTTTCCTTCCGGGACATCTTTCTATTATCAGCTTCAGAGAGTTTCCGAGTCACTTCTTTGGAGACAGCATCTTCCCTCTTCTGTGCTACTCTGAAAGGAAAAGAAAGAGAGTCTCCACGTGCTCCAGGAGTGAACACTGCTCTCTCTCAGAAACACTCTGTACTCTGAGCTTGCACTGGCAACTGTATCATACTTTACATTTCAAGAAAACAAGCTGGACAGAAAGTTCCAAGCTTATTACACTATACCAGCCAAAAGAGAGGCAGTTCAAGAAACTTCCAAGGTGTGGTTTATTAGTGATGTGTTCTGAATTCTGCTTAAAAGGGAGAATTTTCCAAAGTTAGGTATTTAATATGGAAATAAAAGTCAAATGCTATTAGCACAATTTAGTTATGAATCATTATAGCTCCACTTTGTTTTAACTCATAAATTAACTGTTCCACAAATAAATTTGTCAAGGCACTAGTAAATGACACGTTTTCAATTCTAATATATAAAAGAAAAGAAAATTAAGCTTAGAGAAATATAAAATCTTAAAGTAAAGCTTTTAACTCTATTCAAAAGGGGAATATCACTAAAAAGAAATATTACCACCTGGTGAAGGACTGACCATAGCAGTTTGTTAAATAAACTACTGGTTTGAGAGTTGCACCAAGAGATAATATGGAATCAGCCAGAAAATGCTGAAAGTGTCATTTGAGAAATCAGGTAAGAATATTTAGTGATGAGTCAGATAAAGAAAAGAAAAAAAAGACATAATCCTAAAAAAAAAAAATCTATGAGATAAATTTTATCAGAAGGGGTTGCTAGTGAAAGAGAAGATAAAATTTAACCTGTGATGAAATACAAAAGCCTCCCCAAGGATTAGACATTTAAATTTGATGATTTACTTTTCATAATATAGGACAAACTGACTACCTGTAAACATAGATCACAAGCAAAATATAGCAATTACCTATAAAGTCTAAGAAAACTTTCAACACAATACTGAGATGTATTAAACAAGCCGCAGATATAGACCATAGAGACAGACATCTGTTCAATCTACGTTCCAATCCCTCATAACAACACTACATTAAGTTCTGGTCCGTGGACCAAGGAAAACTGGGGAAAAATCAGGATTTCTGAAAAGCCCAAGATCATGAACAGCAATAGCTTTCAACCTTCAACAACATGGGCTTCTGGCCTACAAATTAAGCCATTTTCTACTCCAGAGGATCTTCGTGACCCAGGGATCGAACCCACGTTTCTTGCATCTCCTGCATTGGCAGGAGGATTCTTTACCATTGAACCGCCTGAGAAGCCCCAAATTTGGGTTGGTTTTATCTATCTCTCACTCAATAATCAAGTTAGAAGTGACACTGTTAAAAACAAAATCTTCAGTCAACTTTGACTAATGTATTTTTCCACAAATTGATCATTGGAGGGAGGAAAACCAGTTAGAAAATAGGTAAAAGGAAACAGGTTCTGAAATGTAAAGAAAATAGCAGCTAAAGGAGCAGGTAGCTGTTTTAAGAGCTACTTTAAGACACTAAATAGAACATTATAATGCCTTGCTATCCCTGACTCATTGTATTACATAAAATTCTGTTCTGCAGGCAGAGACTCTCATCTCTTAATCTCCAGCAAATCCAAGGCACTCATTAAATGTTTCTTGAACTTCACATAAGACTGCTTTTTTCTAAGAAAGGCCAACTGATAAGAAATGGACACGGTTTACAGCAAAAACCTTTCTTAGCTGACCAGAGGGGGGAAAACACACACACACACGCACGCACACACCTCAACTGTCAGGATGTTAGGACGTAAGAATAATCTATTTTCAAAAAAGCTGGCTCTAGGCATCTCTCAGACAAAGAGTCAATCATCTGTCCTGAAGACACTTACCCAGATAACTAATTTCTCTTCTATGTCCAAAATTCTATACTTGCCTAAAAAGACATTAACAACTATACTGTAGGTTTATTACAACTCAGCCCTACCCTCCATCTCAGTGCTTTCAGCAAACAAATCTCACTCAGCGCTAATCTCACTCAGCGCTGAATGCTCTGAAACAAGACAGAGGCAAGTCCAGGGGCCTAGCACCCAGCCAACTGAGATTAAAAAAAGAGTCTTCATAAGCATCTTAAAAATCACACCATGTTAAAAGAAATTCCTATGGGCCCTCTCACCTCCAACCTACTGCACACAAACATTTATTACATGCCAAACACCATGGCCTACATTTTGTTGCACGTACCTCCTGACCATCCCAAGAGGTACCATTAGTACTCCCATTTTACAGCCCAGAAATCTGAAGTCTCAAAAGATAAAATGCAGGCCCAAAGGTCTGCACTTAAGCGAAGCAGAGTGGGAACTGGAATACTATAGACTCTGTGGCCATTCCCTCTATAACCAACACCTACCCACACTCAGCATCTTGCTTGCTCTTGAAGCCTTAACAATCTTACCAATCTATAGGAGTTTTTATGTCAGTAGCAATATTCAATATTAAACCAAAACTATGATGACTAAAAAATAATTCCACTCAGAGATCCTATTAAGTCAGTAAACGTTAGTCGTTTAGTTTTGTCCAACTCGTTGCAACTCCATGCGCTGTAGCTCACCAAGCTCCTCTGTCCGTGAAATTCTCCATTTAAGAACACTGGAGGTGGTATGCATTCCCTTCTCCAGGGAATCCTCCCTACCCAGGGACTGAACCCAAGTCTTCCATATTACAGGCAGAGATCACTGAAATTTCACTGAACTAAACAAAATGTATCATTAACTAGAGAGAGAGAAATAAACAAAGGACATGGAAGCTGTCCTCAAGAAGCAGGAAGTAAAAATGAGGGGAAAGAGCATGATTTTTGACTCCAAAAAGGTGAATGAAAAATTATATGTAGAACAAGTGAAAAACACTAGGTCCCAAAGAGACCGAGGTCCAAGGGAATCACAAAGGATGGGTCATGCAAAACACCCACTCTGAGGACTTCACCATCCACGGATGGCTATGCCTCATGAGAAGGACAGCCCAGGAAAGCAGAGGCCGAGATGGGCTAAAATCTGAAATGGCAGCTGGTGGAGAGGGGCTGCCAAGCAGGAAGACAACAGAGATGACCTGGATTTAGCTGTTCCAGCAACTGTCAGGCACAACCTAGACTCCTAAGGATCCAGGACGACAGCGGGGAGGCTTACAATAATCCCTGTTAACTGAGATCACCTCAAGGTGTTTCTGCTCTTCATCACCAGAAAGCTTGACACGGGAACAATAAAGACAGGATTTCTATAGAAAGGATTCGAAGGCTTAAAATAACAGACATGTAAGATGGAAAGAAAGGGAGACGTTTCTAAATGAGGGAGGGGAGCAGTCATGTTTAAAGGCTGGGTCGGAAGCCCTAAGCCCCAGTGCTAAAAGATGAGGCCTGATTGGTAGGAGGCAGAGGATTCACATTCCAAGGGTCTGGAAGAATCTGGTTTTAATACTTTTAGAAAAGAGAATGTCATGAAGAGTTATTAGGAGAGTGACATGACGAAATGAAGGAAGAAACAGAGGAAATATGGTAGCCTAATTAGCATTAAAAATGTCAAGGTTGAGTAAAAGAAAAAAAGACTAATTCTACATGGAGAGTCCAGAACAATTCTTTCCAGAATTCCATTTGACTTTTAAAATGTTAATTTACTCGGTGGGTTTGCTTTTCTGAGCCCCATGATTAAGGCTGGTACTTAAGTGTTCTAATTCCAACCTCAACACCCACTTCCATAGCAGTGTTAGCAGACTGTCTCTGCTTTTCAGTTAGTTGCTATTCCTTCATACCATTATTTATGATCACATATTTTGCAATCATATATACATACCCCCCAAATATACATACACATATATTTCCAATTAACCAAACATACGTACACATCTATCTCCCCCCAAATATACATAAAAATATATCTCGAATTAATGCTTACCAAAACACACGCACACAAATGGTCTTTCAGAAGTCACCCTACTATATAAAAATGCAACAATATTTACTTTCACTTGAGAAATATACTTACTTGTGCTTGAGAACAAATTTCACATTTTTGTAAGCAAAGGCTACCAAGTAAGTGCTTACTAGGGTCATCACACTGTACAGAACAGCAGACTGAATAAGATCCATATGCCATATTCGCCAATATAACCCTGAATTAAGATAAAAGGGGGTGGGGGAATACAAAAAGAAACAAAACATTACCACGCAGTTACAAAAACCTGCTGAGTTATTAATGATTATAGCTAAACCTGGTAAAATACAGCCCGGATTAGGGAATCCAATACAGTGTTAAGAAGAACTTCGTAAGTGTGAGATCCAGGAAAAAGTTAAGTCTAAGTGTTTCTAGTTCAGAATACTTGAAAACCATAACCTTCCTATAACTAGTCCATGATGAGATTTCTGCTGCTTCTAGATGAGAACTCTGGCTCAACAAAATCACGATTCAGACTTCAAACTTCATTCTTCAGGGTACTATCATACTAACTACAAGTCATTCTGAGACTCCACGTGTAGTCCCAAACCAGAGTTCACACGCTGACGTGGCTGTTATCTGGAACCAAGGCAATGCACAGTGCGGTCAGTGAACCCTGTTAACTGCACGCTAGGTTTTATAAAGTCGGGAGAGAAAATGTATCTGGATTTGCCTAAAAACGATGCAAAAATATAGGAGAGAGGAAACTGACATTTGGAATCTCTAAACTCTAAAAACAATCTTGGGCAAGGCTGTAAAGTTTTTCCATTCAAGTAAGAATTCTAGAATTGCCCTAACAGAATTATTAAAAAGTTTAAACACAGTAGAGCCTGGGGCCTTGGCACTGGTTGAACTTCTTTCGGAAAATAATGTTCTGTGTGAACCGGTTCTAAAGCTACATTTACAATTCGGTGCGAGTGTTAAAGTCTCTAACCTAATTCATGAGTTTCTCCAAACTAAGTAAAAGTTTTAAGATCCCCTAACAGCAAACGATAGTTATACGGGGCGAGGNTGCTGAGTTTTCCAAATTTGCTGGCACATTGAGTGCAGCACTTTCACAGCATCATCTTTCAGGATTTGAAACAGCTCAACTGGAATTCCATCACCTCCACTAGCTTTGTTCGTAGTGATGCTTTCTAAGGCCCACTTGACTTCACATTCTAGGATGTCGGGCTCTAGGTGAGTGATCACACCATCGTGATTATCCGGGTCGTGAAGATCCTTTTTGTACAGTTCTTCTGTGTATTCTTGCCATCTCTTCTTAATATCTTCTGCTTCTGTTAGGTCCAGACCATTTCTGTCCTTTATTGAGCCCATCTTTGCATGAAATGTTCCCTTGGTATCTGGGTGGTATCTGGGTGGGTACCCAGAAGCAGAAGCTATTAAGAGATGACAAGAATACACAGAACTATACAAAAGAGCTCTTAATGACTCAGATAACCACGATGGTGTAATCACTCACCTAGAACCAGACATACTGGAGTGTGAAGTCAAGTGGGCCTTAGGAAGCATCGCTACCAACAAAGCTAGTGGAGGTGATGGAAGTCCAGCTAAGCTATTTCAAAGCCTAAAAGATGATGCTGTTAAATAAAGTGCCACACTGGAAATGCCAGGAAATTTGGAAAACTCCTCTGTGGTCACATAATTGGAAAAGGTCAGTTTTCACTCCAATCCCAAAGAAAAGACAGTGCCAAAGAATGTTCAAACTACTGCATGATTGCGCTTATTTTACATGCTAGCACAGTAATGCTCAAAATTCTCCAAGCTAGTTTAAACAATACCTGAACGGAGAACTTCCAGATTTTCAAGTGGGATTTTAAAAAGGCAGAGGAACCAGAGATCAAATTGCCAACATCCGTTGGCTCATAGAAAAAGCAAGAAAATTTCAGAAAAACATCAAGTACTTCGTTGATTCTGCTAAAGCCTTTGACTGTGTTCAGTTCAGTTCCGTCATTTATCACGTCCGACTCTTTGTGACCCCATGGACTGCAGTACGCCAGGCTTCGCTGTCCATCACCAACTCCTGGAGCTTACTCAAACTCATGTTCATTGAGTCGGTGATGCCATCCAACTATCTCATCCTCTGTCATCCCCTTCTCCTCCCACCTTCAATCTTGCCCAGCATCAGGGTCTTTTCCAGTGAGTCTGATCTTCTATTCAGGTGGCCAAAGTATTGGAGTTTCAGCTTCAGCATCAGTCCTTCCAGTGAATATTCAGGACTGATTTCCTTCAGAATGGAATGGTTGGATCTCTTTGGTGTCCAAGGGACTCTCAAGAGTCTTCTCCAACACCACAGTTCAAAACCATCACTTCTTCGATGCTCAGCTTTCTTTATAGTCCAAGTCTCACATCCATACATGACTACTGGAAAAACCAAAGCTTTGATTAGATGGACCTTTGTTGGAAAAGTAATGTCTCTGCTTTTTAATATGCTGTCTATGTTGGTCTTAGCTTTTCTTCCAAGGAGCAAGGGTCTTTTAATTTCATGGCTGTGGTCACCATCTGCAGTGATTTTGGAGCCCAAAAAATAAAGTCAGTCACTGTTTCCATTGTTTCCCCATCCATTTGCCATGAAGTGATGGGACCAGATGGCATGATCTTAGTTTTTTGAATGTTGAGTTTTAGGCAAACTTTTTCACCCTCCTCTTTCACTTTCATCAAGAGGCTCTTTAGATCTTCTTCACTCTCTGCCATAGCAGTAGTGTCATCTGCATATCTAAGGTTATAGATATTTCTCCCGGCAATATGATTCCAGCTCGTGCTTCATCCAGTCCAGCATTTCTCATGATGTACGCTGCCTATAAGTTAAATAATCTGCATACACCCTTAACGTTCTCCTTTCCTGATTTGGAACTGGTCTATTGTTTCATGTCCAATTCTAACTTTTGCTTCTTAACCTGCCTACGGATTTCTCAGGAGGCAGGTCAGGTGGTCTGGGATTCCCATCTCTTTAAGAATTTTACACAGTTTGTTGTGATCCACACAGTCAAAGGATTTGGCATAGTCAATAAAGCAGAAGTAGATATTTTTCTGGAACTCTCTGGCTTTTTTGATGATTCAATGGATGTTGGCAATTTGATCTCTGATTCCTCTGCCTTTTCTAAATCCAGCTTGAACATCTGGAAGTTCATGGTTCACGTCCTGTTGAAGCCTGGCTTGGAGAAGTTCAAACATTATTTTGCTAGCATGTGAGATGAGTGCAATTGTGCCGTAGTTTGAGCATTCTTTGGCAATGGAAGTTTCCCTTCTTTGGGATTGGAATGAAAACTGACCTTTCCAGTCCTGTGGCCACTGCTGAGTTTTCCAAATTTGCTGGCATATTGACTGCAGCACTTTCACATCATCATCTTTTAGGATTTGAAATAGCTCAACTGGAATTCCATCACCTCCACTAGCTTTTCTGGTTGTGATGCTTCCTAAGGCCCACTTGACTTTGTGTTCATATTCGACTGTGTGGATCACAACAAACTGCAAAGTTCTTAAAGAGATAGGAATACCATATCACCTTACTGCCTCCTAAGAAATCTGTATGCAGGTCAAGAAGCAATAGTTAGAACCGGACATGGAACAACAGACTGGTTCCAAATTGAGAAAGGAGTACATCAAGGCTGTATATTCTCACCTTTCTTATTTAATTTCATGTGAAATGCTGGACTGGATGAAGCACAGCTGGAGTCAAGATTGTCAGGACAAATATTAACAACCTCAGATTTTCAGATGACCCCGCCCTTATGGCAGAAACAAAGAGGAACTAAAGAGCCACTTGATGAAAGTGAAAGAGGCGAGTGAAAAAGCTGGCTTAAAACTCAACATTCAAAAAACGAAGATCATGGCATCCAGTCCCATAAGTTCAGCTCAGTTCAGTTCAGTTACTCAGTTGAGTCCAACTCCTTGGGACCCCATGGAGTGCAGCACGCCAGGCCTCCCTGTCCATCACCAACTCCTGGAATTTAGTCAAACTCATGTCCATTGAGTCAGTGATGCCATCCAAACATCTCATCCTCTGTTGTCCTCTTCTTCTCCCAATTTCCATCTTTCCCAGCATCAGGGTCTTTTCCAATGAGTCAGTTCTTTGCATCAGGTAGCCAAAGTATTGGAGTTTCAGCTTCAGCATCAGTCCTTCCATTGAATATTCAGGGCTGATATCCTTTAGGATGAACTTGTTGGATCTCCTTACAGTCCAAGGGGCTCTCAAGAGTCTTCTCCAACACCACAGTTCAAAAGCATCAGTTCATGACAAATATGGGGAAACAATGGAAACAGTAACAGACTTAATTTTCTTGGGCTCCAAAATCACTGCAGATGGTGACTGCAGCCATGCAATTAAAAGACACTTGCTCCTTTGAAGAAAAGCTATGACCAACCTAGATAGCATATTGAAAAGCAGAGACATTACTTAACCAAAAAAGATCCAGCTAATCAAAGCCATGATTTTTCCATTAGAAAACTGAGCACTGAAGAATCAATGCTTTTGAACTGTGGTGTTTGACAGCAATGAGATCAAATCAGTCAATAGTGATAGTGAAGAAACTTCTATATTTTTGCTTCCGAAATATTCTTCTCTGTTTTGTCTAGCTTAGAAAATCACATCCTTTCTCACCCGTTTGCTAAATTGTTAGGTTGCAACTCCTTTCCCTCTCTGCTGCTGCTGCTGCTAAGTCACTTCAGTCGTGTCTGACTCTGTGTGACCCCATAGATGGCATCCCACCAGGCTCCCCTGTCCCTGGAATTCTCCAGGCAAGAACACTGGAGTGGGTTGCCATTTCCTTCAATGCTTGAAAGTGAAAAGTGAAAGGGAAGTCATTCAGTCGTGTCTGACTCTTCGCGACCCCATGGACTGCAGCCTACCAGGCTCCTGTGTCCATGGGATTTTCCAGGCAAGAGTACTGGAGTGGGGTGCCATCGCCTTCTCCATCTGTGATCAAATCATCAGCATAACCTTTTGGATCTGTCTCTTTAACTAGATTTCTTGCTTGCTATTCATAAACCAAGGATATAAAAAGAAGATAACATAAAATCAGAAAACATAAGATCAAAAGGGACAAAAATCAACAAGCTAGTTAAAATGAAAAGAGGAAGAAAGTAAGAGACAATAATGATGAGGTTAAAAAGAATTACACCTAACAAAAATATTTAAACAAAAAGGATAAAAGTTTAAAATGGCAAGTAGATAAAAATCAATGCATTTTGTAAAGCAAGAAGAAAAACTAAAGGTAATAAATTTAAACAGAAGAAAGGGGCTTCCCTGATGGTCCAGTGGTTAAGAATCCAACTTTGCAATGCAAGGAACACCAGTTCCGTCCTTGGTCTGGAACGATCCCCCATGCCTCGGAACAACTGAGCCCATGTGCCACAACTAATAAGCCCGCTTCTGAAGCCTACAAGCTGCAATTACCGAGCGCACACGCCCTAGAGCCTGCACTCTGCAACAAGAGAAGTCACCGCAATGAGAAGCCATCGCCCTCCAACTAGAGAAAGCCGCACCCAGCAATGAAGACCCAGCACAGTCATAAATAAATAAATAAATTAAATTTTTTTTTTAAAGAAGAGAATCTAAAATAGTAGCAATTTGAAATTGTGGGGGTAAGTTAAAGAACTGTGATAAACAATGATGCTAATGACAGAAGGATTTTTTGTTGACAATCATGAAGATGTAATAGCACACTTGAAGTACTGAAGCAGTGTCTTTTTATACTGAATACTTTCTAGCACCTTTGGAAGAACAGCAAGTTCTAAGGATCATCTATAGATGACATATCTGGCCACGGCACATTGGACAAGCAGTGCTAACCATCTGCTAAAAAAACAAAAGGTGGGTAGTAGATTCTGTCCAAACAAAGATCTGCAGTGTATTTCGCCTATTTCAATAACGTTCAGCTCTATGAAGAAGCCAGATTGGTGGACTTGATTCCCTACCAGCCTGTTTCTAATCTGTGAATTTCAAGCTGAAAATTTCCATATATCACTTCACATTAACAGGATGGAAAAAAAAAAGAAAAAAATTAAAGCAGTAATATTTATTGCTGGCAGGGATATGGATAACAAGTTTCTCTCATCCACTGTATTGGGTTTATGGAAGAAAATTTGGCAATTTAAAAATTAATATATCTTTCTGTGGCAGACACTGCAAGTTGCTTAGCCAATAAAGAAAACCACTGCTAGCTTTACACTGGGATCTCATGAAGGTTAACAAATGGATCCTCTAGTACTACTTTAGGGGCTATGGGGTGGGGTAACTTTCTGTTAAAAAGCCCATTTGACATGCAAATCTCATTACAGAAATAATTTTTGAAATAAAAGATGAGATATTTATATTAATCTCTAAATACAATATTTTAAAGTCCCACCTGAGGTAAAATTTACTCAGCCAAACTATGTATTTCAGGCACTGCTGTGTGACTAATTCATTGCTTCATGAGTTCATACAGCAAATATTTATTAAAAAGCTACTATGTGAAAGGCACTAGGCTAGACCTTTGGAAGTATCCGAATAGCAGTCATGATAATTATAATAACCAAAACATATTGAGTCTTTCCAGCTCTATGGACCCTTCACATACATCATTTAATTTAATCCTTACAGCAACACTATGAGATGTATGTTATTATTATACTCATTTGTCAGATGAAACTGAAGCACAGATAAGTACAGTAACTCACCTAAGCAATAAGTGGTAGAATCAAACTGTGAACCACAGGCAATATGATTCCAGGATACATGCTCTTAACTACAGTTGAGTTCTGGCATTCTCTGTACCAGAAAAAGAGGAGAGTGAAAAAGTTGGCTTAAAATTCAACATTAAAAAAACTAAGATTATGGCATCCAGTTCCATTACTTCATGGCAAATGGATGGGGAAACAATGGAAACAGTGACAGATTTTATTTTGGGGGGCTCCAAAATCACTGCAGATGGTGACCGCAGCCGTGAAATTAAAAGACACTTGCTCTTTGGAAGAAAAGCTATGACCAACCTAGACAGCATATTAAAAAGCAGAGACATTACTTTTCCAACAAAGGTCCATCTAGTCAAAGCTTTGGTTTTTCCAGTAGTCATGTATGGATGTGAGAGTTGGACTATAAGGAAAGCTGAGCACCGAAGAATTGACGCTTTTGAACTGTGGTGTTGGAGGAGACTCTTGAGAGTCCCTTGAACAGCAAGGAGATCCAACCATTCCATTCTGAAGGAAATCAGGCCTGAATATTCATTGGAAGGGCTGATGCTGAAACTGAATCTGCAATACTTTGGCCAGCTGATGCAAAGAATTGACTCATTGGAAAAGACCCTGATGCTAGGAAAGATTGAGGACAGGAGGAGAAGAGGATGATAGAGGATGAGATAGTCAGATGGCGTCACCGACACAATTGACATGAGTTTGGGTAAACTCCGGGAGCTGGTGATGGACAGGGAGGCCTGGTGTGCTGCAGTCCATGGAGTTGCAAAGAGAGAGACATGACTGAGCAACTGAACTGATGACTGATCCTCTGTACCCATGGCATCTCAGCTACTAAGTTCTCATCCCCAAAAGTCCTATTTTGAACAAGTAGCCGAGGGTAGTTTCTTTTCTGCCAGTTATCCTCCAGAGTCATGTCACAACAGCAGCTCTGGCCAGCACATCCTTGGACAGATAGGGTCCTGTATCTTATCCATAGAGAAACCTCAGTGAGCAAACCTGGGCTCTCCATAGTGGGTTCTGTCTCAGTGAGTTTGAACCTAAAATCCCAGAAAGATGCCCAATTAACAGAGGTGTACAGAAACGGCACAGACTGAGAAGAGGTGGAAAGCACAAACCATAATTCACCAGCACCCATAAATTAAAGAAGAGGTGTTAAGAAAAATGCCCAAAAGGCCTCAAGGCTTTCTCATTTCACTCTGAAAGCCTGAAAGAGACCCCCATCACCTGCGATAAAGCCATAAGACTCCAAAAATGAAAAGAAAACAGATGTGAAGTACAGTAAACTAATATAAACAGATTTGATAAGCAAGTGAAAATATAAATTAATACTTTTGCTCAATGTAATTTATCAGTTTATGTATCACTCCCCACCCCCACCCCAAATTGTTTAAGGCAAAAGTAACAAAATCAAATGCCAGGAAGTAACCTGTGACGTAATAAGAAATCTAGCTCCTAAAACCTTGGCACTATCTGAGTAATAGGGATGAGAAAAGCATCTCTGGTTTTTCTTAATAAGCCCTGCCCCTTTCATCCTATCTGAGTTTGTGCTAATGAGCTGGCTCTGGGAAAATGGTTGCCAGAGGAACTAACCACTTGAGGGTTGGAACTTTCAACACCACCCCACCCTACTTCACCTGCCACGACTCTAGGTAAGAGAAAAGATGAGGGGCTGGAAACTGATCTCATCTCCAGCGGCCATTGATTGAATCAGTCATGCCTGTTTAATGAACCTGCATAAAGCCCTTAACTATGGGGTTCAGAGAGCCTCTGGGTTGGTTCTGGAAGGGCAGGGTGCCCAAAGAGGGCAAGGTATCTTCATGCAACTTCCCACATACTTTGCCCCCATGAATCTCTTCCATTTGGCTGCTCCTGGGTTGCAAACTTTGTCATAAACCAGTAATCAAGTAAAGCACTTTCCTGAGTTCTCTGATATGTTCTCACAAATGATCAAATCTGAGAAGAGGATTGTGAGAACCCTCAATTTGTACTCATTTGGTCGGAAGCACAGGCAGCTACCTGGGACCTGAGATTGGCATCTGGAGGGTGGGGTGACGGTCTTGTGGGACTAAGGCCTTAACCTATGAGGTTTGTACTAACTCTGAGCAATTGGTGTCAGAATTAATGGCAACCCACTCCAGTATTCTTGCCTGGAGAATCCCATGGATGGAGGAGCCTGGTGGGCTACAGTCCACGGGGTCTCAAAGAGTCAGACACGACTGAGCGACTTCACTCACAGGACATCCAGTCAGTTTCCCCTGAAAATCATCGACAAGCTTAGTGTGGAAAAACCCACACTTTTGGTGTCAGAAATTTGGGGAGTCGAGTAGAAGGAAATAGGAATTTTTTTCCCCTTTCATAACTGCAATGAATGAATTGTGCCAGGTATGAGACATAAGAAGTGGAGGGATTGAAACCATGTAACACAGATTGGGACTTGAACTCACGGTCTTTCAACTGAGATCACACACCTGGTCTCAGGATTTACTGAAGCTCAGGCTATTGATGTCTCATCACAGAAGGAATTCAGTGAGAGACAAAGTGATAGGTAAGAAGTGGACTTATTTAGAGAGAAATGCATTCAACAGATAGAGTGTGGGGCCATCTGGGAAGGCTAGAGGGACAAGGATACAGAGTTGTCAATTTTTATAGGGGTGGGTAATTTCATAGGCTGATGAGTGGAAGGAATATTCCAGGGGTGGGATTTCCAAAAATTAGGCCACTATCCACTTTTTTTTTAATGGGCTTTTTAAAAAAAATTTATTTATTTTTGGTTGTTCTGGGTCTTCGATGCTTCCGGGGCTTTTCTCTAGTTCAGTGCATGGGCTTCTCATTGCAGCGGCTTCTCTTGTTGCAGAGTGTGGTGCTTTAGTAGTTGTGGCTGAATCGTTGCAGCTCCTGGGCTCTATAGCTCAGGCTCAGTGGTTGGGCGCACAGGCCCAGTTGCTCTGTGGCAGGTGGGATCTTCCTGGACCAGGGATGAACCCACATCTCCTGCATTGGCAGGCGGATTCTTACCAGTGAGCCACCAGGGAAGCCTATAGTGCTCACCTTTTGATTTTTATAGTCAGCCTTAAAACTGTCATGGCGCTGTTTGGTATGTCACCTAGCTTATGCGAATGTATTACAATGAGCATACTGGAGTGGGTTGCCATGCACTCCTCCAGGGGAATCTTCCTGACCCAGGGACGGAACCCACGTCTCTTATATCTCCTGCATTGGCAGGCAGGTTCTTTACCACTAGTGCCACCTGGGATGCCCACAGTAAGCATATACTGAGGCTGAAGGTCTAGTGGAAGTCGATTCATCTGCCACCTTGGACCTACTGGGTTGGTCAAAAAGTTTGTCTGGGATTTTTCCTTACAAAAAACTGAACGAACTTATTGGCCAATCCAATGTTTGGTCTTAATCAGATTACATCATGTTCACTCCGTGGGGTTGAAAAAGAGACAGTCATGACTTATTGACTAAACAACAACAAAAGCTATGTCATTCTTTTAAATGCTATGCCTTGCCCCCTTCCCTCCTGTTTCAGGACCAATATAACTGAAAAGCTCACTTTACCAAAAGATATGCAAACTGAGACAGATTAGACAGAAACAACAACCAATCTAATGCAGGTCAAAGACAACACATTTGGGGTTTACTATACACTATAAACTCCCAGATTTATAGAGACTTAGCATATACCAGGGCTTCCCTGGTGGTGCAGAGGTTAAAGCATCTGCCTGCAATGTGGGAGACCTGGGTTCGATACCTGGGTCGGTAAGATCCCCTGGAGAAGGAAATGGCAACCCACTCCAGTATTCTTGCCTGGAGAATCCCATGGACGGAGGAGCTTGGTGGACTACAGTCCATGGGTGGCAAAGAGTTGGACACGACTGAGCGACTTACTTTCACACATATACCAAGGCTTCCCTGGTGGCTCGGATGGTAAAGAATCTGCTTGAAACGTAGGAGACCCAGGTTCCATCCCTGAGCCAGAAAGTTACCCTGGAGAAGGGCGTAGCAACCTACTCCAGTATTCTTGCCTGGAGAATTGCATGGGTGGAGCAGCCTGGTGGGCTACAGTCCATGGAGTAAAGAGACTCGATTAAAGCGACTTAAAAAGAAAACAAGATGTTACAATTTTTTTCCACACTACTGAGCAATTACAATTTCCTGAGATATTGACCAGATATCCCTCAAATTTAACTCAATTCTGACACTGTATACAAGGAAATAGTGTCAGATCCTATATGTTAAGGGCTTGGTCCCACAAGACTGCCCCCACTTCAGACACCAAGAGCAACTCCAGGTCATCACCTGTGCTTCTGACTGAAAGTGAAAGTCGCTCAGTCGTGTCCAACTCTTTTCGACCCCATGGACCACACAGTCCATGGAATTCTCCAGGCCAGAATACTGGAGTGGGTGGCCTTTCCCTTCTCCAGGGGATCTTCCCAACTCAGGGATTGAACCCAGGTCTCCCGCATTGCAGGTGGATTCTTTACCAGCTGAGCCACAGGGGAAGCCCAAGAATACTGGAGTGGGTTGCCTATCCCTTCTCCAGCAGATCTTGCCAACCCAGGACTGGAACCGGGGTCTCCTGCATTGCAGGCAGATTCTTTATCAACTCAGCTATGTGCTTCTCACTAACTGGCTATAAATTGGAGGTTTCTACCCCACCCCCGCCACCCCAGGATTTGATTAATTTGCTAGAGCTGCTCACAGACCTCTGGAAAACAGCATGCTCATTAGATTATTGATTTTTAAAAGAAGTTAAAGGCTATGAAATGAAGAGACACAGAAGTCTAAGTCCTGAGAACAGGAGTTTCTATGCCCGTGGACTTGGGGCCCAGCATGTGAGAGCATTCTGGTTCACCTACCTGGAACCCTCCTTTTGGGTTTTTAAGGAGGCTCCAATATATATTGGCGATTGGCCAATTGGTAATTGGTGATTGATTCAACTGCCAGCTCCTTTTCCCTTCCTGGAGATGGAGGGGGCAGATCCAGGCCTCTAATCAGGATTGCTTGCCCTGGCAACCAGCCCCCATCCTTAGGTTACCAAGGGGCTTCTCAAAAAGTAATCTTATTAACATAACAAAAGGCACCCTTATTATTCTCAACATTTAGGAAATCCCATGCATTTTCGGAACTGTGTACAGGAACAATGCTCAAAGACCAAATATATATTTCTCATTAAAATCACAATATCACAGATACAATGAAGAAAGCTTTACCATTCAGAAACAAACGTGCCCTTTTGCAGAGAATGCTGGAGAATGTTAACCCTTAGACTTGGTCAGGTCCCTTCTTCCACCTACCTAACCAAACACATACTCTTCCACTGACAGATGTTTGCCAGCTGGTTTTTTGTTTGTTTGTTTGTTTTTTAATGTATAAAGTCTTGAGAATTCTAAATTTGCACTTTACTTCAGAATTGATTTTGAAACCAAATGAGGCATTAAAACATTTGAGGGACAAGAATTTATTCTTGTGTTTGAAGCTTATATTTTTCAAGATAAATATTGTTTTTCCTTTTTAGGAAATACTGATTGACCTCTGTAAATTGGAGACTATTTCTGAAAAAGACAGAAAATCCAGTTTCTTTTGTGCCTAAGGATATTTATAAAGTCCCTTGCTTTTTTAAGAAAAGGATATACATCTTCAGAAAATATATTATCTTAATATCCACTGATAGAGGCCATAATACTTTAACTCTCAAAATTCCCCCTGGAATCTTCTAAATGTGAGACTTATCACACATGCATCATCCTTGCAGCACTACAGGGCACAATAAAAATTAAGATTTGCACTGGAAATCAATTTTCTTCAGTCGCACATTTAACCTGAGCTCTATGGCAACAGAATATAGAATAAAGTAGGTCACAAATTTCAATGGCAATGGCCTAGTTGATGCAAAGATCAGCTGTAATTTGTTGCTCATTTTTTAGTAGTCTCTATTTAAAAATTCTTCTAGTTCACACACCCAGTCAATGTAATCTAGCAGCAACCTAACAGATAAAAATCATAAGACCAAATTCTTGAATGGGACTCATTGATGTCAGGATTTATTTCATTTGGTTTGCTAGTAGTGTCTGGCTCCATACTCATAAATAGATGCGGAGGGAAATTCCAGGTAAAAGGAATAACTGTCTGAGTGCACAGTAGTGCAAGGGCACAGTGTACTATCCAAAATAATTTGGGGGATGATCAAAACCACACACAAACAGGGGATTAAAAAAAAAAAGATATACTGGAATTCACTGGTGGTCCAGTGGTTAGGACTGTGTTCTCACTCCCAAGGGCTCAGATCCTATTCCTAGTCAGGGAACTAAAATCCCATATATTTACATATGTTTCTATCACTCTAGGTCTAATGGAATCATAGATGGTCTCCTAGAAACCTAGCTGGACACCTACACCAGCTACATAGACTATTTTTATTGAGGAAATAAAATGAAATTAAGTTGTAGTCTCTTTTACTGATTTTCTGATTCCATCTTTCTTTGCCTCTGGTGTAATTATGTCCCTCAGTCTTATTAAACCATGTTTAAATTCCAACCACCGCCTCTAAGACCTTTCTTTACTAAATACTCCTTCTCTTTTTCCATCTCTTCCACACATAGAGCTTATAGGTCTGTGTGTTTAATCTGCCAGAATAATAGCTGTTTGATCTTGGGCAAATTATTTACCTTCTCTGATCCTCACTTTCCTCCCAAGATTGCTGTGTGCATTAAGTGAAACAATATGAAGTCCTAGCTGGAACAGAGTAGCTCAGTAATGGTAATTCTTCTTCTTCCACCCTTCCTCTATCTGAATGTGTTGCTTCCTATTTCACTTATAACCTGCTCAGCTTTCTCATTTCCTGCACACACACACACACACACACACACACACACACGCAAGCTGGCAAGCACACTTTTTCTCAACTCTTCCACATGCTTAAACTTCCCACCTGCTCTTCACTGCCAAAGAAAGAAGAATCTGCTCAGATTCACTTACTCCCTCACTTCCCACTCATTCCTAACCACACTGCAACCTGTATCCTTCTGCCTCTCTTTGATATCTGCTCCAGTAACCACCTGAAATTTCCAAAGCCGACTATTTTTCCTCAACTTTTCACCACTTCACCTGTCTTCAGCTTTTAACATTGTTGGACATCTCATCTCCTCTAAAGTTTCTCTTCTCTGGTCTCAAGTCAGCTGCCCTGACTCCCCTGCTGCTCCCTGCTTCTTGAGTAGGTTTCCCACTCAGGCAGATATGAGTGAATGGACAGGTACAGCCATAGTGGCTCAGATCAGAGGCTTCAAAAAATAGAACCACCTTGGCAATAATTTTGGCAAAAGGGAGGTGACTTCTCCAGATAAGTCTTTTAAATTTTATTTATTTATTCATGGCTGTGCTGGGTGTTCACTGCCATGCAGGCTTTTCTTTAGCTGTGGCGAGCTGGGCTACTGTTCATTGCAGTGTGCGGGCTTCTCATTGCAATGGCTTCTCTTTGGGCAGGGCACAGGCTTCAGGGCATGCAGACTTCAGTCGCTGCAGCACACAGGGTCAGTAGCTGTGGCTCCCAGGCTCTAGCGCATGGGGATTAGTAGTTGTGGTACACAGGCTTAGTTGCTGTGTGGCATGTAGGCTCTTCTCGGGCCAGGGACTGAACCTGTGTCTTCTGCACTAGCAGCTGGATTCTTTACCACTGAGCCACCAGGATTCCTATGCAATATTGCTCTTTACAGCATCAGACTTTACTTCCATCACCAGTCACATCCAGAACTCGGTGTTGTTTTTGCTTTGGCTCTGTCTCTTCATTCTTTTTTGGAGTCAAGGCAAACTGGAAGTGGTCAAACGTGAGATGGCAAGAGTGAACATCGACATTTCAGGAACCAGTGAACTAAAATGTACTGGAATGGGTGAATTCAACTCAGATGACCATTATATCTACTACTGTGGGCAAGAATCCCTTAGAAGAAATGGAGTAGCCAACATAGTCAACAAAAGAGTCCAAAATGCAGTACTTGGATGCAATCTCAAAAGCAACAGAATGATCTCTGTTCATTTCCAAGGCAAACCATTCAATATCACAGTAATCCAAGTCTATGCCCCAACAAGTAATGCTAAAGAAGCTGAAGTCAAACAGTTCTATGAAGACCTACAAGAAACTTCTAGAACTAACACCCAAAAAAGATGTCCTTTTCATTATAGGGGACTGGAATGTAAAACTGGAAATCAAGAGGTAGCTAGGGTAATATGCAAATGTGGCCTTAGAGTACAAAACAAAGCAGGTCAAAGGTTAATAGAGTTTTGCCAAGAGAATGCAGTGGTCATAGAAAACACCCTCTTCCAAAAACACAAGAGAAGACTCTACACATGGATGTCATCAGATGTCTGAATTACCAAATTTAGGTTGATTATATTCTTTGCAGCCGAAGATGGAGAAGCTCTATACAGTCAGCAAAAACAAGACCAGGAGCTGACTGTGGCTCAGATCATGAACTCCTTATTGCCAAATTCAGACTTAAACTGAAGAAAGTAGGGAAAACCACTAGACCATTCAGGTATGCTGCTGCTAAGTCGCTTCAGTCATGTCCGACTCTGTGCGACCCCATAGACGGTAACCCACCAGGCTCAGACGTCCCTGGGATTCTCCAGGCAAGAACACTGGAGTGAGTTGCCATTTCCTTCTCCAGTTCAGGTATGATCTAAATCAAATCCCTTGTGATTATACACTGGAAGTGACAAATAGATTCAAGGGATTAGATCTGATAGACAGAGTGCCTGAAGATCTATGAACAGAGGTTTGTGACATTGTTCAGGAGGCAGTGATCAAGACCATCCCCAAGAAAAGGAAATGCAAAAAGGCAAAATGGTTGTCTGAAGAGGCATTACAAATAGCTGAGAAAAGAAGAAAGGCTACAGGCAAACAAGCAAAGGAAACATATACCCATTTGAATGCAGAGTTCCATAGAATAGCAAGAAGAGATAAGAAAACCTTCCTCAGCAATCAATGCAAAGATATAGAGGAAAACAAAAGAATGGGAAAGACTAGAGATCTCTTCAAGAAAATTAGAGATACCAAGGGAATATTTCATGCAAAGATGGGCTCAATAAAGGACAGAAATGGTATGGACCTAACAGAAGCAGAAGATATTAAGAGGTGGCAAGAATACACAGAAGAACTATACAAAACAGATCTTCACAACCCAGATAATCACGATGGTGTGATCACTCACCTAGAGCCAGACATCCTGGAGTGTGAAGTCAAGTGGGCCTTAGGAAGCATCACCACAAACAAAGCTAGTGGAAGTGATAGAATTCCAGTTGAACTATTTCAAGTCCTAAGAGATGATGCTGTGAAAGTGCTGCACTCAATATGCCAGCAAATTTGGAAAACTCAGCAGTGGCCACAGGACTGGAAAGGGTCAGTTTTCATTCCAATCCCAAAGAAGGGCAATGCCAAAGTATGCTCAAACTACTGCACAATTGTACTCATCTCACACACTAGTAAAGTAATGCTCAAAATTCTCCAAGCCAGACTTCAACAGTACAATGACCATGAAGTTCCAGATGTTCAAGCTGGATCTAGAAAAGGCAGAGGAATCAGAGGTCAAATTGCCAACATCTGTTGGATCATCAGAAAAGCCAGAGAGTTCCAGAAAAACATCTACTTCTGCTCTATTGACTACACCAAAGCCTTCGACTGTGTGGATCACAACAAACTGTGCAAAATTCTTAAAGAAATGGGAATCCCAGACCACCTGACCTGCCTCCTGAGAAATCAGTATGCAGGTCAAGAAGCAACAGTTAGAACTGGACATGGAACAATATACTGGTTCCAAATCACAAAAGGAATAGATCAAGGCTGTATATTGTCACACTGATTATTTAACTTATAGGCAGTGTACATCATAAGAAATGCTGGACTGGATGAAGCACAAGCTGGAATCAAGATTGCCAGGAGAAATATCAATAACGTCAGATATTCAGATGACACCACCCTTATGGCAGAAAGCAAAGAAGAACTAAAGAGCCTCTTCATGAAAGTAAAAGAGGAGAGGGAAAAAGTTTGCTTAAAACTCAACATTCAGAAAACTAAGATCATGGCATCTGGTCCTATCACTTCATGGCAAATAAATGGGGAAACAATGGAAACAGTGAAAAACTTTACCTTTGGGGGCTCCAAAATCACTGCAGATGATAATTGCAGCCATGAAATTAAAAGATGCTTGCTCCTTGGAAGAAAAGCTATGACTAAGCTAGATAGCATATTAAAAAACAGAGATATTACTTTGCCAACAAAGGTCTGTCTCGTCAAAGCTTTGGTTTTTACAGTAGTCATGTATGGATGTGAGAGTTATACTATAAAGAAAGCTGAGTGCAAAAGAATCGATGCTTTTGAATTGTGGTGTTGGAGGAGACTCTTGAGAGTCCCTTAGACTGCAAGGAGATCCAACCAGTCCATCTTAAAGGAAATCAGTCCTGAATATTCATTGGAAGGACTGATGCTGAAGCTGAAACTCCAATACTTTGGCCACTTGATCTGAAGAACTGACCCATTGGAAAAGACCTTGATGCTGGGAAAGATTGAGGGCAGGAAGAGAAGGGGATGACAGAGGATGAGATGGTTGGATAGCATCACCAACTTGATGGACATGAGTTTGAGCAAATTTCAGGAGTTGGTGATGGACAGGGAAGCCTGGTGTGCTGCAGTCCATGGGGTCACAATGAGTCGGACATGACTGAGCCGCTGAACTGAACTGAGCTGAGCCACCAGGGAAGCCCCCAGTTAAGTCTTAAACTCAGTGTTGCTGCCTAAACAAAAACTAAGCTGATCTTTAAAATGCTTCATACACTAGCAACACAGAACAAAGTGGAGGAGACCAGAAAATGAGCTCACACTTTTACAGTAAGTACATCTGAGGATAGCCTTCCTCATCTTTTCCTTCACAGATCTATGCAGGAGCAGAAGTATCTACAACTACATGTGCAACTACTGAACACGGTATATTTTTAAAGTCTGAGCTCCAATCAGTTACAGAGAGTTGAGCTTTTTTTTACAATTATTTCAAAAATCCTTGGTCCAAGAGAAAATGAAGATGTTTGTCGTTCAGTCCTATCCGACTTTTTGTGACCCAGTGGACTGTAGCCCTCCAGGCTCCTCTTTCCATGGACTTCTCCCGGTAAGAATACTGGAGTGGGTAGCTGTTCCCTTCCCTAGTGGCTCTTCCTGACCCAGGGATCAAACCCAGGTCTCCTGCATGGCAGGCAGATTCTTTACCATCTGAGCCACCAGGGAAGCCCTCCTTGATCCAAAGAGGTCTTCATTTTGTTGTATCAGTTATGAATCTTATACAGATGAGTGTCAAGAAATAGTGCAGAATCAGATAATAAACCAAGAAAGGAACTAAAACAAGGAACTGAAACTTTTCCCTTACCACTTTTTACAAGGGTTTCACAGATTTTCAGCTAAGAAGGCATTAGTTGATGCAAAAATCATGGTGAACATTACCTCAATATATCCTATACATACTGGTTAACAGCACAGGCCCTAGATTGCCTTGGTTCAAATCTCACTTTCACCACTTATTGGTTGTGTGAAGGTAGAGAAGTTATTTCATATTTCTCTCTAAGACTTTGCTTTGTTAATCTGTTAATCAGGTGAAATGATGTTTTTTCCAGAGGGATTATGAAAGGATTAAATGACAAAAATGTACGTAAAGTATTTCACTTGCATTCAAAATGTTGCACAAATCTTCCTTTTTCTTTTGCTACATTTCCTGCTTTAACTCCTCCCTTTCCAAGAAATTCTGCTATAGTTGTATGGGCTTCCCCAGTGACTCAGACAGCAAAGAATCTACTTTCTATGCGGGAGACCTTGGCTTGATCCCTGGGATGAGAAGATTCCCTAGAGGAGGGCATGGCAATCCACTCCAGTATTCTTGCCTGGAGAGTACCCACAGACAGAGGAGCCTGGCAGGCTACTATCAACGGGGTCACAAAGAGTCGGACAGGACTGAACGACTAAGCACAACACAGCATATGTAAATGTAAGTGTGTTGTATAGCTAAACTGGAAGATAAAGCAGGAGAAACTGGGCTTCAAGAAGACAGTCATCTCTGGTGAAAGAGTGTAAGGCCATCCAGAAAAGACATTGATCCCAACCCACCTGTTCCTTCAACAGAAGCAGACAGGACTTCAGCCCCTGACCTGGAGAAAGGAGAACAGGTGAGAAGCATCCTACATTAAATGGGTGGGAGAGGGGGACAGTTCTCAAGCCGATTCTCCACCAGAGTAACACTTCACTGCTTTATTATAAAAGATTCTGAAAGCTGGAAAACACAAACACATATTAAAGAAGAAACCCAAACTGAACCCTGATTTCATAGCTCAGAGGTAACTTCTATCCATGTTTTGAAGCAATTTCTTTAGTCCTTTCCTATGCATCTATTTGGATATCTATAATTAACATAATTGAGATCAGTGATATATATAGTTTTGTCTACCTTTCCCATTGTTCTATTATGAGCATTTTTCAGTGTCACTGAAATATCTTCAAAACATTCTTTCTAATGACTACAAAATTGTCCTTTGGATGAGTGCACTACAATTTATGTATTTATTTTAATAACTTTATTTTCTAATCACAAAATAATTGCATGTCCATTTATAAACTTAGAAAACGTAATGTATAAATCACCCATAATCTTATCTCTTAGCTATAATCACTGTTAATATTTTGATAAATTTCCTTCTAGTAGTTTTCGGTGACTAGCTATTATTACATACTTAACTAATTGAGGTCATATATCACAAGTATTTTCCCATGTCATTAAAAATGCTCTCAAAATTTTTAGTGCCTATAAATAATAAATGATACATGCCTGATCTCAGTCTCTTACTGGTAGGGAGGGAAGAAATTTCCAGCCAACAAGACAGAAAGTATCCACAAATACAGGAAAAAGGATTGTCTAAGGTCATGCCCTCTAAGTCAAGAGTTTCTCTAGAAAAAGTCCGGACTTGCTTGGCATGCAAGAAAAACAAATAGTTACTTCCAAAAGCAAGGTTGCAAAGTCCAAACAGGAGGCTAACTGTTTGAGTCAGAACTCCTTTGGTTACAAGTGACAGAGCCCTTTCTCAAACAAGCTTAAGAAAAAAATCAACAACAGGAGCAAGTGAATAATAGAGAAAAGAGAAAGAGGAAGGGAGAGAGAAAGAAGAGAATTTTATTAACTGACAAAAATGAAGTTCTGTCATTGCTGAATTCAGAGGCTCAACCAATGTCTTTAGAACTTAATTATTTCTCATTTTGTATCACCTGCATTTGTATCATTGTCTCCAATATGGACAATATATTTTCCTGAAGGAAAGCTGGTCATGTAAAGCCAGCTGGTCTCTGGCTTATATCGTTACAGCTCTTGGTCCCAGAGGAGATGACAGTGGTTTTCCCGATGGCTTCTGAAGAAAATGATCAGTGGAGCTGGTGGGTGCCTCAGCTGAATGAATCACTGGGCCGGGGGATGGAGCAGCCACTGGCAAAGCTGAGGTCTGGGAACCCCACTTAGTGGGATGCAGGATGGCCAGCTCTACTCAACCACACAGTAGGAGGTGTGGGCTTCTCTAAACAAGAAAGGAAGGCCAGCAGAGTCAGGTTCAAGCTGATAAGAGGTCAACAGTCATATCATCACAGGTAGCAGGATCAGGAGAGGACAGAGAGGAGGAGGCTGGGGTGACTCAGGTCTGACTGACCAGCTGCCCTCCACACAGTCAGGAGCAGGAGGTGTGGCCCTCAGGGAGGTGAGACACACGAACTCACTCTCATTTATTTACCCATTCCCATATTGTTAACCATTTATGTTGGTCCAGCTTTCTTTTTCTTTTTAAAAATTTTCATCTATTTCATTCATTTTTTGCTGTGCTGGCTCTTCATTGATGCATGTGGGATTTTTTCTAGTTGCAAAAAGGAAGGGATACTTTCTAGTTTGGGGCCACCCTCTAGCTGTGGTGCTCAGACTTCTCCTTGTGGTGGCTTCTCTTGCTGCAGAGTACAGGCTCTGGGCACGCAGGCTTCAGTAGCTGCGGCACATGGGCTTAGTTGCTCCACAGCATGTGGAATCTTCCCAGATCAGGGACTGAACCTGTGTTCCCTGCATTGGCAGGAAGATTCTTAACCACTGGACCACCAAGTAAGTTCCCAGCTTCCTTTCTCATCAGTTACTCTGCCAAGAACTATTTTCTTTTTTCATTTACAAGAATATTTATTTACTTATGACTGTAAAATAAACATGTTCATGATAAAATGCAGAAAGATAATCCCTATATTTCTATTACCTAAGGGCAACCAAATTGTGTTTGTGTTGTGTGTATACACACATGCACATACAAATATACATATACAAAATTGATGTCATACTTCAAATAGAATTTTCATTCATGATTTTTAGTTAAAATTAAATTAGAAACACTTTGTTATTAAATAGTCTCTGATATCAGAATTCTGATAGATGTATATTTCATCATACTGCTACTGATGCTAAGTCACATCAGTCTTGTCCGACTCTGTGTGACCCCATAGATGGTGGCCCACCAGGCTTCCTCGTCCCTGGCATTCTCCAGGCAAGAACACTGGAGTGGGTTGCCATTTCCTTCTCCAATGCATAAAAGTGAAAAGTGAAAGTGAAGTTTCTCAGTCGTGTCTGACTCTTCGAGACCCCATGGACTGCAGCCCACCAGGCTCCTCCGTCCATGGGATTTACCAGGCAAGAGCACTGGAGTGGGGTGCCATTGCCTTCTCCGATATTTATTATAAAAAAAAAGTGGCCATTTCTTGGTTTGGGGACATTTAGAAAATGAAAGTGAAGTCGCTCAGTCGTGTCCGACTCTTTGCGACCCGTGGACTGTAGCCCACCAAGCTTCTCCATCCATGGGATTCTCCAGGCAAGAATACTGGAGTGGGGTGCCATTTCCTTCTCCAGGGGATCTTCCCAACCCAAGGATCAAACCCAGGTCTCCCACATTGCAGGCAGGCGCTTTAACCTCTGCACCACCAGGGAAGCCCTTAAATATAAGAATCCAAGTACTAACATCAAAGATTTCAAGGGAGGAAAGAAAGCCAGGTTGAAAGAAGAAGGGGAAGGAGGCGGGAGAGGCGGGGCTGAAAGGGGTGGCCTTACAGACATCTCCTGCCACCTACAGATACCTAGGCGTTATGGGACTTTTCCCTGGGCCTCCAGAGAAGGGAGGACTGGAACTCGGGCCTACCGGAAATCAGACCAGACCAGAACCAGAATTCGAGTTCTCTGCCAAGAGGAGGAGGTGATCAGTCTCTAGTCCTCAGCTCAGGCTGAGGGCCCTTCGAACAGATTCCTGCGTCCAGGACCGGGGGACTAGAAAAACAGGGAAGGATAGGAAGGGTTAAGGAGAGGAAAGAGAGAGGGAAGGGGAGAGAGGTCAATAAAGTCTCTTGTTCCTTACCGGTCGGGGCACTCTGGCCAGTAGTCGGCGTCAGGAGGAGACCAGGGACAAAAGGGTCCCAGTTGTGGCCACTGGGTCTTAGGTCATATCTATTTGTTCACTATTCTAAGTAAACCTGTATTTGGTATAAATATGTGTCTGCATCTCTGATTATTTCTTTGGCATAGAGTTCTAGAAGTGGAGACACGGGGCTAAAGTGTGTGAACACCCTAATGAGTACCAGTTGCACAGACAGGCCCAGGGTCACATATCAGTGTTGAAGGAGAAGTGAAATGAGGGCATTCTATGTGACCCAAGACAATCAGAACGCAGATGATGGGAAGACCAGGAGAACTCACTTGAACATGGGGGCTACAACTCTGGCCTCACAGGGAAAAAAAAAATCAAGCTTTGTTTAGGTTGCCATTCCACAAGATCAAATCTTAACCTAAACACATTTGGGAGTTTCACACTGTGACTTACACAACTGTCCCTCGTAAACTGACCCACAGAAAAACAAGCTACACTCGACCACTGATCTCATTTCACTTCTACTCTGAGTTGAGCCTATCTGCTCCCAGCCACTCAAGCCTTCCCAGACAGAATGGTCTCCACCAGAAATGCAGGTAGAACAAACTGGAGAATCTTATTTGCCAGAAACATGCGACCGAGAGTTTTGTTCTCCACCACAGCGCCCCCCCACCCCCCTGCCCCCGACAAAACAGTCAGAGAGAGGGAACATCATTTCCCAAAGGATTCTACAGACTCTGCCATGTGGAAAGTGAGGAGGAACAGGGTAGGAGATGAGTAGAGATTTCTCTAGCATCCTACAGCAGCCTAGCAGAGCTGGCGGTTAGGTGCGGGAATCCTGAGGGGCACCTGCAACTGGGAGTGAAAGGCACTCAGTCGTGTCGACTCTTTGCAACCCCAGGGACTCTATAGTCCCTGGAATTCTCCAGGCCAGAATACTGGAGTGTGTAGCCTTTCCTTTCTCCAGGGAATCTTCCGAACCCAGGGATTGAACCCAGGGATCGAACCCAGGTCTCCCACATTGCAGGCAGATTCTTTACCAGCTGAGCCACAAGGGAAGCCCACAACTGGGAGAGGAGCATGGAAGTGAAGAAGGACCACTTCATGGACCAGAGTGAGTAGCAGTAATTTTATTTTTAGGGGCGACCATGAATCCAGAGGGTTTCCCTGGTGGCTCAAACAGCAAAGAATCTGCCTGCAATGCAGGACACCTGGATTCGGTCCCTGGGTGGGGAAGATCCCCTGTAGAAGAGAATGGCTCCCCCCCCCCCCCCAGTATTCTTGCCTGGACAACCCCATGGACAGAGGAGCCTGGTGAGCTACATTCCTTGGGGTCACAAAGAGTCTGACACTACTGAACAACAATGACTCCAGAGCTTCGGAGAAAAAACTGTAGCTGGGGAGGATTTCTCGGATGCTTTCTGTAAGGTATTTGGTCTGGTTCTTTAAAAATACCCATAACAAATATATGAGTTCATCTTTCAGGCTGCCAAAGACAGATTCACAATTCTTTTGACTGTGACTCTTCATCGATGCTGGGGTACAAGAAACCAGGAAAAAAACTTTACAAACCAACCAAAATCTGAACCACCATATCCTCCTTAGAGGCTCTCTCTGTGTTTTATACAGGGTCGATAAGAATTTATTCACTATACTTTTTTCCTCTCTGATCCTCCACCCAATGTTTGACACTTTCCTATTTTATAATGGGGTTGCCTCACCATGTGATTGTGGAAAAGGTATTCTAAAGTAAAATGGTCTCCTCTGTTCTGCAATTTTCTTTCCTCACTACAGGCTCCTAATTGATCACAACTGATGATCATTGCAAGGACTTTGCTTTACTTGCCTTTGTGTACTCCATAGCCTGGTTCCAGAACTTTAACACCTTGTGTTGCAAAACACATACTTGCTAAGTTACAGTGAAGGCAAGGAGAAACTTTTCCAGGATTAAATAAATCTGCTTTGTCTTCATTTATTCATCAGATCAACAAACACGGATGAAGGATTTAACAGAGAAAAACCTCTTTTCTTCATTCGATGATACAAACTGTTTTCCCGTTCTCCCTCAAGAATATGACTTTCATCTGCGGGTTATTTTAAAATTGCCTCTAAGCAAAGCACATTCCGGAATGAAGAAAGCAGGTTCTTCCTGATAAAGACCTGGTTTCTATTGTGAAAGGGCCGAGGAGGTCAGTCAGTGCCCTCCCTGTCTAAAGAGCAAAGCACTTTAGTTTTGTATTGAGATGTTTAAAATTCTTTTATCAAGAAGTGCTTTGGCCTGATAATTAAAGTATGTGTTTGGCTTAGTTTATCTTATCTGAGGATGAAAGGAGAAAAGAACTGTGGTTTGGGAAGGGAAGGAGGTCTTCTTAGGACAATAACCTCAAGATAGGAAAAGGCATCTCTGAGTCAAGGTAGGCCAGAACAGCCTCATCAAAGAACGTGGTGGCAAAGGAGGGCAGGGGTTTTAGGAGTTTCCATGTGTGGCTGCTCCCCTGCACTGCAGTGAAAGTCGAATGGAGCAAGAGGTAGACCGGAGTGTCCCTTTCACCACACCAGCTTCCGACCGGGAACCTGGCTTGCAGACATTTTCTCTACTGGTCTCTCAGGCCACATGTGAGCAAGCATGTGCCACCAACAAGCGAGTGAGGGCTGGTTGAGGGGGAAAGTATCAAGTGATCAACCCTCTAGGTTTGTCTGGACGCTCTAGGTTCTGCCTTGCATCCCCATAAACCCCTCAGTCCCTTGCAAAACTGGACACTTGGTTATCCTGCTCACCAACCGGAGCAGTATCATGGAAAATCAGTGTATTCGTGGATTCATTATGACTTACTTTTTTTCACAACTTCAAAATGTTCAGATTGCAGCTCCACAAATACCAAGTTACTCGGTTGTAAAACCGGAAAGCATTGGATTAGACTGAATGTGGGAAATGGTGAGATTTGTGGACAGTTGTAAACAATTCACTACAAATATAGGGAAGGGAGATGCTAGTGTTTGTAAGAAGCAAACAATGGTAAAAATGTAGAGGGTTTACTTTTTAGTTATTTAAAATATATAGAATGCTGTTGATTATCTCTTATTATAATATAAAAGATTTATTTATTCATCTATTCTGGGTCTTCGTTGCTGTGCAGGTCTCTCTTGTTGCAACAAGTCAGGGCTACTTACCTGTTGCGGTGCACCAGCTTCTCACTGAGGTGGCTTCTCGTTGAAAAGCATGGGCATAGTAGTTGTGGTGCACAGGCTTAGTTGCTCAGGGCATGTGGGTTCTTCTCGGATCAGAGATCAAACCCGTCTCCTGCATTGGCAGGCGGATTGTTTACCACTGAGCCACCAGGGAAGCCCCGATTTTCTCTTTATTATTACCATGTTTTTATAGCAATAGAAGATTTTTGTTTGTTAGTTCATTTGTTTTGGATTCAGAAAGTGTAACTATTTACAAGGGATTTCGTTGGTTAACTTGCAAATCACCCCCACCCCAGTGCTTCCTATGGCCTTAGCTGTTTAACTTTGAATCCTCCCAACAACAGGGTAGGAAGAATGTAAACCTCATGCTTAGGGAAGTACTTTTTGCACATTTCTTAATGTTCTACTGAAAACCATCCGCTTCACGTACTGCTGACACTACAAGTTCAGGGTCACTAACGTAAACCAGGCACCCAACCTTGCCTAGTCCTCACTATTTTCCTCCAAATTCTAATCCACCCACCCCCGCACCCTCCTGCCTTCTTTTCTTCTCTTAGTTGATTCAGAGAGCCATCCTGCCGCCTCTACCCTGACTCCGTCCACATTTTTTCGTCTCTGTTCCTACCGTCATAAAGGAATTGCTTCCTTTCCTTTTTTTTAAAAAAACTTTCCCTAGCTTAGCTTTATTTATTTAATTTTTAAAAAACTTTATTTTATATCAGAGTATAGCCGATTAACAATGTTGTAATAGTTTCAGGTGAACAGCAAAGGGCCTCAGCCATACAAATATATGTATCCTTTCTCCCTGGGTGGCTCAGTGGTAAAGAATCTGCCTGCCAATGCAGGAGACATGGGTTTGATCCCTGCATCGAGAAGATCCCCTGGAGTGGAAAATGGAAACCCACTCCAATATTCTTGCTTGGAAAATTCCATGGACAGAAGAGCCTGGTGGGCTACAGTCCATGGGGTTGCAAAGCGTCAGACACAGACACGACTGAGCAACTAAACCCACACACGTGCATTTCGCCCCCAAACTCCCCTCCCTTCTCTAAGTCTGTGAGTCTGTTTCTGTCTTGTCAATAAGTTCATCTGTATCATTTCTTTTTCGATTCCAAGTACAAGGGATGTCATATGATATTTCTCCTTCTTTGACTTATTTCACTCAGCGTGACAGTTTCTAGGTCCATCTCTGTTGCTACAAATGGCATCATTTCATTCTTTTTAATGGCTGAGTACTAAAGAATTGCTTTCTTTTTAAGTCACAGCCTCTACCTTGCTGACTCCATCCTCACCTCCCTCCCAAGATCTCCCACATCAGTCACCACCACCTCTGCCTCTGTATTTTCAGCTGCTGCTGCTCTGTGGCTCCATCCTTTAGCATTTCACATGCTGAACTCACTCCTATCTTTAAAAGAAATTATTTTTTCTGGTCCAATTGCTCTCAGCGCTAGTTGCTGATGAAAATCACCTGGGGAGCTTTAAAAACTTTACAGTGGCCAAGCTGTACCTCAGAACAATTAAGTCAGAATTGGCAGGGGTGGGGCTCAGTGTCAGAAGTTATTTTGAAATCTCCCCAGGTGATTAAGGAACAGTGATCCAACCCACCTATCCTTCCAGCTACCCCCATCTGTCCTCACTCACTGTCAAACTCGCTGCCTCCTTTCCCTGACCCCTCATTTATGCCTCTACCGTGTGACCTTACCTCTGCCTGCTTTGGCCTGCTAAGCCATCAAGGTCACTGAAGAAGCTCTCATTGCCAAATCCCACTCTCTGAGCAGCAGCCTTGGCCTGTTGACCATCCCTTCCTCCTTGAAGCATTCCCTTCCCATGGTCCCCTGCTGCCATCTCCTATCTTTCTCCTTATCCCTCTTGCCTTCCAATTTCCTGGGCTTTTTTCCTCAGGTCTCTCCTTCACCTTTTCTCTACCACTCTTGTTGGGCAATCTCATCCTCTCTCGGCTTTTCTTGCCAGCCAGTGTTAAGAACTCCCAAGGAGCCCACCCAGATTTCTTGAACACCCCTATCTCCCACTGCCCCCTACACAGCTCCACACAGTGCACTCAGGAGCAACCTCAAATTCAATGCCAACATCAAACACTACATCTCACCCCATACTCCTGAATATGTTCTTTCTTCATTGTTTCCTGCCAACTTATATCCAGTTACCAAGTAATGTGGGCATTACCTGCGCTCTTAGAAAGCTCTCATCCACTCATTCAATTCCAGTTTGTGCTTTCGCCTGAGTCATTTTAATTCAGCTTTCATTTAAAATATTACTCCTCTAGGAGGCCTTTTCTGATGCCTAGACTAGGTTTGGCTCCCTGCTGTGTGCTTTGAGAACATGTGACCCTTGCCCTAGCATAACCCTTAAAACCTATAGTAATTGCTTAATGGCTGACTTCCACTGGCTAGGGACTCAGAGAAATACAGTCTTTACCCGCCAGGATCTTAGAGTCTAGAGAAGAAAAGGAATCATTGTAATAGACATCTCATCATCCTCTGTAGTCCCCTTCTCCTCCTGTCCTCAGTCTTTCCCAGCATCATGGTCTTTTCCAATGAGTCTGCTCTTCACATCAGGTGGCGGAAGTATTGGAGCTTCAGCTTCAGCACCAGTCCTTCCAATGAATCAGGGTTGATTTCCTTTAGAATGAGATGCTTGGATGGCATCATTGACTCAATGGGCATGAGTCTGACCAAACTCTGAGAGATGGTGAAGGACAGGGAAGCCTGGCTTGCTGCAGTTGATAGGCTCACAGAGTCAGACGCAACTGAACAACGATAAACAGAAGAATGCATAGGTATGTGTAAGGTTCTCAATTTGTAAAAGGATTGCTTGACTATTCATAGGTGGCTTGAGGGGACCAGCTGAAGAAGGCTTGTGGGGCAGGTGGAGCCTCCCTGTTTCAGTCTAGTACATTACCCAGAAGTAGGTCTGCTGAGTTTATCCCAAGTGAATTCTTCTGGAAAGAATAGAATAAAATGCATGTATCTTCATTTAGAAATGCTGACTCTAGTGGTTAAGAATACTGTATATTTGAAAGTTGCTAAGAAAGTAGTCTTAAAATTTCTTATCACAAGAAAACAAATAGTATGTGGGGCAATGGATGTTAGCTAAATTTACTATGGTCATCATTTTCCAATATGTACATAAATTACCTATGATTAATACAGTGTTATATATCAATTATATTTCAATTTTTAAAAAAAAGGGAAGAAAAAACAGATGCTAGGTAATTCTGAAGCCCTTAGACCTAAGTATGGTCTGAAAATCTGAGCATTTTAATTCTATAAACTAGTCTAAAATAAACAATACAAAGCTTTGTTATACCTGTTGCAAGGTCTATTGTGTCTTTTTAAATATGATGGGCACAATATTTGAAAATGTATTTGAAGTTACTGTACAGTACTTAGCCCCAGTTCCACCCACTTTCCCTTCCTAAAAAGAATCATGCAGCTGTTAGTTTGTTTAAGGAAATTTATTGTCTGGTTCTCTTGCACCATATCTGCTAAGGATGTGTGATTTATGTGTCAGTAGCTGTGGAAAAAAATCAGCTTCGGTGACCTTTCCCCTGACTGAAATTTTGTGAATTTTTAGGTGTTTGTGTTCAAAGAGAGCAATGCAAAAAAAAAAAAAAGCTGCAAGATCTGTTTTTCTTACACTTCCTCTAAAACTACAGTTTCTGAAATCTTAAGTTCCAATTATTGATTCTAAGAGAGGGTGTTTTTCCACAAGGCTCCTACGTGGCTTTTAGGAATTCCCAGGGTTAATAATTTGTCTTTGTGCCAAACCCCTGGCTTTATTTTCCTTTGCCCATCTGCACATTTTGCATGCATACGAGCTGTTGGTGTGCATATGTTTCCAAGCTTTTGCATACGGAATGAGTATGCTTTCCAAAAGCAGGGCCATAGAAGTTCTAAAGGAGGCAGGGAGTTCTTGGAGACAGTCCAGCCACACGCTGCAGATGGCGCTGCTGCAATGGGGTAGGGGACCTTCACAGCTCGGATCAGGCCGCCTCTGCTCCCCACAAACCTCTGCGCTCTCCAATGCAAGGCAAGGGCTCTGTGCACTTATTATTAATAAGGGCCTCTCACAGGGCATTAAGTATGAAATTCACAGAGGAAAATGCAAGGCTCTTTGTAATGAATGCAGAATAATGTCTGCTCTGTTTTGTTTGCAATTTGGAAGGGGGAAAGAGGTCTAAAGGCTAAAACCAGTGTCAGTATTTGATAAAAATGAAGAATAATAACAGTGATCATCAAGCTGGGTAAATTGCTATAAAAGGGAAAGCAACAATAGGCTGGTTATGATCTTGGTGGTGTCTCAATCCTTTTCACTTAGTTCCACAGAAAGCCAATTGTCCAGTGAAAGTAATGGTTCAGAGAGATATTTAAGTCATCAAGCCTGAGGAGGCTGCTAGATGGAAAAGGAGAGTGGACAGAGTATTTGATCTAAGAAAGAAGGATATTTAAAATTTGAAGTCAGATCCTTTACATGTGGAATCTAAAAAGACCTGATATAAATGGACTTACATACAAAACAGAGAGAGACTCACAGAGTTTAAGAATGAGCTTATGGTTGTCAGGGGCAAGGATGGAAAGAAGGGATAGTTAGGGAGTTTGGGATCGACTTGTGCACACTGCCATATTTAAAATGGATAACCAACAAGGACCTACTGTATAGCACATGGAACTCTGCAATGTTATGTGGCAGCCTGGATTGGAGGGGAGTTTAGGGGAGAGTGGGTCCATGTGTACGTATGACTGAGTCCCTCTATTGTTCACCTGAAACTATCACAACATTGTTAATTGGCTATACCCCAATAGGTGGCTCAGATGGTAGAGAATCTGTCTAAGGTGTGGGAGACCCAGGTTTGATCACTGGGTCAGGAAGATCCCCTAGAGAAGGAAAAGGCAACCTGTGCCAGTATTTTGGCTTAGAGAATTCCATGGACAGAGGAGCCTGGCTGAGTGCATAGCAGAGTTGGACACGACTGAGAGACTGACACACAATACAAAATGAGGACAGGATGGTGGTGGTGGTTTAGTCACTAAGTCTTGTCCGACTCTTGTGACCCCATGGACTAGAGCCTGCCAGGCTCCTCTGTTCATGGGATTCTCTAGGCAAGAATACTAGAGTGGGTTGCCATTTCCTTCTCCAGAGGACAGAATAGCTGGGGAGAATTTGAGATATCTAATTCTGAATTTGGGCTTTTTTTACGCCTAAGTTTGTACCAAGTTGAAGTTTGCAATGAAGATTGCTATAGAGAAGAAAATAAGCAGCACTAGCCCCCAACTGTTTTTGACCCTGAGCTCCAGCCACAAAGCCATTGTAGCTGAGGATAGTGGCTGACAGCTACTTCAGGCCTGCAAACTACAGGAAGGGGTCAGAATTGATTTACTTTAGAAGATTCTTGTTCCATTTGTCTCGCGCTCTACAGTACCTGCCGTAGCTCTTCATACATAGTTGACACCCAAAATATTTGTTGAGCTGAAATGATTTGCTACCAGCTGAACAAGCACAACAAAGGCAGGGTGTGCAGGACAGGACAACACTGAGCTGAGCTTATGCAGTTGTGAGAGAATCACCTTAAAGAGTCTGGGGTAGGGGTGGCAGGGTAGAATTCTCTCGCGGTCTAGTAAAGACTCTGCACTTCCACTGCAAAGGAGTTAGGTCCCACATGCTTCGTGGTGCAGGCAAACAGAAAAAAAAAAAAAAAAGAGTTCAAGGGAACCTCTGAGGGAGGGAACAAGGAAGGGGAAGTGGCTGATGCACCTTATCATCAATCTTTTGATGGGATGAAAGCACAAATGCCTTGATTCTCAAACAATGCAAAGCAATGAGACTCAGAACCGATGTAAACCATTTACAAGGAAAGGTGGAATTTGCTTAGGAAGGACGATTTGGGGGTTATCATATTTTCCATTTATACACAAATTCTTTCCAGGAATAGCCATTTTACTTAGCAGGTGTCCCTCTGGTCCCTCACTAGGCACGGCCAACAGGTGTGCCATGGCACAGCTGTACCCTAAGTGCCTTCTTCAACAGAAGGCTTTCTCAAGGGAATTTTTTTAAAGTACTGTGTTGACTTGACAATGGCTATCATGGTGAAATAACTTCAGAGAAAGCACATTGAAAGCAATATGCTAGTCACCCTCACTCTGAAACATCAGCGATCAGACAATCAATGAATTACTGGGTGGAAACAGTCATTCAAATGTAACATATTGTTTTATACACTGTTCTTTAATAACTGTTTCTGAGAGTAATCTGTAATTCAAAAATAAAGGTTAATGAAAATGTTTATATGAAACCTATTTCTAAGTTATTAATATGAGCCTTAGGGGCTATTGGTAGGTGACTACTATTCGGAGGGCAGCAGGAGCTGATAGAGTAGATGAGATTGTCCAGCCAAGGTATAGAGAGAGGAGCGGAGTGCCTAGGACAGACGAGGTGAGCGTGTAGATTTTGGAGAAGTACAAAGTGAAGAGCGTCAGAGGTGAGAGAAGAGCCAGCCAGAGACGATGCAAGGGAAACTATGAGGGGTCGTTGGGTGATATAGACACAAGAGAGTGTTTCCTGAAAGGAGTGACTGTTAATAAACCATAGTAACAAGCTTTGTCAATTTTTGATAGTATTTTTGTTTCCTACTCAAGCTTCAGAGAGTCCTGTATCTCCCTAGATATTTCTGGGATTAGTGATTTAGAAACATAGGCAATCTACCTAGGTACTTTATATGTATATAAGTTTTGAATAAGTCTCCTATGGCCATGCTTTCTGAACCAGATTTTGAATACCATGAGCTGACAGTAGGGCAAAATATTTGATGTCAAGTTCTAAAAAACTATGAGTAAGAACAGCTATGGGCATCCCCTCCCAGCCTTTCCCCTGAGCACTGAGAAATCACAATTACAGCATCTTCATGTGAATCCTTTCCACCCCTCAGTAATTTTTACTATCTAAATAAAAACATTTGCAACCTTTTATTAGAAAAAAGACTGACTTATTTATTGTTTGGCTGTGGTGGGCCTTTGTTGCTACACCTGGGCTTTCTCTAGTTGTGCCTGGGCTTCTCATTGCGGTGGCTTCCCTTGGTGAGCACAGGCTCCAGGGCACTTGCGCGCCAGTGGCTGGGGCATGCAGGCTCAGGAGGTGCGGTGCATGGGCTTAGCTGCTCTGCAGCATGTGATATCTTCCCAGACCAGGGATCGAACCAGTGTCCCTTGCATTGCAAGGCAGATTCTTAAACAGTGAGCCATCAGAGAAGCCCCCTTTACACCTTTTTGAAAATAGAGATTATTAGGATTATTTCTGCTCTAAAAGTAGTACTCCTTGGAGAACATTCTCATTACAGAAAATACAAGAAATCAGAGAAAAATCCATTATACAGGGATCTAGTCTCTGTTAACATTTTTAAGTGTGTTTCTCCTCCATCTTTTTTCTACTCCTTTAAAATTTTCTTTGTGACAGTTCTGAATAATTTTGTAAATACTCTTATGTGTTGTTTTTTTTCTACACTTGATATAATACAATCAGTTCCCACTTTTAAATCCTCATAAAGATTATTTGTAATAGTTATATTACATAATTA